>OW240918.1:56920522-56938982 GCA_933207985.1 Pelobates cultripes | reverse complement strand
TCCTTAGAATCCCATCAAAAGGGGCATCAGGGTGTCTTACAATTGGTTTGTGGTAGGAGAGTATGAGTCAGCTAAACATGGTTGGAGAAGCAGGATAAGGGTAGGGACAAAAGAATCTGGACATATTGAGTAGTGAAATATTTTCTCTGATTTATTCCTACATATTGTTAATCCATCTGACAAAAAGAACATCCTTGCAGACGGTGAATGCATTCTAGTGTTACATCCTGGGCTGTCTTGACTTGACATTGTCGCAGTTTATTTACAGAAAGCATGTCAAACTCGAGGGCTGCATGCGGCCCACAATGAACATCTTTGCGGCCCAGAGAGCCGCGAGTACATGCAGAGTAGGCAGATTTAAAGCAGAGTAGGCACCTGCTTTCTCCACATTGCAGGTGCCTACTCTGCTCCTCACTGCTCCCTCCCGCGCGCCGTCCGTAGTAATGCTGGCACCTGGCATCATTAAACTGTGAGCGAGGAAGCAGTGAGGAACAGGAAGGAGATCTCCCGATAGCAGATCCCCACTGAACCCCAGGGAATGATTTGAGTGTGTGCAAGAATGTGTAAATGTGTGTGTGTGTCTATCAGTGAGTGTGTGTGTCTGTCAGTTTGTCTGTCAGTGAGTGTGTCTGTGTGTTTGTGGCTGTCTGTGAGTGTGTCTGTCAGTGTGTGTCGGTCAGTGTTGCGATGGCCACGGCTGGACAGTGGAGTACCTGAGGTGCACAGAGGCACGCAACGCCACTGCACATTCCTACGTGATGTTGACGTGCTCAAACGTGTATCAGATATTACTGTAGGTGAAAGTTTAGGATCCTGTGATCATCAGTCAGTGTGGTTTAATATAAGAACAGTGACTGAGTCACACCACACAAAAACAAAAGTTTTAGACTTTAGAAAAACAGACATTTCTAAAATTAAAATATGTGTAGAGGAGTCATTATCAGACTGGAGCAATTTAAATGGAGTCCAAGAGAAATGGGATTATTTAAAAATTGCACTATTGAAGGCAACAGAAAATTGCATTAGGCTTGTCAGTAAAAGCAAAAAATTCAAGAAACCACTGTGGTACTCAACAGATGTGACCAAAATAGTTAAAAACAAAAAGTTAGCATTTAGGAATTATAAAAAAACCCAGAGTGAGGAAGACAAAATGATCTATAAGATTAGGCAGAAAGAGGCTAAGCAAGTTATAAGAGCTTCCAAATTACACACAGAAGAGAAAATAGCACAGGCAGTAAAAAAGGAGGACAAAACATTTTTTAGATACATAAATGAGAAAAGAAAAGTAAAACAAGGATTAGTTAGATTAAAAACAAAAGAAGGAAGGGACACGACCTAGGAAATAGACCGAGGTGGGTGTGAGGTTGGGGGGGGGGGTGCGTAGGGAGAAGGTGGAGTAGGTCCCGAGGGGGATGGAGGGGCGTTTTTATGGTGTAACAGGGCCCTTGCTCCCCGGCCTCTCCTCCCCCCCTGCCCCTCTGCCTCCCGGGCTGGTGCCCGGGGGTGCCTAAGGACTCCTCTCTCTTTTCTATCCTTTTTTCTTGTTCTCCTTGTTTCTTTGATCCCCTCTTGGGGGATATGGCCAAGTAGAGAGTGCCAGCAGCATACTCAACATGCACCAGCAAGACGGGGAGTGCAGTGAGTGCAGCGGGAGGGGGCTGAACCTAGTAGTCGGGAGGGTAGACAGGCAACAGACGACAGCAGCCTGATAGTCTTGCACTCGAAGGTGAGTACATTCACTGGCGGTGCATAGGATAAAGGAGAGGGCACACATTACAGCGGCTATAAAACTAGGCATATATATGGTAAAACCGTGGCGGTCGGTGACACTTAACCTTGGAGCTACCCCACCTCTGGGTCCTACCATGGGGTGAAAAGTGCTTAGCTTACGCCACTTTATGGGAGCTTCTGCGACAGCTAAAATGTAATTGCTATTTCACTGTTCGTGTCACGCAAAAATAAAGAATTAAAAAAATAAAAACAAAAGAAGGAAGGTATGTAGAAGAGGATAAAGGTCTAGCTGACTGCCTCAATGAATATTTTTGTTCTGTATTTACAGATGAAAATGAAGGAAAGGGACCTCAGTTAAGAAAAAGGATAAATGAGTCATTTATTACACGTGAGTTTACAGAGGAAGAGGTTCTATTTCAACTGTCAAAAGTAAAGACAAATAAGTCAATGGGACCTGATGGAATACACCCAAAGCTATTAAAAGAGCTTAGAGGTGTACTAGCAAAACCATTAACAGATTTATTTAACCAATCATTGTTAACAGGTGTAGTCCCAGAAGATTGGAAGTTAACGAATGTTGTGCCCATTTACAAGAAAGGTAATTGGGAGGAGTCGGGCAACTATAGGCCAGTAAGCCTTACTTCAGTAGTAGGGAAAGTGATGGAAACCATGTTAAAGGATAGGATTGTTGAACATCTAAAAACACATGGATTTCAAGATCAGAGACAACATGGGTTTACTTCAGGGAGATCATGCCAAACTAATCTTATTGATTTTTTTGATTGGGTAACTAAAATTATAGATCAGGGTGGTGCAGTAGACATTGCTTACCTAGATTTCAGTAAGGCTTTTGACACTGTTGCACATAGAAGGCTTATCAATAAACTGCAATCTTTAAGTTTGGATTCCAATATTGTTGAATGGGTAAGGCAGTGGCTGAGTGACAGGCAACAGAGGGTTGTAGTTAATGGAATATATTCGAAGCTTGGACTTGTCACCAGTGGGGTACCTCAGGGATCTGTACTTGGACCCATTCTCTTTAATATTTTTATTAGTGATATTGCAGAAGGTCTTGATGGTAAGGTATGTCTTTTTGCTGATGATACTAAGATATGTAACAGGGTTGATGTTCCAGGAGGGATAAGCCAAATGGCAAATGATTTAGGTAAACTAGAAAAATGGTCAGAATTGTGGCAACTGACATTTAATGTGGATAAGTGCAAGATAATGCATCTTGGACGTAAAAACCCAAGGGCAGAGTACAGAATATTTGATAGAGTCCTAACCTCAACATCTGAGGAAAGGGATTTAGGGGTGATTATTTCTGATGACTTAAAGGTAGGCAGACAATGTAATAGAACAGCAGGAAATGCTAGCAGAATGCTTGGTTGTATAGGGAGTGGTATTAGCAGTAGAAAGAGGGAAGTGCTCATGCCATTGTACAGAACACTGGTGAGACCTCACCTGGAGTATTGTACACAGTACTGGAGACCGTATCTTCAGAAGGATATTGATACCTCAGAGAGGGTTCAGAGAAGGGCTACTAAACTGGTTCATGGATTGCGGTATAACATTTTCCAAGAAAGGTTAAAGGATCTTAACATGTATAGCTTGGAGGAAAGACGAGACGGGGGGATATGATAGAAACATTTAAATATATAAAGGGAATCAACACAGTAAAGGAGGAGACTATATTTAAAAGAAGAAAATCTACCACAACAAGAGGACATAGTCTTAAATTAGAGGGACAAAGGTTTAAAAATAATATCAGGAAGTATTACTTTACTGAGAGGGTAGTGGATGCATGGAATAGCCTTCCAGCTGAAGTGGTAGAGGTTAACACAGTAAAGGAGTTTAAACATGCGTGGGATAGGCATAAGGCTATCCTAACTATAAGATAAGGCTAGGGACTAATGAAAGTATTTAGAAAATTGGGCAGACTAGATGGGCTGAATGGTTCTTATCTGCCGTCACATTCTATGTTTCTATGCTCCACCTTCACAGAGTTTCAAGTAGCGGGAGGATCCACTTTGGCACAGGATGAGGATGGCGCCATTTGGGGTATACCAGAGGCCGGACTCCAGAGTCGCATACTGGCAGCGGCAATGTGAGTGGAATGTGCTTGTTGACCTGAGGGTGGTGCTGGGATTTAGTAGAGGGGGGACTGGGATTTAGTATAGGGGGAGGACTGGGATTTAGTATACGGGATGGGGACTGGGATTTAGTAGAGGGGGAGGACTGGGATTTAGTATACGGGAGGGGGACTGGGATTTAGTAGAGGGGGGACTGCGATTTAGTAGAGGGGGTGCTGTAGTTTAGCAGAGGGGGTACTGTTTTTTATACTGTACTTTTCAAAATAAACGTACGTTTACATGAAAATTTAAGTTTTGGGTTTTTTGCGGCCCACATAAACTTAAACCTAGTTTATTTGGCCCATGCTTGGAGTGGAGTTTGAAATGCTTGATTTACAGGTTTGATGAACTTACTTTAATTTCAACTCAAAGTTCTTGCTTGGCCTATTAATAAATGACACTTGACTGTCCAAAGCTATATTTCAGATCTTCTATCAATCTGCAAGTAAAAGGCCTGCCTGAACATATCGTTACTTAGGATTCAGAAAGCCTTTCTACACTGACCTCTCATTTTTGTAGGACAGCGCCTCTGAAGTCCTATATAACATTCTCTCTTTCTCTTTTATTCGCTCTCTAATAATTGCCAGTTTGTGGAATGTACAATTGAATGTAGCATTATACAATACCCGTCATTATCAGAAAGCAATCCAGAAATAATACAAATGGATGAAGATATTATGCAAAATCCCCCAAATCCACTCAAACCGGATATATCTAATTTAACTGAAAGTATGGGTTTTCTCATTTTGCATTATCTAGGCTCAAATTGATTTACTTTACGTAGGTTTTGGTATGCATTTTTCATGGACGTTGCCTTTCCTGAGAACACTGAATTTATGACCTTGTGTTTTAGAGCTTTTCACCAATTTAAAGTGATACAGTGTCTCATAGTTGTAGAACTCACTGTTAACTATTCTATAAACAAAAATTTGGTCATTCAGTAAGTAGTCTTTGTCAGTGATATTTTGAAATGGTGGGATGCTAGACTCCAGCCATTCAACTTGACCCTCACCCCATCTCTCTTGAATTTCAACATACTGATTGGTCAGAATCATATGCAATATTGCTACCATAGCGGTCAAAAGAAAACCTTTATTTCATTGGTTTAGCCCATTTAGTACCAGAAATATAACACATTGCAAAGTGATTATTATTATTATTATTATAATTATTGCCATTTACATAGCGCCAACAGATTCCGTAGCGCTTTACAAAATTATGAGAGGGGGGATTTAACTATAAATAGGACAATTACAAGAAAACTTACAGGAACGATAGGCTGAAGAGGACCCTACTCAAACAAGCTTACATTCTATAGGAGGTGGGGTGTAAATTAGATGTGAGTGGCACACCGTTAGAACTGAAAGGGTTAAACATATATAATTATGTACTACCCAATATACAGGAAACTGCTTTGGTTAATGAGTTACACCATTCCTGCTCTGGTACATTAAATTATGCTAAAATATTAAATTATTGTTTGCACAGAAAAATCACTTTTAAACAAGAAGATTTAAGGATACAGGGAAAACATAAAGGAACTGTAGATGTAAACCTTGGGATAGTCTGACAGTATGCTTCAATAGACACATACCGTGCTGGGACTGGGAGAAACATTTCCAGAAGGCACATAGTTCTGGGGTTTGTAGAATACATTTTCATCAGATACACAGTACTGAGATGAGTGACATTTCAAGTAGGGACACATAGTTGCTATAAGATCACACATTATCAGAAGACACATACAGTGCTGGTAATAAAAGGAAGCTTTGTTACTTTGTGTGTGGTTAAATTTGTTTTTTCAATCTGTCAGTCAGGATATAAATCTTGTATGGGTATAAATATTTTCGGAATAGAGTTATTGAAAGAAAGTCAAAAAGGGAAATTAATGTAATTTGTCCAAGTTTCGATAAAAGCATTCACTAAATATAAATAAATTATATAATATTGATAACTATACTACACTTGTAGAAAAATAAAGAATATTAAAAAAAAAAATCACAATTCAGAAACTGAAATGTACAACTCTCTGAATTAGATGTTCACAGAATGAGTAGACAAAAAAAGTCACAGGGCAGAATTTGCACTCACAGCCTTTGCATTACAAGCCCAGTTTTCTATCTCTAGGCTACTTTCGAAGAAGTAACGATGTGACCTACTGCTATTTATTTAAAGAATTTTGTAGAATCTAATTTGATAATCTGCAGTTTAGGATTTTTATTGTCATCTATTAAAATAAGAGTAGTGCTTCACCATGAGTGTGCCTTTTATAACACAACTACACTAAAGACAAAATTGTTTCCAAGATATGCGTTAAATTGTGTGTTAGCTCACTCCTTAACTACCCTACGGCAAAGTTCATTCTTCAAGCTATATTTGTGAGATTTCAAACTTTGTGTTTCATATGATCTGTATGGTCGAGGGTTTGTTACATTTCACAAGGCAGCTGTTCTAGTGAGCTCACGAGAACATTGTCTGCCTCAAAGTTCATCAATTTAAGAGATTTAAAATAGAAGCTTTATCATTCATCCCTTTAAATGGTTAATGGCCTCAGTCTCACATTATTTTAAAAGCTGCAAAAAGCTGATTTAGTACGCTTTTGAATTTCTTAATAAATACCACAAAATTCACCTATTTTTAACTACATTAAATCCAGTGGCGTCTCTAAGTAAGGGGGCACATTTAACCCCGCCCTCACCACAGTTTGACCCCGCCCCTGCCGCATGTTAAGCCCCGCCCCCGACACAATGTGTGTTTTTTTTTTTTTTAAATAATCCCTGGTTGAGAATTCATTATTTTCCACCAAGGATTGTTAAAAAAACAAACACATTACCCTTGATACAGTCCATACACACACACACACACACACACACACAGACTGCTGAGTCCATACACACACAGACACACAGACTGCTGACCATACACACACACACACACAGACTGCTGAGTCCATACACAGACACACAGACTGCCGAGTCCATACAAACACAGACACATAGACTGCTGAGTCCACACACAGACTTCTTAGTTCATACACACAGACTGCTGAGTCCATACACACAGACACACACAGACTGCTGAGTCCATACACACACACAGAGAGACTGCTGAGTCCATACACATACACACAGACACATAGACTGCTGAGTCCATACACACAGACTGCTGAGTCCATGCACACATACAGACTGCTGAGTCCATGCACACATACAGACTGCTGAGTCCATACACACAGACTGCTGAATCCATACATACATACAGACTGCTGAATCCATACACACACACTGCTGACTCCATACACTCATACAGACTGCTGAGTCCATACACATACAGACTGCTGAGTCCATACACACACACACACTGCTGAGTCCATACACACACACACTGCTGAGTCAATACACACATACAAACAAGAGTCAATATATCACATACAGACTGCTGAGTCCATACACACACACCAAGTTGAGTCCATACACACACACACTGCTGAGTCCATACACACAGACTGCTGAATCCATACACACATACAGACCAAGCTGGAGTCCACACACACACACACACACAGACTGCTGAGTCCACACACACACACACACACAGACTGCTGAGCCTCATACACACACAGACTGTTGAGTCCACACACACACACAGACCGCTGAGTCCACACACACACACACAGACTGCTGAGTCCACACACACACACACAGACCCTGTTTGAGTCCACACACACACACACACAGACTGCTGAGTCCACACACACATACAAACTGTTGAGTCAATACACACAGACACACACAGACTGCTGAGTCCATACACACACACACAGAGACTGCTGAGTCCATACACATACACACAGACACATAGACTGCTGAGTCCATACACACAGACTGCTGAGTCCATGCACACATACAGACTGCTGAGTCCATGCACACATACAGACTGCTGAGTCCATACACACAGACTGCTGAATCCATACATACATACAGACTGCTGAATCCATACACACACACTGCTGACTCCATACACTCATACAGACTGCTGAGTCCATACACATACAGACTGCTGAGTCCATACACACACACACACTGCTGAGTCCATACACACACACTGCTGAGTCAATACACACATACAAACTGTTGAGTCAATACACACATACAGACTGCTGAGTCCATACACACACACTGCTGAGTCCATACACACACACACCAAGTTGAGTCCATACACACAGACTGCTGAGTCCATACACACATACAGACTGCTGAGTCCACACACACAGCTGAGTCCATACTCACACACATACTGCTGAGTCCATACACACACGTCTGAGTCCACACACACACAGACTGCTGAGTCCATACACACACACAGACTGCTGAGTCCATACAGACACAGACCGCTGAGTCCATACACACACACACACAGACTGCTGAGTCCACATACACACACACACACACACACACACAGACCGCTGAGTCCATACACACACACACCGCTGAGTCCACACACACACACACACACACACACAGACCGCCGGAGTCCACACACACACAGACCGCTGAGTAAATACACACAAACACACACACTGCAGAGTCTATACACACACACACACACACACACAGACTGCGGGTTGAGTCCATACACACACAGACCGCTGAGTCCATACACACACACACACCCAAACACTGCTGAGTCCATGCACACACACAGACTGCTGAGTCCATACACACACACATACACACACACACACAGACTGCTATGTCCATACACACATATACACACACACACAGACTGCTGAGTGCATGCACACAGACTGCCGAGTCCGTGCACAGACACAGACTGCCAAGTCCATGCACACACACAGACTGCCAAGTCCATGCACACACACAGACTGCCGAGTCCATGCACACACACAGACTGCCGAGTCCATACACACTCACAGACTGCTGAGTAAATACACACACACACACAGACTGCTGAGTCCATACACACACACACAGACTGCTGAGCAGTGGCGGATCCAGAGCCTGATCTCGGGAGGGGCACTTGTAGATTATTTAAAGAAATAATCCAGACACAATAACCACTACAGCTCAGTGTAGTGGTTATGGTGTCAATAGTGCCAGTGTGGTGGAATCTCGGTAAAAATAAATTTAGTAGGCCGAGATTACCACGTGGCATGTGTACGTGCATATGCTGACGTATCGATCAGTTGGTTGCACGAGGCAAGATACGATCAGTGGTGTACGGAGCATGTGCAAGAATACAGGATGTAGTATTCCCCTCCTCCATTGTGCTGGACAAGCCATGCGGTCAAGCAGGAAGTTAATTCTTATTTGTAATGATTGGTCAAGAGAATGTGCGGGTGGAGCTTAATATGGGAGGAGTTATGTGCCTATATAGGGAGCCTGCACTATTGTTCAGGGCTCAGAACTTGCTGTATTTTTGGTGACATTAGTCCCTCTGAGTCCCGATCGGTGATCCAATAAAGAATCTCTTCCTTCCTGAAGAAACCTGTGTCCATCCCTCTGTGCTTTGCTTCCGTCAGTTTCTCCGGTATCATTTGGTGCATTGGCCGGGAAGCTCATCGTTCAACGGTAGCTGAGAGGCAGAGGCGTGAGACGGTCTATCTTTGCCCACGTTCTCTACGGCTGCACCCCTGAACTTCTGCGTGGACCTCCCTTCGTCTCGGCGCCACTGGTCTGTTGTCCAGGAGATCATCGGCCTCTACGTAAGAAGTGCTGGGGTGTCCCCGTCGATGAGTGTGAACTCAGGTTCAGGAACGAGGAGGTAAGACAACTGCTGTTTTAGACGGCAGACCCACTAGGGGTATACCGATTGTGCGGTAGGCCCAAAAGGGGTTTAAATCTGTGTATGGAATCTGCCCCCTCTGTCGGAGGGAAGGAGCGAAGGCGCACCGCTCGATCGAACGCTCTTTAGTAAGACCGTTTGATCTGGTTAGTCAGGCGGGGTCCTGTGTAAATAGCCCTAGCCGGACACCGGTGTCTTGTCTAGACTAGCGTTCTAGGGTGTATATTACGTTCGCTAGGTCGGAGGGACCGGGAGACTAAGCGGCGCCTGTGTAAATTCGGTTCGCTAGCTCTCAACCTATCTTGGCTAAGTGGGAAGGCGTGTAAATTTGGAACCCACTAGACTTTTAGAATAGACACCCTCGATGACAGGACATAAAAATCTGCGGAGTCTCCGCGGTGACCGCGGAGGAGCTACCACACTTCCTTCGATGGCTGATAGCCACAGCTCTTCCCGCCAAACAAGCTAAACTGCTCCTGCTAGATGGAGCATACCGGGTCAATAGACCTCAGCGCGCCCCAACGAGTTCACCCAGGGATATCATCCATAAATGCCGATCCCTCATGGACAAGCAAAAGCTAATGAGGGCCTTCCTGGACAAGGCCCCTATGGACTTTGAATCACACAAGCTTACATTCTACCAGGACGTCACCCGGACAACTCTCCTCTGGAGAAAGACCATGCAACCCATCACAACTAAGCTGCAAGAGGCAGGAATAGCCTACCGCTGGTCCCCATCCAGAACCCTAACGGTCCTCAAAGAAGGGAAGGCATACGTAGCGACCTCTCCAACGGACACCCCCACGTTTCTCACAGCTTTAGACCTAACGAGAGATACACACACAGTGCTGAGTCCATACACACACACACAGACTGCTGAGTCCATACACACACACAGACTGTTGAGTCCACACACACACACAGACTGCTGAGTCCATACACACACACACAAACACAGACTGCTGAGTCCATACACACAGACTGCTGAGTCCATACACACACACACACACACACAGACTGCTGAGTCCATACACACACACAGACACTGCTGAATCCATACACACACGCACACACACACACACACAAGACTGCTGAGTCCATACACAGACTGAGTAATACACACAAAACACACCCTGTGCAGGAAGTCCTATACACACACACACACACACACACACACAGACTGCTGAGATTCCATACACACACAGACTGCTGAGTCCATACACACACACACATAAACACACACACACACACAGACTACTGAGTCCATACACACACAGACTGCTGAGTCCATACACACACACATACACACACACACACACACACAGACTGCTATGTCCATACACACATATACACACACACACAGACTGCTGAGTCCATGCACACAGACTGCCGAGTCCGTGCAGACACAGACTGCCAAGTCCATGCACACAGACTGCCAAGTCCATGCACACACACAGACTGCCGAGTCCATGCACACACACAGACTGCCGAGTCCATGCACACACACAGACTGCCGAGCCCATACACACTCACAGACTGCTGAGTAAATACACACACACACACAGACTGCTGAGTCCATACACACACACACAGACTGCTGAGCAGTGGCGGATCCAGAGCCTGATCTCAGGAGGGGCACTTGTAGATTATTTAAAGAAATAATCCAGACACAATAACCACTACAGCTCAGTGTAGTGGTTATGGTGTCAATAGTGCCAGTGTGGTGGAATCTCGGTAAAAATAAATTTAGTAGGCCGAGATTACCACGTGGCATGTGTACGTGCATATGCTGACGTATCGATCAGTTGGTTGCACGAGGCAAGATACGATCAGTAGTGTACGGAGCATGTGCAAGAATACAGGATGTAGTATTCCCCTCCTCCATTGTGCTGGACAAGCCATGCGGTCAAGCAGGAAGTTAATTCTTATTTGTAATGATTGGTCAAGAGAATGTGCGGGTGGAGCTTAATATGGGAGGAGTTATGTGCCTATATAGGAGCCTGCACTATTGTTCAGGGCTCAGAACTTGCTGTATTTTTGGTGACATTAGTCCCTCTGAGTCCCGATCGGTGATCCAATAAAGAATCTCTTCCTTCCTGAAGAAACCTGTGTCCATCTCTCTGTGCTTTGCTTCCGTCAGTTTCTCCGGTATCATTTGGTGCATTGGCCGGGAAGCTCATCGTTCAACGGTAGCTGAGAGGCAGAGGCGTGAGACGGTCTATCTTTGCCCACGTTCTCTACGGCTGCACCCCTGAACTTCTGCGTGGACCTCCCTTCGTCTCGGCGCCACTGGTCTGTTGTCCAGGAGATCATCGGCCTCTACGTAAGAAGTGCTGGGGTGTCCCCGTCGATGAGTGTGAACTCAGGTTCAGGAACGAGGAGGTAAGACAACTGCTGTTTTAGACGGCAGACCCACTAGGGGTATACCGATTGTGCGGTAGGCCCAAAAGGGGTTTAAATCTGTGTATGGAATCTGCCCCCTCTGTCGGAGGGAAGGAGCGAAGGCGCACCGCTCGATCGAACGCTCTTTAGTAAGACCGTTTGATCTGGTTAGTCAGGCGGGGTCCTGTGTAAATAGCCCTAGCCGGACACCGGTGTCTTGTCTAGACTAGCGTTCTAGGGTGTATATTACGTTCGCTAGGTCGGAGGGACCGGGAGACTAAGCGGCGCCTGTGTAAATTCGGTTCGCTAGCTCTCAACCTATCTTGGCTAAGTGGGAAGGCGTGTAAATTTGGAACCCACTAGACTTTTGATAGAGTAAATAGACTAGAAGGGCAATTTTGTAAATTTCGCCCTCTAGTTCGCTATATGTGGTGTTTGGGCAGTGTGGCTAACCAAAACGGGTGTATATAGTTTTAGGTAGTCCATTCAAGGTACTGGCCAATAGTTTAGTTGGGATTGTAAATGTGTTAAAGATTGTTAGTAAAGTGTATATCTTGTTAGATAGCGCGAGCTCAGCCGTCTAGCGAGAGTGTTAATAGTGTGTTGCTGTATCATAGTGCACGGTACCATAACCCTGTATATTTACTGACACTGTATATAAGTACTAATCATTGTCGTCTATTGCATGTTTAACACCGTAACCACTAATAATTGTATTGTGACCTTAAATTGTGCTTTGACCTATACTAACCGTACTGTAACCGATACTAGTAAAAGACGATGTTACTGGGGTGTGTTATAGACGGGTAATTCATATATAGAGAATTATAGCGTGGGTGACTGTATAGTTTCGCCAAAGGGCATAATATTGATTATTTAGTGACTGGTGTAACAGCTGTGTGTGTACGGGAATTCCCTGAGTGATTATTGTGTTATTGTGTACGTTTCACTCGGTAACTGTACCACGTGGTGCTGTTGCCAGAGGAAACGGGTGTGACTGTTGAATAAGAACGCGTGCATAGTATTCGTTGTCAACGACGTTCCATTGATAAGTATGGGCGCGTCAGAGTCAACGATTTCGGATCCCTTAGGTTGTATGGTAAAGAATTTTAAAAAGGGATTCAAAACATGTGATTTTGGGGGTTAAAATGTCTCCTGTACGTTTGGTCACTTTGTGCACTAGGGAGTGGCCTATTTTGGTTGCGGCATGGCCGCCGCGTGGCAGTTTGGATCCAACCCTGGTACAGCGTGTACACGTGGCTGTGTCAGGTAGGCCTGAACTTTACGGACAGTTTCCATACATTGATTGTTGGGGGCAGGCCGTAAACGACTCGCCAAAATGGATCCGGATATGCCACGAGGAGCAATGTCGCCTCATGGTAGCCAGGACTTGTTTGTCCACTAGGACTGGTGTTAGGCCCATTTTGGACACGCCCCCTGAGTCCGAGATCCCTTTGCCGCCTCCTTACTTTCCTTTAAGAGGAAGTGACGCGAATGCAGGAAGCTCTGCACCCCTTCCCCTATTGCCCCCATCCACTTCCGCTTCCTCCTCCAGTACAGAATCCACCCCCCCTCGTATTAAAACTCCCCTTCCGGAACCAGGACCAACCCCCATTAGATTTGAATATCCTGATTTGGCGCCACTTCAAACTTCCGGTCAAGCTTCTTCTAGCTCGGCTCGGAGTATACTATTCACTAACTTTTCCCAAAATCAAGTTCCCACATCCTCATGCCCTATTACCTCTCGACCGGAACCTTTAACTGACGCCCCTCCACGTAGCCCCATACTAACCCGACAACTGACCGGTACCCAACAATTAAAACATTATCAGATGCCTCTTCGTCTGAATCCTGGGTCAGCCTATATCGATGCCGCAGGTCAAATGGCACATGCTGACCCAGTTTTCGTATATGTCCGTTCACGACTACCGATCTCTTGAATTGGAAGACCCACAATTCCTCGTACACTGAGAAACCACAAGCTATGACCGATCTGTTCACCTCGATAGTTCAGACACATAACCCGACATGGGCTGATTGCCAGCAGTTATTAATGACATTGTTCAATAATGAGGAAAGGACAAGGATTAACCAAGCGGCCATTAAGGCGCTAGAGGAGAGAGCCCGTGCTTTAAATCAAGCCAATCCGGCAGCATGGGCCGCAACACATTACCCTAACACCGATCCTGACTGGAATGTAAATGGCGCAGATATGGCTCAACTTAAAGCCTATAGAGATGCTATAATTGCTGGCATGAAAGCCGGAGGGAAGAAAGCTATTAACATGTCGAAGACAGTTGAGGTGATTCAGAAAAGTGATGAAGCGCCCAGTGTCTTTTATGACCGATTATTGGAGGCATACCGCTTGTATACCCCCTTTAATCCGGAAGACGCTGATAATTCCCGAATGGTAAACTCCGCCTTTGTCAGCCAAGCTTACGGAGATATTAAGCGCAAGCTACAGAAATTAGAAGGGTTTGCAGGTATGTCTATCACCCAACTAATGGAGGTAGCGAACAAAGTATATATGAATAGGGAAACAGAAAGTAAGAAAGAGGAAGAGCGCAAGATGCGTAGAAAGGCAGATATGCTAGCGGTAGCGATCGCAGGCGTAGATAGACGGGGCCCAGATAGAGGCGATGGTAGATGGAATAGGGAGCCTTTGAGTAGGAATCAGTGCGCGTACTGTAAGGAAGAAGGGCATTGGAGGAACGAGTGTCCGCAAAGAGAGCAGTATGAGAGAGACTTACCCAGGGCAGGTTACGGAAACTTTAGAGGCAGAGCGAGAGGTAGAGGAGGCCCCGGAGGGAGTAATGGGAACAGAGGAAGTGTAAGGGAAGATAGGTACTATCCAGCAGCGCAAAGGTCCCGCGATAGAGAAGGTAGGGACTTTGTGGGATTGGCTGACACGGTCATGGAGGACTATTGATACCGGCCGGGCTCCATCCCCCTTGGTCGAGCGGAGCCTATGGTCGATGTATCAATAGGGGGAAAAAGGAGTGCGTTT
Source organism: Pelobates cultripes (assembly GCA_933207985.1). NCBI lineage: Eukaryota > Metazoa > Chordata > Amphibia > Anura > Pelobatidae > Pelobates > Pelobates cultripes. Next base: position 56,923,925 of record OW240918.1, on the reverse strand, counting down.
ATGATCGACACTGGTGCTGAACATTCGGTGGTGACTAATCAAGTTGCTCCTCCATCTGGAAGAACTATTGCTGTAATAGGAGCAACTGGAAGAAGTGCTGAAAAACCGGTTCTTAAAAGTCGACTCTGTACATTGGGAGGCCACGTAGTAAAACATCAATTCCTTTATATGCCTGAGTGTCCAGTCCAATTGCTGGGGCGTGATATGCTATCCAAATTACAAGCGCAGATTACGTTCCTACCAAATGGAACAACATCCTTAAAGTTTAATGGACCCTCAGGTATTATGACATTGTCCGTACCAAAGGAAGAAGAGTGGCGACTTTATACAGTGTTGACTAGCCAAAACCCGAGGAGTGATGAATCCTTATTTAACATACCAGGAGTTTGGGCAGAGAACAACCCACCAGGACTGGCCCGCAATATTCCACCTATTAAAATCGAACTAAAACTTGGGGTTTATCCAGTAAGCCTGAGACAATATCATATTCCGCAGAAGGCTAAGAAGAACATCCAATCTTATCTGGATAAGTTCATACGGTATGGTATCCTAAAATTCTGTACTTCCCCCTGGAACACCCCATTGCTGCCTGTTCAAAAGCCCGGTACAGATGAGTATCGACCTGTGCAGGACTTGAGAGCAGTCAATGATGCGGTTGTTAGTATACATCCAGTCGTGCCCAATCCATATAACCTGCTTGCTTTAATTCCGGGCGGGGCTACTTACTTTACAGTCTTAGATCTCAAAGATGCCTTCTTTTGCCTCCGAATTGCCGCAGAAAGCCAATGTATCTTCGCTTTCCAATGGGAAAATGCTGTAACGGGCTCGAAACGCCAAATGACCTGGACAAGATTGCCCCAGGGGTTTAAAAATTCACCTACCCTATTTGGTTCAGCTCTAAGTCAAGATCTACTAGATTTCGAGTCTATCCCAGGAGAGTGTGTATTATTACAATATGTAGATGACTTGTTGATAGCAGCAGTTACAAAGGAAGTATGTCAGCAAGCAACGCACGATCTACTACACATTCTCTGGAAGGCAGGATACAAGGTGTCAAGAAGGAAGGCTCAGTTGTGTTTGCCAACTGTCAAATATCTGGGATTCCATATCTCTGAAGGTCAAAGAATTATGGGGCCAGAGAGAAAAGAAGCTGTGTGCCAAATACCGATACCCAGGAATAGAAGACAAGTGCGAGAATTCTTGGGGGCAGCAGGCTTCTGTAGGATATGGATTCCCAGCTACGCGATACTGGCAAAACCTCTGTATGCAGCTATCAAAGGTACAGAGCACGACCCCTTCTTATGGACTCAAGAACAGCAAACGGCATTCGAAGATGTGAAGAGGGCTTTGATGAGTGCCCCAGCATTAGGTCTACCTGACCACACACGGCCATTCTACCTGTATGTACATGAGCAAAGAAGAATGGCTGTGGGAGTATTGACACAGTACTTGGGATCATGGCAAAGACCTGTTGCCTACATGTCTAAGCAACTGGATGCAGTGGCCAGCGGACTTCCACCTTGTCTAAGAGCTGTAGCTGCAGCCGCCCTGCTAGTAGCTGAAGCCGATAAACTCACTCTGGGTCAAGAACTTTATGTACGAGTTCCACATGCAGTACAGACGTTGTTGGATTACAAAGGAAATCATTGGTTTAGTAACAGCCGTATGACCAAGTATCAAGCAATGTTGTGTGAAAACCCAAGAGTGCATTTAGAGACTGTAAATACCTTAAATCCAGCTACCCTTTTGCCACAACCTACTGAAAGTCAACATGATTGTTTGGAAGTAATGGATGAAGTATTTTCAAGTAGACCAGATCTTCGTGATTTTCCCATCCAGAACCCTGATGTTCAATATTACACCGACGGCAGTAGTTATGTAAAAGAAGGGATCCGCTATGCAGGATATGCAGTAACAGCGATAGACAAGGTGATAGAAGCTCGGCCACTGGCAAAAGGAACATCAGCACAAAAGGCAGAATTGATAGCACTGACACGAGCGTTACAATTGGCTGAAGGTTTAAGAGTGAACATCTACACGGACTCCAAGTATGCGTTTTTAACCACTCATGCCCACGGAGCTTTGTATAAAGAAAGAGGACTATTGAATTCAGAAGGCAAAGAAATCAAATACGCAGCTGAGATCCTACAACTATTGGAAGCAGTGTGGGAGCCGAAAGAAGTCGGTATTATACATTGTCGGGCGCATCTGAGAGGAGATGGTGATGTAACCAAAGGGAATCGGATGGCAGATAGTGCAGCTAAGCGTGCTGCTGAATCAGGAAGACAGGAATATGTGGGGCATATAGCTGCTCTTATACCAACTCCACTGTCTCAATGGACTCCAATTTATACAGCTCAAGAAGAGGAGTGGTTAGGGACTGAACCTGGAAAGTATTTGGAGAACAAATGGTATCAGTTAGAAGATGGAAGAATAGTTATTCCAGCATCACTAGCGGTAGAAATTGTCCAAAACTATCATAACGGGACACATTCTGGGAGACAGTACAGAAGAATCTCTCAGAAAACATTTCTACATACCAAGATTGTCCAACTTGACTCAGGCCATTGTACGTAGATGTGTAACGTGTGCTAAAAATAATGCAAGACAAGGACCAGTAAAGCCACCAGGAGTCCAGTTTATGGGGGGACTTCCCATGTCCGATTTACAAATTGACTATACAGTGATACCTAAATCGGGTGGACATCGCTACCTGCTGGTAGTGGTGTGCACCTATTCAGGCTGGGTAGAAGCATGTCCTACTCGTACAGAGAAAGCAGGAGAAGTCGTGAGATTCCTGCTACGAGAAATAATACCCCGATATGGACTACCCTGCTCTATAGGATCGGACAATGGTCCAGCTTTTGTTCATCAGTGCCTACAACAATTGACTCATATGCTTGGTATAAAGTGGAGGCTTCATACGGCATATAGACCCCAGAGTTCTGGTAAGGTAGAGAGAATGAATAGAACTATTAAGAATCAGTTGGCTAAAATGTGTCAGGAAACCCAACTTAAGTGGAGCGTTCTCTTGCCCATAGCTCTATTGCGAATCCGTAGTACACCTACCAGAAGGATGGGCCTCTCTCCTTTTGAAATCATGTACGGGCGACCACCTCCCGTGCTTGGTAACTTAAGGGGGGATTTGAGTCAGTTGAGAGAAGGAATTACCCGGCAGCAGGTTGTAGAGTTGGGTAAGACTATGGAGGAGGTACAGAAATGGGTACAAGATAGATTACCTGTGAATATTTATCCCCCAATTCATAGTTACCACCCAGGCGACCAAGTGTGGATTAAAGAGTGGAATAATGTGCCGTTAGGGCCAAGTGGAGAGGTCCTTATGTTGTTCTTCTGTCTACCCCTACAGCGATAAAAGTAGCCGAAGTGGCTCCGTGGATACATC
>OW240918.1:56887569-56920149 GCA_933207985.1 Pelobates cultripes | reverse complement strand
CCCTGTACTAACCACAGCTCCGCCTGCACCTACCTCAGTTCTCCTTCACTCACCTCAGCCACCATTCCTCTTTACACTCACCCCAGGATCTACCTATCCCTGTACCCACCTAATCCCCTATGCACCAACCCCAGCCCCTATGCCACCTCCACCTACCATAGCTCCTATGCCTTCCAGTACCCACCACAGCCACTATGTCTCATCCTGTGCCCACAACAGCCCCTTGTCTACCCGCCCCCACCACAGCTCCTTCTGCACACACCACATCCCCCCTGCACCCACCTCAGCTCTCCTTTTACCCACCTTAGCCTCCTGTCTCCCTGCACCCACCACAGCCCCATCTGCATCCACCACAGCTGCTCCTGCACCCACCTCAGTCCCCCCTGAACCCACCTCAGTTCCCCTGCACTCACCTCAGCCACCATTCCTCCCAACACTTACCCCGGGATCTACCTATCCATACTCTGTCCAGCCCCACCCCCACTTCAGTCCCTGTGCCTCCCTGCGCCCACCTAGGTCCACCACACCACAGCCCCTGTGCCTCCCTGCACCTATTTCAGCATCTATCACCCCTGGCACACACTACAGCAACTATCCAATTTATACACAGTAAAGCCTCTATTATCCAAACATGCACACACTACATAATAGTAAATAGTAAATGAGACAGCGCTGGTCAACTTATAGGCAGCAACCTTTAAAGGGGAATCCCTCAAAAACCCTTTAAAACAACATAAATAAAAGTAACAAATAGAAAAGGCTGCGCCACATCAAATATTAAAAGAAAACAAAGTCCAAGTAATAAAAAGTCCAATTTGTATGTCCTTACGAATAGTCTTTTTAGGAGGCTGGTACTGTGGTAGGGTATTCAGATATAGTAGTGGTTCCACTTATATAGAAGATAAAAGAGAGGGACAACCAATAGTGCAATATGTATAGCTCAAATATGGACGTAATAACAAAACAATAGTAGAGAACTCACATTTACAAGAGCTTATATCCAGCTCTAGGGTAAAGCGCGTACAGTAGTATAATTAGGATTATACCACTGTACGCTGTACACTTAAAGAAGCCCCTCATGGCGAAAGGTGTTTATTTTTAATCTAAATAAAAGTATATTTCTTCTGATTACCTAATATTTGGGTTAGTCTCTTTAATTTTATATACTTTTATATTTATCCTAATTGTTTTACCTGGCATATCAGAACATCTGAAGCTTTTATACCATCCAAAGAATCCATGGTGGGAATTGTTCCACCCAGGCGCTTTACACAGAGCGGTTTGTCTGCTCTGTAAATTGTTGTCTATATATCTAAAGCTTTCTGCAACCCAAGAAATCCTAGGTGGGGATTAATCTACTTATGCTGATACCACAGAGCAGTCCGCCTGCTCTTTACTTGTAAGTACGTTTTTATTTAATTTATACCAACACTGCTATACAGTGAGCACTATTGGCTGTTTCTTCTTTCCTGAGAATCGGACACCAATGACGGAGAGGTACCCACCATATATCCCAAAAGCAGGGATTATACCGCTGTACGCGCTTTACCCTAGAGCTGGATATAAGCTCTTGTAAATGTAGAGTTCTCTACTATTGTTTTTTTTATTACGTCCATATTTGAGCTATACATATTGCACTATTGGTTGTCCCTCTCTTTTGTCTTCTATATAAGTGGAACCACTACTATATCTGAAGACCCTACCACAGTACCAGCCTCCTAAAAAGAATATTCGTAAGGACATACAAATTGGACTTTTTATTACTTGGACTTTGTTTTCTTTTAATATTTTATGTGGCGCAGCCTTTTCTATTTGTTACTTTTATGCACACACTACAGCCCCAGTAACCACCAGATGCCTACTACATATTCTATCCCAGAGACACTGCAACACAGCCAGCCCTCTCCACTCACATAATGCACTGCAAATAGCCCCATTCACACACGCAAAAACCCACAAGGAGCCTTACTGTATAGACACAATCCCACAGCAGCATCCCCACACATACAAAATTACATGCAGCCTCCCTACACATACACATCACAAACAGCACACCCACTGTTGCAATACTGCACACAGCCTCCACACACACTTTTACAATCACTTATATAGCGCCAACATATTCTGCAGAGCTGTACAATAGGTAAAACAAGAGAAACGATTAATCTAACACAACACTTTGACATACAGGAACACAACATCACTAGCAACATCCCCACACACGTAACCTCACAAGTAGACTCCAAACACATGTGGCTAGTTGTAAGGTTGTACATGTGGGGGATGCTGCTTGTGATGTCCTAAGCAAAATCAGTGCAAGTGTGTAATTAAATTTGTTTTATTTCTTTATTTTAATTGCTGGGGGGCACACCTGCAAGGGTTACTCCATCTAAAAACAGTATTTATTAAAATACTGTTTTTGGTTGGATTAACCCCTTAAAAGTAAATCTGGCCATTTTGGGGGCCACTGCGGGTGTGGGAGTCAGGGCTGTGTGGCTCTCACACAGCCATTCTGTGTACTGGGCAGCCTACACATAATATATGTGTAAAAGCAGCAGAAAGAAGGGGGAGAAAAGTAGCAGGGGGCCAGAAAACCTTGTACCAGGACCAGGAGGGCGGGCCTTTGATCACCCACTGCCCGAGGGCCCTGTGAGGTGTCAGTCCGTCCTTGTCTGTATTAGAAAAATATAAAATCAATGCACTGTATGAGAGGCCCACTGGATTGTGAATAAGACTTGTTTCTACTGCCACCCAGTGTCTGCAAAATTAACTGTACATCGCTTCCTCCTACAGGTCTTTTTTTCAGCACAATGATAATCCTATTTACAGCCATATATCTTCCCTGTTACACTAAACATAGCTGCTTTGTGTACTTCTAGAATGCCAAAAGCAAATTCAGGTGTGAAAGTTCCTACCAGCTCACTGCCAACTCATGTGCCTTGATGGTGTTGCTCAGAGAGAATCCGTTCTTTTTGAGGCTATTGCTCTTTCCCTGTAATTGAGCCAAGAGAGGGTTCACTCTGGTGTCTGATGGAAAGTCTGAGTCCTACAAAAAAATAGACACAAGAGAAAAATAAATATTTCCTACTGAATTAATAAGGAATGAAGACGACAAAAACTAGCAAGTGCAACATATATAGTGTTCATTTAGATAGGTGGGTTCAATGGGTTGAAATCCAAAGTTGGGTCCCCGTGCCATCTCCCTGACCCAATGGACAACACAAGCACATAATAATCAAACCTCAGGCGATTGCTTACGATAAATCAATTTCCCAAGAATCACTGCCTTTCTGTGTACAAGGAAGGCATCATCAGAAAGAATGAAGTTCAGTAGATTTGCAGAATTTATTTTGTTATATGCTACTTTAAAATGGAAGAATGGGTTACTGAGTGATTCTTACAAATGTAGAATGGGGTCCCCAAGCTAATGTTGTATATCTGATTGATTAATTGATTTTGTGGTCAAAAAAATGTTAAGCACCACTGATTTACAGCAATGATGACTATCCGTGGCACACTGGATGTTGGTGAACTTAATTTCCCATGATGGTTAGCCAGCCTTGAGGTTAGCCGAGCATCATGGGAAGCGTGGTTCAAAAATATCACTGAAAACTGTAAGCATTATTTGCCGAAACAAAAACAGGCATTGATACTTTTTTAATATAGTAAAATTTTAAGTGTAGAGTTTGTTAACCTTTACGTGTGTCTCTTATGGACGAGGAACAGTTAGATAGTATTTAATATTCTTCTAAATATGTGCATGGGGATTTTACTACGGCACTTAACAAACAAGCTACAGTTTACAAAAGCTAATTAAAAAAGAAATCCCAACAAAATTCTGCAGTTGTTTCAAGTCCCATTTACATAGTTTTCACATTTGCCCTGATAACCTTCAACTAGGATGTTAGTGTCAGACCGTACATTAATAAAGGAGTTGTTCAGTGGACATTATCCTACCAAATCCGGGTAAAAATGTAATGTTAATTTAGGCCTGTTATAAATGCTAACATTTGTGGTTGGAATTCCTTAAAGGGACACTGTACTCAATATAAACATTTCATCCCTTTGAATTCGTTATAGTGTCCGGAGTCCCCAGGCACTGTCCCCTCCATTCAGTGCTAAACCATTTTATAGCAGTTAAACACTAAATAAGGGTCTCTGGTCACCCACACTTCGGCCCCTTCTGGAGGTGTGGCTAAGGCAGAGATTATACACTTCCTTGTAGTCATACACTTTATTCCATCAATTAGAGCTCTGATAGGCTAAAAGCAGTCATCTGACACTCTAAACCAATCACAGAAATTATGGCACCAGGAGATTCCATATAACATAACAAGTGTAATGAGATAAAGCAGATATAGTGCCTACAGTGTCCCTTTAAGAATGTTGTGGTGATCACAGAGTTTTGTTATTTTAGTATGGCATTTTGTATTATCGGTTTGACAAAAAAAAGGACCGAATACCTTACCTTAAGTAAAAAGTACTTCTGGGATGCAGGTCCCAACTACTAAGTAGACCAGGCTACATAGAAGTAGCTGTCTGAACAACCTCCCCCAAGCAGGCGATCACAGGAGAGCCAGTTCCAGTGATTGCATTCCTACCACCGCTGGACAACATGGGTACTCCATTTATAAAATGTACATGCGACAATTGCCGCATGTATCATGTTATCACTGGATGTCTCAGCATCGAGGTCTTTTGTACTAGCTAAGATGTCACTCTGATAACCTATGACAGTGATCAGATGCTGTAATCTACAGCCGAATGCTAGGTTGCAGCAGTGCATGCCAGTAGCGGTATCAGTGGTCTATTACAGAACAACTGGCTCCCTCGCTGTGTGATTGTTCTGGGAGATAATCAAAGAGATTATATTATTTAGCTGTCAGCTAAGGCAATGGAATTAATGTGATTGGCTCTCACAGCAAACACTCAGCGTGCGGGACAATCTGCTTCACAGTGCTTATAGTTAGTTAGGGTTATCAAGGTTAGAATTAGCAAGGGTTCAACCGAGTATACTACAGATTAGTTATAATTAGTTAGGGTTATCATTAAGGAATTTAGTAAAGAAGCTAGCAGAAGCACAAGCAAATATGTCTCCCCTGCTGGTCAGCCTCTTCAAGCAAATTGAATAAGGGCTGGATCACTGCTCCAATGTGGACTAGTCTATCTGTAATCCGGAATATACAGATGTATGCCCAAGACTTAGACATAGCTCTCTATTCAAAGACTGCTACGCTCTAATAATAAGCCACATGAAATTATTTAGGGGATTGGAAATGTCCAGTATTTGAGGTTCAATGCTCCGCAGTAAAAAAAAAAAAAGGCAGTGTTGCTACATATTATACTTCTCAAGAAACGTGGGGTTGTCACTTTAAGAACTTTGCACTACAGAAGCTGTTAACCACAAGCTTTAGGTGCTACTTAAATGCTATTTGCATTTCCACTGATAAAATAATGGTGCATAATCTTTGTATGCATTAATCACTATCATATCAAAACTTTAATGCTATAAATACTTATCATAATAAACCACATTTGAACTCTTCACATATTGTCCCCGAGAGAGAACCACATTCTTGTGTATATCTCCTACTTAATAGTTACCAAAAAGACCCTATGAGTGCAGGAATGTGGAAATCCTATCGCCCAACGCCCAGGACATGTAGCCCCATGCACTGAGCAGGCAGTTTTTGGTTTTTAACTCTGCTATAGAGAGGGCAGCATCAGGGCTGTGGTCTACACCCCCAGAGAGTGGAGACCTCAGTAAGTCAGAGCACAGGTACCAGGATTCGTAGCATGCACTTATACTCATTGAATGTAGGACCACCAATGAGCGTTTATTGAGGTCTGCGCCCAACGGAGTTAAAAAACCTCATGCTTGTACACCAGACCACCAAAGATCTAGAACCTCTGCTAGATCACCAGGGATCCAGGACCCCTACTAGAGCAGGGCTGTCCAACAGGTAGATCCCCAGATGTTGTAGAACTACAACTCCCATGATGCTTTGTCATTCTAAATGCATTCTAAAGACATGCAAAGCATCATGGGAGTTGTAGTTCAACAACATTTGGGGATCTACCTGTTGGGCACCCCTGCACTAGAGCATAAGGGATCCAGGACCCCCACTGGACCACCAGGGATCCAGATTAGGAAAGGGTGAGATGGAAATGCGGTTCCGTCGTTGAATGGAAAATCTGGAAATCATAGTATGCAAAGGTAAACATACTAGTTACAGAATGCTAAATGTAGCATTCAGTTGAAATCCTGCCTAAATACACTGCCTAATGATACTGAATACTTGAATCTACTTAATAAATCCATCGCATCAACTCCTCTCTTTGAGGGTTTCAGCTGCCCTATCACTTTAACCGAAGACCTACTGATTGTTGTGTACTGCTTTGAAGAGCATGTGTTAAACTCCTTTTATGCACATAAAAAGCAAATACATTTTCTCACAGTCCACCACACAAAGTGGAGGTCAGTTACATTATATACAGCCATCACACACACACATTACATACAACCATCACACACGTTACGTACAGCCAGCACGCATCACGCCGACACACATTACAGCAACACACATTACATACAGCCAGCACATATCACACCAACACATTACATAAACCCAGCATGCATCACAGCAACACACATTACATACATCCAGCACACATACATACTGCAAGCAGACAGCACACACCCCTTAATATCCACTACATGCAGCAAGCACAAATCAAAACACACATTCCATACAGATACAGCCAGCACCTATGTATTACATAGGGCCAGCAAACAAGGACACATATTACATGATACAGCTAACACACACAACAGGCACACAAATTACATATAACTAACACACACATTACACCCAACCAACACACAGCACACAGACACTCTTTACACCTAACCACTGCACATACACCACACACACTATGGGGTAGGATAGAGGGCAAGACACTAAACTAAATTTTTAGAAATTATATCCAAATGGCAAAAATAGCCAGTATTGACTGCAGCTGAGTGTGAGTTTATTTCCAGATCAGCTATTTTTACCTCAATTTTTCTATTCATATTTAATTTGCATAAAATTAATAGTTTAGTGAATAACCCTGACAATGCCCAGGTCTAAACAGGGTCCACAAACGTTCTAATTTGAAATTTTGTGCCAAGACAAATAGTCTCTTATGATGGACAAGTAGACTGGGCTACCAGTTTAGTGCTTTGGACATGTAGGTTTTCTTGAAAAAAAATCCTGTAAAGGTCTGTTTAATAACTATATTTTAAAAATTGCTTGGCCAAATAATATGCAGTGTATTCTGCATTTCTTTAAGTAAATAAAAAAAAAAAGATTAGTCATTTCTAGAACTTTGGCTGGGAAGCAACATGGTGACTTAGTGAGAATACTTCCCAGTATAAAGCAATCCACAAATCTTCACTCCGAGGCAAGCACTGATGGATGAAATAAAAAAAACATTTGTAAATACATTAAGGTATTTTTTTTAAAATTCTTTATATTTGTTGTGCATACGTTTACAAATAGGCTTGTAGCACCACGACAGCGAGTACAAGCTTTACATTGTTATACAATATCATGGCAGAGTTGTCAGCACATTTAATTATATAAAATGTCACACTTTGAGTGCTTGAGTTGCATTTATATAGATTAATTAAACTATACATACATAAGTAGATCGTTACGTCGTTAGTGAGTTTACTGACTGTGTAAGCTAACATCAGATGCACACTAGCGACTGCAGTAAATAAGTATGCATATTTTATCCCGCTAAATACAACATTACTATTTGAGTAGTTGATGACTGCTAATGATAAAGTTCTGCATGCTAGTTATTAAGCTCTTCTTAAGCTGACTAAAACAATGAGTAGATATCTTTCTTAGCTGCCTGAGCTTTGAGAGAGTGGTTGCAAGTTCTGCTAGGCTTAAGCTAGAACATGAGTACCTATAATAAACACTAAAGCAGCCCTTAACCTTTAAGATTAGCCTGTAAAATGTCCACCCCAAGTGGGTTCCATGCCAGCCAGGCGTGGATCTGTGTTTGCCTGTTAGGAGACCAGTCTTTATTCAGTGAGGATGTTTTCCTTGGTAAGAGCAGCTTGGTGACTGCTGTACTACTGATAGTTCCTTGTTTGATCTGTCAGGTGTTTGTCTTCGGCTGGAGAGAGGTCCCAGGTATTATGTCTGTTACGAGTGGTCGGTCCGTGCGTTTCGGCCCCCTTGCGGTGTACTGCTTGGTATGGCGGGTTAGGTAAGTATATAGTGACAGTTCCTCTTTAGCTCGGCTCATGGGGTCTTAGCACCCACTCCGCCAGTTCCTGCTCTGTCTGTGTGGCCGCAACAGAGGTGAGTGCACCCGGCTGTTATCAGGGTCGCTTGCAATGTGGTCTCCGCCATTTTGAAAGCGGCCTGTGCGCTGGGCCTTCTCTGTCTCTGCTCTGAGCGCCGGCGTTGTGGTGTACCGTTGGGTCACGGGGTGGGGACCAGGATCACCCCTACCGGCCCGGGGGGAGGGGGGGAATGGAGACAGGGATCGCCCCTCCGAGGGACTAAAACTTCTCAGCAAGCCTCTCTGAGGGACCAGGGTGGCCTCTTACACTGGTGCACAGCAGCCAGTTGTCAGATAAGTGTGAAACCGCTTTTTGGGTGCTAAAACTGGAGGTTTTTACAGGAGCTCCTCCATTGTGCGGCCATTCAGCCTGGCGGTCCGGCCCCGCCCCCCACATTAAGGTATTTTATTTTAACCCAAGCCAATCGTAACCAAGTAGAAAATATAAAATGTCAGAGTTTGGGCATATATATATATATATGTATTAAATATGTAGCATTGCATTGTACATGAAAAATCTTGAAATGCATGTATTCTTCCTGGTAAAATATATTATAAATAGAAACACATTATGTACCTAATAATTACTGCATGCCTGTGGAGGCTTAACTCATCTGTAAATTAACACATACATTTTTTTTTATAGCCGTCTATGTGGCAATGACCAATTTCATGTTATAATTTATACAGCGGGGCCTGGTAGGAGCAAAATTATTGTCATGTTAATGTTCTATTTCTATGGGATTTATCTATATGTTGTTATCAGTCTGCATTAACAAATCACATAATGACCTCAATGTATCTCAACATTCCAGAAATGGAGAAAAATTAATTTAGGTGTAATGTGTGCTCCAAATAAATAATAAAAGTAAAACTGAGATGGAGGGAGAGGTGGTAAACGTAAACAAGAGATGAGGAATTGGAAAACGCTGGTTTTAATTGGCACAATCCCTACACGGCATAAATCTTGATAAATGTATAATAAAGAAAATAGACTTGGTCCATTTCAGGGACTTGAAATTATAATAAACATTATAAAACTGTATAAATATTATAATTAAGCCACAGGTAGGAGAGCAGATTGGTGGAAGAGTGGTGGAAGAGAAGAAATTGCCTCTTAAAAGTGAAATTTGGTCAGTACTAGATACAGTTAAAACAAATAAATAGTAACGAAAGAAGAAAAAACTGAGAAGAGAAGATGGTTTCTCTTGTTAAATTTTTATTTAAAGGTCAACTATGAAGCAACCTATTATAGTTGTATGGCATGTGCTCAATTCACCAAAGTGAATAAAACATGATATAAAATATGATAACAAGCAGGAAGGAAGAAACAGGAGAAACACTGAGATTTTCCCCTTAGAATATAGGTTGATATAATGTTATGACAGGGTCTGCTTTGGGATTTCTGAAATACATATCCAGCACTCCAGCTCCAGAAACTCATTTATTGAACTAAAACGTTAACTGTAAATAATATTTCTTGCACACAAAAAGCTGAAGGTGTTCACACAATATATATCAGTAATAGAAAATATGTTTTGAAAATCATAGCAGGGAATATTTTTATCCAAAATAAGACCCATTTTAAAATCATAATTTAAGTCAATTTTACATTAAAAATCATAAACTTTTTTTTCAATTATATTACATGCATCATAATGTTTCAATCCTAAGTTTATTGCAGATCCATTGGAAACACAGTGTCTCACAAAAAAAAATAAAAAAATAAAAATATATATATATATATATATATATATATAAAAGGGTCTTGTGCCTTTTTCTTTGCTGGCATTCAGCTGATGGTTGAATATAGTCTCATGAAGAATGAAGACTGTATAACTCAATGTGTATAGACATCATTGTGGAGCCATCAAAAACCATGGGAAGTGGGAAAGAGAGGTTATTGGAAGAATACAGATAGAAACCATACATGTACACAGGGAGAATTTAAATGGACCAAGGAGAGCAGAAGAGACAAGCAGGGTTATTCACTAAAGGAATAAACAAGTTCTGACCACAATGGCATGACATAGTCCCTCTGTACCCCCACTTTGGGCATCAGGTGGGGGACTTTAAATTTAAAAATAGGGTTGGACAGATCAATGTCCACCTGCCTCCCCCAACAGTGATCAGCAAATGAGGACTATTAAAAAAAACAAAAAAAAAAACGGTCATCCTTATTTATGGTAGGGGCTACTAATTTTAAACTGGGGGGAACACATTATCCCCACAGCCCCTACACATGTGGGTTGGGTGTGAGCTATTATTAAATAACTGGGGGGACCTACTATCCCCACCCCAGACCTCACCCATTAGCAGCAGGAGGGGGATCTAAATGATAAAAGCCATTGACTACTCACCCCTAGGGGGCTAGATGTCCTAATTTGCTAGCAGCTCCCCCTTAAAATACATTAACCCTACCTACTTCCCCCAAACAATAGTGTGGGGGTTGCTATTAAAATTAATTCCTAAAAAAAATAATACTTACCATCTGATATCTTCTTTCTTAAAAAGCTTTTCATCTTCAGTCCCAAAATGAAGCCAAATAAAAACCCTAAACCCAATACTTCTTTTAAAAATAATAATTTTAAAAAACCCAATGGAAAAATTCTAAACCAAAATTCAAAAATAAATCAATCTTTGCCCTGCGAGGGCTCCAAGCAGGCTTTTATAAAGGCTTTTCTATCCCTGTAATTCTCATTAGAGCTCTCTGCCTGGTTTACTTGACAATCGTCTCTCTGTGGGTAACAGCCTTCTATCATCAAGACTAGAGAGTAGACAACTGAGTTGTTCTGACATATTGGGGGTCTAGCAGATTGGGTTCAATACTTTACTGAATTTGGGACACATGGCTGATTGGCTTGGGGGCCGCTGCATCTGCTGCGTTTCATCTTGGACTTAGAATGAGATCTGCTTACTCAATTATCAGGCCTATAGTAGACCTTCCAGAGGAAACTGTCAAGTAGGCAGTCTAGAGTCACCTGAGAGGCCAGCTTGTGTGCAAGAGCAGCTCCTCAATCCACTACTACCCCTATCTCCTGGTCAGGAACTGCCCTGCCCAGAGTTTTAAGTTTGCTCTAGTTTCCAAAATTGTGACAACATTCCTGCCTCTATTAAATGCCTTCCTGGACCACTATTTGAACAAGTTAATATGGTGCCATGGGTGAAAAAAAAACAATACTTACCATCTGAAGTGACTTTCATGCAATCATTTTCAGCAAAAAAAAAAAAAAAAGCCCCAAAACATACAGAGTTGTAGGAAAACCTAAGGGAAATGTTCAATTCAATTTATAATGCAAACACTGTGTGTGTCCAAAGCAGTGTCATTTTAAAGTACGTCTCCCCCTAACACTCTGTATTTGTTTCATGAATTATTTATCTTTAAAAGCAGGTTTGAGATGATGTGATGAGAAGCTCCGTTGCCATCTGATAATTCTTTAAGTATAGTGTCTTACATCACTGGCCAGACAGCCACACATGGGTGCTCTTAAAGTCTTTCTGTTTTTTCTTTATCAACACATGAAATGAAAACTACCTTATGATGAAGATGGTGTCTTTTCACCGTATCATTTATATAGCATGTACTCAGCACTGGCCAACACATGGATACATTTCAGATTTCTGAAATGTATGAAACTAACAGTAATACAAGTATGTTGAATCAGTTCTAGATAATTCCTTACAGCGATGCCTTCATCTGATTTCTACTCAATTTATTCAGCTAATATTTCTTCATCCTCCAGACCACCAATGCTGTAAAATGAGTTGATGAATGTTAATGGTATCTTTTTGCCATTATATCTGGTTCGGTAGCTATATAATTGCTGGGGTGGAGACTAAATTATATCCTCATTTTACGGATTTCAGATGTAGTGAATAGAGCCAATTGATAATAATGGGATTTTGTATGTATTTTATATCATTATGTCCATGCATGTATTTATATAACAATATATATTATTCTCTCTCTTAACACACTCACACACATAAAGTATGTATGCACACACATAAACACACATTACATACTCTCATTATAAAAGTAGATCATAATCTAAAAGCCATTAATGCACAGTAGGTAACATCATGTGTGCATTATTTTCCATAACAAATATATTAAATGACACTGTGCGATATAAAGGTCCCTAATCTGAGAGAAGTAAGAGATACGCTTTCGGGCATCAGCGGCTATATGTAGTTTTGCACCATTTTGTTTCAGTCCTTTTTCTGATAGTGATATTGTGAAGGAGAAGATGTACAGACAGAAACAGTGTCAATCTATCTCCCCAGCTTCTCTGTCAGCATATCACCATCGAGAGAAGACCTGAATTAATGGCAACAGCTGCAAATAGCATCTGTCAATTAGGAGTGCAGCTCCAATTCAGGTATGTACTTTGTGCTGTCCTATGATTACAGGAAACTAAATCCAACCCAAATCCTTTTCCAAGCCCTAACCCTAACTCTAATATAAAATATAGACAAGGAGTTGTATATTAAGGGAACATAATGCCTTCGGAGGTGTGGTTTATAACAAAGTCTCCAAAACCACTTAATACCATTATTTCCCCATATTTCGTTTCTACCGGTCATTTTTACATTTTCTGCTGTACTTTTCTAAACCAAACTTCAAAGCACGAAACAAAGTTTCATACAGAATCGTTACACTTCATAAGAAGTAAGCAGTGTTCAAGTTCTTGCAAAATGTGTGTTAATGGCCAAAGGATACAAGGCCTGCCACATGAGGATTCCCCACTATCCGCAATGCATGTATCAAGCAGCTTTTTGTTTTATTGTAGCTTGTGTTCTCATCATAGTCTGATGTGTTGTACAAATGATGTCAATATATAAATTAGTATTTTATAGTAAATTTATATGGCAATTTTCTCTGGGTGCACATTCTAATGCGAGGTGCTATGTACAACAACATCCTACACACGTTAAAGCTGGATATAAGACCTATGGCAACTCATGCAATGTTGATGTAACCACACCATAGTTTCTCCAAGAAACTCAATGCTTCCAGTAATAGATACAATTTAGTAATATTCTGTTTTTTACACTACAGAATACCACAATAAGCCAGGTCTGAACTACAGTTCTAACTGTGCCATCCAGATGGCCAGGCGTGGTCACCCCACAGGTGCCAAACAGGGGAGTTAAACCTGGGTCCTTCTGCATCCTTAGCCTGCATTCCTGTACTTGTGGATCTAGCCTTGTTTATTCGGCATTGGAGTTCGGAGTTCACCAGTGGCTCCTACCTGTCAATCTAAGTCCTAAGATCATTATCACAGGTATATAACACTGCCTCTCCTTAAGGGCAGGGTCAGTTTGTTGTTTCATGTTTCCTGTTGCCTAAGAATGACTTGGTTTATGACCCCTGCTTGTGGAATCTACATTATTGCCTGTTTGCCGCCTGCCCTGACTCTTCTGGATTTGCCCTAGTCTGTTTTCTTGTACCCGGTTACTCTTCCTGCCTAAGCCCCCGTGCACAGATTCACAGCCTAGGTTGCTTCTTACCTGGTTACCATGGGCTGTGATCTGCAAGGGTGAGCATACATCATGCACTTCGGACTCCAACCAAGGTGAGCCATGACAATGCCACTCATTGGGTGCATTCACAAAACACTATATTGTAGATAATTTCAAGGTAAATGTGTATTGCTGGCAAAAATATACTTACTGGAAAGATGCACCATATTTCAGATTTTCTACTTTGGCCTAAAACGCTTGTAAGTTCTGTGCAATTTAATTTTGAATTGATAAAACTGAAATTGAGGACCACAAATATTTTAAATAAAACTCATCATCACAAAATGTGTTAATAAAGAGATATATATATATATATATATATATATATATATATATATATAAATTCAATGAGTATTGTGCATTTCTTGTGAAAGGAAATGCAGCTTTTAGAATTCATATTGTGACTAAGCCTCACGAGACTGTAGTATTTCTAAGAGAATTTCTTAGAACGGTTTCTGCAACACAGCAGTTCATTAAGATTCAATGAGAATGAGTGAAATCCTATGAGTAAGTTTGATCCTATACGAATCAATGAAATCCAAAATAATTGAGTTTGATCCTATAAGAAGGCGTTTGATCCTATAAGAATGAGTGAGCTCCTATGAAAATTAGCAATTTCCAATGAAAACATATTAGATAAATTAAGGGGACACTATAGTCACCAGAACCCCTACACTGACTTTTTTAGAGAAAAGGCAGTGTTTACATTGCTACCTAGGAATACCTCTAGTGGCAGTCACTCAGACAGCCACAAGACGTTCTTCTTAGTCCAGTGTTGCACGCTCTGCATGGAGGCACTGAACGTTTCCCATAGAGATGCATTGATTCAATGCATCTGTATGAGGATATGCTGACTGGCACAGTATGGCATTTTGCTGCCCATGTGCCAATGGTTTCCAACGGGAAAGAATTGGACTGGCTGAGATCATCAAGTTTGATTATCTCAGTAATTGAGACGGAGCCAGCCGTGGCAAAATCCCACAGTGTAGGAAAAAAAGGTGAATAAAATCACTTGTGTTCGTTTAAGACAATGTCCAAATGGAGAAGTCTTTTTTTTTTTTTTTTAATTATTCAGCGAATATTGAAATTGCATGGTGATAGAGAAATTAAGATGCAATGAACTAAAAAATATTTTACATAATTGAGGTATTTAAAAACATCTTAACAATAGCTGATGGTAAACAAGGACAGATTGACATAAAATGAAACAAATTTAACAGGAACAGCGGTCTAGGAACAAAGACCTTCATAGAGTGTAAAGTATCAGTCGGAAGTGCAGGGCTGTCAGCGCTACAAAAAAAGTAGTCAGAATGAGCAGCTGAAAGCTGAACTGGGTATCTATTAAATTTTTTTTGCTATAAATATTGCACCCAATTGCACTTTATCATAATATTTTGTCTGAATATTGTCTTAAAGGCACAGCGCACTTTGTTTTTGTTTGTATGGTTGTATGTGATTGGAGCTTTTTCACTATACTAAGTGCTGCTTATTGAATTATTATTTTATTATTACTATTTACTATCTATTTAGCCAGTGGTGTATCCTGGTTTTGTGCTGCCTTAGGCAGGACAAAACTCAGGCATCCCCCTCCCCCTCACACCACCCCCACCCAACCCTGACCCCCCCCCACCTTTTTTAAATACACACACACAAAACAGTCAGACACACACACAGTCAGATACAAACATACACAGTCAGATACACACACAGACACAAACACACACACAGTCAGACACACACACACACAATCACTCACATTAACACTTTTTTTTTTTTTAATTTAACACCCCCCCCAGCCTCCTTACCTTTGGGAGTGCTTGGGGGGTTCCTCTCTCTCCCTGGTGGTCCAGTGGCTGCCGGTCGGGCTGATGGGATGGCTGTTGGGCGGGCGGGCGGCTGGCGAGGGAGCACTTCCCCTGAGCGGTCTGCTCAGCACCCTCGCGCGCCGCAGAGTCAGGCTGGGAGTCGGGTTGATGACGTCATATTCCGTCTCCCAGCCTCACTCTGCGGCGTGCGAGGGAGCTGAGCAGTCAGCTCAGAGGAATTGCTCCCTCGCCAGCCGACCGCCCGCCCGACCATCAGCCGGCGCTGCCCAGCGCCCGGCATGTCAGTTAGACGTATTAGCCGTGAGCCTAACTAGGCATTTGCCCTGGGCATTTGGGGGCGGCGGTTTTTGCCGCCCCCTGTAAAATGGCGCCAAGGCAAATGCCTAGTTTGCCTCGCGGCTAATACGTCCCTGTATTTAGCTCCATATTTACTTGTGTGTTTTTGTATATCGGTTTATCATGTCTCAATCCATATGTGATTTTTACGCATTTAGCCATTATGTTTTTATAGTTCTATAATTAGAATAAGTGTATAAGATTTCTGGTTTCTTCTTCTTTACCTTTATAGAGATATTTTGCAACAAAACTTTTAATTCGTAGGTAGTTAAATGTTTCGCTAGAGTAGATGTTAAAGTCGGTCATGATTTGGATGAAAGATTTAAAATTACCCTACACCATAATATCCCCAAACTCCCTCACCCCATTTTCGGACCAGGAGTCTATTATATTTTCTAACATACTGTTGCAAGAAAAAGTATGTGAACCCTTTGGAATGATATGGATTTCTGCACAAATTGGTCATAAAATGTGATCTGATCATCATCTAAGTCACAACAATAGACAATCACAGTCTGCTTAACCCCTTAAGACCGGAGGGCGTACTAGTACGCCCTATTCTAAGCGGCTCTAAACGCCGCCGGGCGTAATAGTACGCCCTCTGGTCTTTCTGTACTTACCCGGTCGCCGGCGATCCCACGCCGGCGATCGCGGTTGGGAGGACTCCCAGGGAGCCCCCCGCAGCACGTCTGACCCCCTGGAAGCCCCCCCCAGCCATGGTAGGCTGCTTCCTGCATTGCCAGCAGGGGGGCTGCCTGTAATGACAGGTGGTCCCCTGCTGGTTGGAAATAAAAATAAAATTTAATTAATAAAAGTTAAAAGTGTAAAAAAAAATAATATATACTTAGATCATATATATAAGTATATATATATATATACACATATACATACACACACGACACTGTATAGGTGTATTTTACTATTAATATATATATAATTATATATATATATATATATATATTAATATCAAATTACACGTAGACTGATACTGATTAAATATATATATAATTATTGTTTTATATATATATATATATATATTTATATATAATATAAAAAAATTAAATATGTAAATACGTTAAATAAAAAAAATATATAGATGTGTGTTATTTCGCTCTAACTGTTTTGTGATATTAATATATATATATTTATATCAAAATACAAAATAATATATATATATCTATATACATAAATATATACGTATATATCACTATATATATATACCTATATATAAATAAAAATATTTTAAAAAATTATATATATATATATATATACATATATATATATATACATATATTAATTCTACCTATATATTTATGTAATAATTTTACATAATTGGGTATCTTAATTAATTACAATTAGCGGGACCTGCCTGACAACCCATGCCAAAAGTAAAGGGAATTTAATTTGCTAGCACTATATTTAACCCTATAACTTTCCAAGACACCATAAAACCTGTACATGGGGGTACTCTTCTACTCGGGGGACTTCACTGAACACAAATATTAGTGTTTCAAAACAGTAAAATGTATTACAACGGTGATATCGCCAGTAAAAGTTTTTTGCATTTTTCACGCACAAACAGCACTTACACGGACGATATTATTCCTGCGATACTTTTTACTGTTTTGAAACACAAATATTTGTGTTCAGCGAAGTCTCCTGAGTACAACAGTACCCCTCATGTACAGGTTTTATGGTGTTTTCAAAAGTTACAGTGTCAAATATAAGGCTTGTGTTTCATTTTTTTCACATTAAGATTCGCCAGATTGGGTACGTTGTGTTTGAGACCCTATGGTAGCCCAAAAATGAAAATTACCCCTATGATGGCATACCATTTGCAATAGTAGACAACCCAAGGTATTGCAAATGGGGTATGTCCAGTCTTTTTTAGTAGCCACTTAGTCACAAACACTGGCCAAAATGTTTGTGACTAAATGGCTACTAAAAAAGACTGGACATACCCCATTTGCAATACCTTGGGTTGTCTACTATTGCAAATGGTATCCCATTATGGGTGTAAATTTCATTCCTGGGCTACTATAAAGTCCCAAAGGCAACGTAACCAATCTGGCAAATTTCAATTTCAAATGTAACGTGCTAAATTTGACCCTGTAACTTCCCAAAACGCCATAAAACCTGTACATAGGGGGTACTGTTTTACACACGAGACTTTGCTGAATACAAATATGTGTATTTTATTGCAGTAAAAGCAAACAGTATTATGACATTGACAGTTAAAATGTCATGTAGAACTAAAAAAAATCTAAAAAAATTCTTATTTTCTCCCATTTTTTTTCATATTAAATTATGTTTCATAGCTAAATATTTTATATTAAATGAAAGCCTTGTTTCCCCTGAATAAAATGATATATAATAAGGGTGGGTGCATTTAAAATGAAAGAGGTGAATTACGGTTGGACAGAAATGTAGCGCAAATGCCAGGTTTTGTTTACATTTTGTTTCGTTCACAACGTGTACATTTGGCGCCGTCCTTAAGGAGTTAAACTAATAACACACGAAGAATTAAATGTTGCCATGTTTTTATTGAACACACCATGTAAACATTCACAGTGCAGGTGGAAAAAGTATGTGAACCCTTGGATTTAATAACTGGTTGAACCTCCTTTGGCAGCAATAACATCAACCAAACGTTTCCTGTAGTTGCAGATCAGACGTGCACAATGGTCAGGAGTAATTCTTGACCATTCCTCTTTACAGAACCATACTTCACAGTTGGGATGAGGTTTTGATGTTGATGTGCTGTGCCTTTTTTTTCGCCATACATAGTGTTGTGTGTTTCTTT
This sequence comes from Pelobates cultripes, assembly GCA_933207985.1. Classification (NCBI taxonomy): domain Eukaryota; kingdom Metazoa; phylum Chordata; class Amphibia; order Anura; family Pelobatidae; genus Pelobates; species Pelobates cultripes. The sequence goes on along the minus strand of OW240918.1, from coordinate 56,901,312 downwards.
CAAACAACTCAACTTTGGTTTCATCTGTCCACAGAATATTTTACCTGTACTGCTGTGGAACATCCAGGTGCTCTTGTGCAAACTGTAAACAATGTTTTGTTTGAACAGCAGTGGCTTCCTCTGTGGTATCCTTCCATGAAATCCATTCTTGTTTAGGGTTTTACATATTGTAGATTCCCTAACAGGGATGTTAGCATTTGCCAGTGACTTTTGTAAGTCTTTAGCTGACACTCTAGGATTCTTCTTCACCTCAATGTGCAGTCTGCGCTGTGCATCTTTACAGGACGGCCACTCCTAGGGAGAGTAGCAGCAGTGCTGAACTTTCTCCATTTATAGACAATTTGTCTTACCGTGGACTGATGAACAGCAAGGCTTTTGGAGATACTTTTATAACCCTTTCCAGCTTTATGCTAGTCAACAATTCTTAATCGTAGGTCTTCTGAGAGCTCTTTTGTGCGAGGCATCATTCACATCAGGCAATGCTTCTTGTGAAAAGCAAACCCAGAACTGGTGTGTTTTTTTTTTTTAATTCTTTATTTTAATTGTGCATGAATATGACAATAAGGTTTGCCTTGCCACAATAGCTTGGACAAACAGATTAAGACATTAATATTCAGATTAATGGCACGTGAGATTACTGCACATTTTTGTTAAAGCTATTACATTGCAGAACAAGAAAAAACAGTCTAGGCCTACAGTCGCTAGAATATGTGGTGTAATTGTAATGTGCTCATCTATGCCTTGTTAGTCCACACTGACTGTAATAAGTGTATTGTGGTTTTGAGGTGGGTGGTCCAATGTGTAAGTGAGCAGGCTATCCGACTTGTCTCTAAGGTTGGGTACCATGTGTTTCGCGGTGCGTTCCTAGCCCTATCATGTGGATTTAATGATATATATTCAGTATACCACTGAGGCACAATATATAAGTATATGGCCGGTCAGTGTGGCGGGGGGGCAGGGAGTTAGCTAGCTAGCTAAGTATCCTAGGGTGCGGGCTACTGCAGGCATCAGGTTCTACTGGGCCAGTGCTCCAGCAGGTAGGTTGTCACAGCTTTTGAGTGTGTCACCTAGAGAGTAGCCCTCTTTGTGTGCTGGGATAGCAGCGTTGTGTTATAGGTGTTTGGGTGTAGTGGCGATCTGGCTTCGTGGCTCCGTCATGATGGGCTAGATCCTTCGTATACCGGGGTGGGCCGTGATTGAGGTACCCGCTGGAGTGTTTGGTGCGCCCGAGAATATGGGGGGATGTTTGGTGAGGCTGCCTGCTGGTTCGTGTGCTGTGACTAGAGGTAGCGCTGTGGAGGGGGGTGTGCTACTCGGATTTGGAGGCTGGTTCATCGCTCCCGTTTGGGTAGGGTAGCTAGGGAATTGCTCTAGGGCCCCTGGGTTGGTGGGAGGGGGGTGGTCGGGTTGTGTATCTTGTAAGGAGTGGTGTGGAGACATCAATGGGGTATAGTAGCCGGGTGGCTTTCACTAAACATGCCTAAATAAAATTTTAACTGTGTGGCTATGCCACATTAAAAGTTATGATCGCCTGCCAGTCCTTCGGCACTTTCCTCTACTTGAGGGGTATGTTGAGCCCGGGTCCAGTTGGGGCTTCTCATCTTGTGTCGGCTTCGTTTCGAGGTACGAAGGGGACTATGTTGGGTATGTCCCAGGAATGTCCAGGTTTGGCAGTGTTGGGCTTGTGCTGGTTGAGCCCCAGGCTGTGGAGGAATAGGTCGGAGTCAGCAGCTGAGGTGAGTCGGCGGGTGTTCTCGCCCTGTGTGGCCACGAGTGTGTGGGAAGGGCCCCATCTGTACTGGACACCTGCTTCTCGGAGGGTCTTGGTGACCTGGCTGAGAGAACGTCTCCACTCCAATGTTGCCCTGCAGAGATCCTGGAGAAAGGTTAGTTGTGAGCCCTCAAATTTGAGTGGGCTCTTGTTCTTGATGGCGTCCATCATTGCTTGTTTGTCGTGTAGGGACTTGAACCTCAGGAGGACATCACGGGGAGCGTCCGCCGGAGCCCTTGGGGACTTGGGGAGTCTGAGTATTCCATCTAGTTGCAGGTTCTTTGCCTGTTTGGGGTGCAGGATTTCCGACAGGAGGCGCCTAATAAAGTGGGGTAGCTCTGTGTCGTTGACAGTTTCCGTGATGCCTCTTACTTTTATGTTGATTCGTCTCCTGGAGTCATCCATCGCATCGACTCTGGCCTGCAGGGCCTGGTGTGAGCCGTGGAGTTGTTGTAGTCGTTCTGTTGCGTCTGACTGGCGTTGTGCCATGGAGGTGATGTCCTCCTCTGTGGCCTTCACCCTGTCCGTTAAGGCTGTTACCTCCTCGCGGAGTAGCGCCATATCCGTGCGGAACCATGTGCGCAGGTGTTTCAGGAGGCCCAGGATGTCTCCCTTAGTTGCGGGAGCCCCCAGGTCCCCTAGTTGCACGGCGGAGAAAGGGTCGTCTGCCTCAGGTATGGCATCTGGGGAGTCCAGTGGGTCTTCGTCCGAGGATAGGCCTGGGGAGTCTGGCGCTGCCGCCATTTTGGTTTTAGGCCTCGCCAGGAATATGTCTCCTATTCGACGTGTACCGTCGTCCGAGGATGCTTTCAGCTTTTTTGATCGTTTCCCCATATTGGTGTTGCAGGGGGATGTTTAGTTTTCGACAGTGCACCGTCTGTTTTATAGTCGTTTGCTCGATTTTTGCAGCTTTCAGCTCGGAGCTCAGCCGACATGCGACTTCTCTCCATGAAGGTCAGGCCCCGCCTGGTGTGTGTTTTTTATAGCGCAGGGCAGTTGTAACCAACACCTCCAATCTCATCTCATTGATTGGACTCCAGTTGGCTGACATCTCACTCCAATTAGCTCTTGGAGATGTCATTAATCTAGGGGTTCACATACTTTTTCCACCTGCACTGTGAATCTTTACATGGTGTGTTCAATAAAAACATGGCAACATTTCATTCTTTGTGTGTTATTAGTTTAAGCAGACTGTGATTGTCTATTGTTGTGACTTAGATGATGATCAGATAACATTTTATGACCAATTTGTGCAGAAATCCATATCATTCCAAAGGGTTCACATACTTTTTCTTGCAACTGTATATGAGATGGTCACGAAAGGAAGCGTAGTAATTTTATTATAAAATATTTTATTTCTAAGGCCTTTCTTGTTTATAAATTTACTCCACCATCTCGTAAGTTCTTCAAGTATCAGGGATTTGCTACCTGCCTCTCTCATGGTTTGCCCATGGATTGGCTAAATTATACATAACGTATGAAGGGCTGGTGCAAGTCTGAAAAAATAAAATAAAAAAATGAGCAGCTGAAAAATGCTACAATAAACAAAATTATGAGGAGAGAAAGAAAGAGTGAGAGACACATAGAAAAGAGTAAGGAAGGTTGGGGAAGTAGGGAGGGTAGTAAAGATGAGCGTACCAAATGGAGTAGTTTCTATGTAGAAAATCAAAACTGAAGGTCTTGCAAGTTTCACCACAACACATTGGAAACAAAACACTACAGTTTGCAGATACTTTTGTACATTAATACCAAACAGTGGTGCACTTGGAATAATGCTCAACAAAATGCTTCTCTAAAATCAATTCTTTAAATTATCATATAAATACATAATAGTGCAGATGATTTGCTATAAAATAAATATATAATATAGTGAACGAGTGTAACCAGAGCCCTACCAACCGCGGCTCGAGGTGTGAAGTATCCCGGATCACCAACCACATAATATCATTAGCTGGAATCTTGAGCAAGGAAAAAACAGAAACAAACAGGAACCCAATGGCGCACTATCAATATATTTATTTATTAAACACAATAGTAAAAGCAGCTTACATTAAATCGTAAAAACCAAAGAAAAACAAGTTACCTGCGCTCTCTCTTTAATCCCTATGTATTTTTAAACAAATGGAGAAGCTCAAGGAAGCAAGGTGAATGGTTAGAGTTAGGACCCACCTGGGGGGGTCTGCCTTGACGCTGGCAGGTGGGCTTATCCTCTCGTGGCCATTGGAGGTAACTAAAAACATTTGTTTTTTTCTTTGGTTTTTCCTATATATTGGGGCTGATGTGTACTGTAGTTTTTGCTGCCGCCCAGTGATGGGAGTGAGCGCAGGACTTATCTTTCTGCATTTGTATCCATTTTTGTATCACTCAGCCTTGCTACAATGCAGCCGCCCATCTCATGTGTTCCCTATTAAGGGTTAATAATATATAGGGGTGTATATAACAAATACCCCTTTCTGTCTCATAAGAGATATCTTTGCCAGAAGCTCAAGGAAGTAAGGTGAATGGTTAGAGTTAGGACCCACCTGGGGGGGGCTCTGCCTTGACGTTGGCAGGTGGGCTTATCCTCTCATGGCCATTGGAGGTAACTAAAAAAAACTCAATTTCTTTAAAAATACATAGGAATTAAGGAGAGAGCGTAGGTAACTTGTTTTTCTTTGGTTTTTACTTTAAATCGTGGAGAGTTTCCCGATTGGGTACCAACAATTCCACTTCACAATGGTATAAATGTTAACCGAGAACAGATCCTTTCAGGTTCCGGTCACATAAGGTTCTCAGCCCCACCTCCCAATGATGTCCTGTGTGACGCATTTCACCCGCCTTCATCCGGCTTCGTCTGACGAGGTCAGTTCTTCAATCTAGACTTTTAGTTCAAATGCCACTTCTCCTCTGATTAGCAGGAGTGTGACTTGCTTCCACGGCAACAAATCATTCAACAGCTAAGCCCTTTACTGCCGGGCCTTGCTGAGGCAGACAGGATGGACCTCAGGTAATACTGTCATAAAACAGTTTGTGTACTTACAATGTGGAGTTCCCGGATTTCTTTAAGAAAAAAACTCCACACTTTTTAATGTATGTTGGTAATATAATATATCATATGTATGTTGGTTATTTATATACCTGATTCACCATCAGATGTAACATTTTAGGAATGTTATTCACAACACTATACTCGGTGCAGTTTTGTATTTTAAGCATAGCCTGCAGCTAACAATGCCTTTCATATGACCTTTCATTGCTAGCGTAGAAGTGCCATGCTGGTTAAGATGTAAGAAAAATCTCGTTTTCAGCATTGTGATATTGCTCGCCCCTACGTTTTGACTTCAGTAGTTTATTCATTTTCACAGAACCTACATTGGCGATATATGCAGCAGAATGTACAGGCTAGTTTCTGCTGCACTAGGAATTTCAATTTCCCTTTGGACATTTGTCAATAAACACACTTAAATTTGAAAGGACAGCTAAGGAATAAAGGTTGGAGATTGTTCACAAATTGTTTTAAAACAATATACCATCCCAGGCATCACTAATAGAAAAATAAAAAGAAAGATATTGGGGTGGCTGCAAGGTTGGAATAAACACTATGATATTATATAAAAGCTAAAGGAGTTGTGGATGGGAATGAAAATTAGATTCCTTTATTTTGTTTAAAGTAATTGTTTTTTGTAAATGGTGACAATTTAGCTAAATTTATTTTTCAATAGCTTTCACATTATGCTTAGCAATTTTCAAAAAGAAAAAAATACACACAAGAAAGTGGAAGGCGGAATGGATCTAGATAAATTAGTCATACTAGATATGTTGGTCAATTCAGTGTTAGATTATAATATACTGGACCTGTAGTTGTGTGAGGGGCTTGGGTCCCCTTTATAAGGGCTTCCAATCCTCTTCCACTTTACCGTGGTTGGCCGGGCAAGTTACCCCTCCCACCACTCCCTTTATTCACATCGCCCGCTAAGGTTGGCGTCTTTTATTACAGGCTTATTGCATCGTCGGTTCCGGCACACCACAACTGACCGTTGCTATTGATTAAGATGTTTATTGCTAATTATGCGTTATCTAACCATTACGGCAATATTGTCCCGACCACAAAAATATATATATTTATATACATACATACATAGTCATGGAAAAACGTAAGTACACCTTCTCTGAATTCTATGGTTTTACGTATCCGAAAATAATCACAATAATTTGTTCCTTATCAAGTCTTAAAATTAGGTAAATACAACCTAAGATAAACAACACGACACATTACATCATGCCATGATTTATTTAACAAAAATAAAGCCAAAATGGAGAAGCCTTGTGTGAAAAACTAAGTACGCCTTATGATTAAATAGCTTGTAGAACCACCTTCAGCAGCAATGTAATCATTTTCTGTATGACTTTATCAGTCTCTCTTATTATGGTGGAGGAATTTTATAACATGACAGGAGGCTTCATATTTGCTTAAGTCTCTCTTTACCAGAACTCCACAGCAGCACATTAACATAGAGAGAAAAACACCAAAGACAAAAAACTCAGGAATCCGTAATAGGCTTCTCCCAACCAACTAATCCCTCTTTCTTTGCTGCGCTGCAGACAGTACAGGTCAGAGTACCACTGCCTCCCGTTTTATATGGGTGGTTGTGGGATATATACTTTTACTTGTATTTGATCTTGTGATTTGTTTTTAAGATTTGATTTGATTGTATGATTTAGTTTTCAGGATTTGATTGTATGATTTAGTTTTCAGGATTTGATTTCAGGATTTGATTGTATGACTTGCTTTTAGGATTTGAGGTTAATGATTTAATTGTATGATTTAAATTCCATGATTTGATTGTATGATTTGATTTTCATGATTTGATAGCATGTGTTGATTTTGGGATTTATTTTATGAGGTGAAGTCTTCTATTTTGCCTTTTGCTGGTGTTTTCTTCTTGCCTGCTCTTTCTACCTCCCCCCCTTTTTCTGTGGGGTCTGTATGGGTGCCTTCCTCCAACCTTCTCCCTCTATTTTTCCCTGCTCTCCTTGCGGGCATTTTACTTTCATTTTCTTTTGGTTCTTTCTGGCTTCCTTCTGTTTTCTTCCTGTTGTCTTTCTGTTTTCCTAGCGGCCGTCGGTGAGCGGTTCAGTACTGCCTCCCGTCCTGTCCAGCCGCCGGGACCGCGGAGAACGACTCCGGCGGTCCCCCATGGGTATCTTGCGCGCCGTGAACTGCCCCTCCGCCTATCTCCCCCATGCTCCCCGTACTGCTGGGAAGCAGTTATCTTTCGCGGCAGCGGGTGGCATGGGAGGGATGACCGGCCACGCGGGAGCGATGGCTCCCGACCTCGTTTGGTCTCCCCACACCGCAGGGCCCTCGGTCCGGGCGCCAGTGGGAAGGAAGGTTGTAAGAGTTTGCCTTTTGGAAATTCTAATGTCACTACTATAAATACATTTCTGGAGTGTTAGGTTTGAGCCCTTTAGAGTAAGGCACTTCATCTCTTCAACCTCACTTTCTCCGTTTTCCTACAGAAAACTGTTTCTTTCACTCTCTGTTACAGAAGAGTTGGTTACAGTTCACAGAGAGTGTTAGGCACTATTCATCTGAAGAGCGTTATCCACACAGTGGATGTTGTGTACAGTTACACAGAAGAATGCTATGTTCAGTTACACAAAATAATGCAATGTACAGTTAGACAGAAGAATGCTATGTACAGCTATACAGGAGAATGCTATGTACAGCTACAAATAAGAATGCAGCCGGGCTCCCGAACAAAGTAGCCTCGTACCCAGACTTAGACCCCGATGGGGCGCTACGGCTCTCCTGGTGGCAATGCCTGTCTAGTATACAGGAGAATCGGAGTACGGCCCGCTGCAGTGCCTACACTCTACTTTTCAGTCCACACTGACAAGCCAAGGGTTCTCCCCCACACGAGTGGGTTGTCGTACGGGACATACGGGGAAGAATGTTGGGTCCCAGTTTTCATATGAAAAAACGTTACGGAGACATATCTAAAGCGCCAACCCATACCTGTTATAAGGGATTGGACCCTGGGCCCGGAATGTCACAGTTGCCTCCACCTTCAGATGACATAACAGACGGGACCCCGAACCTGGGGATTGCAGGAGACCCTATCTTAGTCAATTTGGACCGCTGGAGGTGCTTGGTATCAAGGGATCTGAGGCCTTTGGAGCCTGCACGAGACTTGATTTCGGGGACCTTAAGACGTTTGCCTGCATGGCGACCCTGACGGAGTTGGGTCTGGTATGGACTAACAGAAATTTTGCAAACACTGTTAGAGGGTTCGATTATTGTCTGGTCGTTTTATTGACCGGGGACTGCCGTATCACTTAGATTAGGTAGGCCGTATGACTGTTTTGGGCGGGCGTCGCTCTGTTTGTGTGGCGAAACCGGCCTCGCCACGTGTCTTTGGAGGGGGCTGCTTGCCCGCCTCTTGCCTTTGGACTATGGACCAGACTTTATGTGAAGGTATTAACCCAGATAGCTATGCCATGGAGCCCATTCGTGTAGTTAAAGACTTCGGCTCCATGGCAATTGAACTGTGTGAATAGGATCTGAGCGCTATTTGGTAGTTTTGTGCGCTCAGATCCCAGCTATCTGGGGATATGTGACATGTCTGTGTTTTATGTGTAAATGTGACTTTATGTATTTTAAAGTGTTTTGTGTCTCTTTGCAACCATGTGCTTAATGGAGTCTTGTGTCTGTCCTGGGAGATAATTGAATTACTTATCTCCAGGATAGAAGACTCTGAAACTGGTTTGGGCCAGAAAGCCATGCTTCATTTAGTCACAAAGGACTTTTTACTAACTTTTGAACCCCTTGTCTGATTTGTGCCATTTTTGAATATGTTGTTCCCCTGAATGGATTGATTGTGCATATGTAATTTTATGTGAATGTGATGTATGGTTTTAGAGTTATGAAAGTTGGGTAGAAAGTATGTTTTAACTGTATGTATAATTGGGTTTCCTCTCAGGATAAGGGGAGGGAATATGTGGGATGTAACTGTGATGTGATTGGTTGTTTTATACCTCCCTGTGGGCGGTCCTGTATTTGCAAGACTGTAATAAAAACCAGGCTGGGTGTGCCAGCACCTGAGTTCCTGTTTAACCCTCAAAGTGAAGTGTCGTCTCATTATTGGGGGAAGGATTTATTGTATGCTGTTCCAGTTTGACTGCTAGGAGAGTAAACCTATTCGTATGGTTCCTATTCAACTGTCTACAGCATTCCTTATGCTTGAGAGAAGGTATACGCTTCTCTGGTTCGGTGATTGTGGCGTCTGCTGCAGTGCTTGGAGTCCTCAGGAAGCGCTAGGAGCATCTTTAACGGAGGTACCCAGTCGGGGTGCCAGGCGATCCGTTACATTGGTGGCAAGCGGTGGGATGGCGTCCTAGTGCGAGGTAAAGCAGCTCAGAGACACAGTTCATTTGGAGTTACAAATTGAGGGCAACGCTAGCACACGTGCAGCGCCCCTGGGAGCAGAGGTATCCAGCGACTTGGAGCAGACAAGTATGGGAGGCTCTGGCGATGATTGGATGGCCGAGGTGAGGCAGCGAGTGGCCCAGTATGGGGATGATTTACCCATGGAGGTACGCCGGGTGATCTGGAACCAGGTCACGGCCGAGCGAAACACAAGGCTGGCCCGTGAATTCCGGCTGGCGAAAGAGAGAGTATGCTCAGCGGAAGGAGTGTTACAGCAGCCGAGTAGAGGCTGCATCCGAGGAGGCTAGCCGTCTCCCCCTGAGGCGGCCGCAGGAACCCGCAGTAGGGGTCCTCATAGACTGGTCCTGTGAGGAACCACAACAGGCAGGTGGAGATGGGACTGGCCCAGATCCCCAGCAGCAGCAGGAGTTGCCAGGTGCGGAAGCAGGTGGTCCTTACTCACAAATGTTGAGGGACCTCACAGACTGGTCCTGGGAAGACCCACAGATGGCAGGTGGAGATGGGACGGCGGTCTCTCTACCGGCCCTACAGGGATGCTGGGTGGTCGGCCCAGATCCCCAGCGGCAGTGTGTACCCCAGGGAGCAGAAGGTGCCGTCCTTCCTCCCCAGCGGCAGTGTGAGTCCCAGGGAGCCGAAGGGGTCGTCCTTCCTCCTCAGCGGCAGTGTGAGTTCCAGGGAGCCGAAGGTGCTGTCCTTCCTCCCCAGCAACAGTGTGAGTTCCAGGGAGCCAAAGGTGCTGTCCTTCCTCCCCAGCGGCAGTGTGAGTCCCAGGGAGCTGAAGGTGCGGTCCTTCCTCCCCAGCGGCAGTCTTTTTCCCAGGGAGCGGAAGGTGCAGTCCTTCCTCCCCAGCGGCAGTGTGTCCTGCAGGAAGCGGAGACAGTCTGTCTTTCACCCCAGCCGCAGGACAAAATATTGAAAGGGGAGACAGTTGGTCCCCCTCTCCACCAGCAAAGAGAGTGTCAGGGAGAGGAGCAGGTTACCCCCTCTCCCCAGCGGCAGTCTACAGTTCAGAGAGAGGAGCTTGTTACACCCTCTCTCCAGCCTAACCCACCAAGGGGAGATGTTAAGCCCCACAACTATGCAGATGGGACCGTAGTCTCTACACTTGCAGCACCAGGGGTAGGGACGGTCGGTCCTGTCCCCCAGCCACAGAGCAGTGTATCCAGAGGGGAGACAGTCGGTCTCCCCCTCCTACAACCAGGCTCCAACCAGGCTACTTCAGTGGTAGCACTGGCACCCGGGCAGAGTACCGCTGGTCTCTGCCCACTCAGCAACCCACCAAGGCAGTCTACCAGCCCCCCTCACAGCCGTGGTGAGGCACCTGGACATGGACAAGTTGCTATTTTATCCAGGTGTAGTAACCAGTTATTGTGGGTGGGCTGTATTGCTGTTTGTGCTTCGTGGGTGGGTTACTGGACTAACCAGGGCACTGACCGGCAGGAGGTCAGATACCCTGTTAGTCTGGATGGTAAAGGGGAGAAATGTGGCGAAACCGGCCTCGCCACGTGTCCTTGGAGGGGGCGGCTTGCCCGCCTCTTACCTTTGGACTATGGACCAGACTTTATGTGAAGGTATTAACCCAGATAGCTATGCCATGGAGCCCATTCGTGTAGTTAAAGATTTCGGCTCCATGGCAATTGAACTGTGTGAATAGGATCTGAGCGCTATTTGGTAGTTTTGTGCGCTCAGATCCCAGCTATCTGGGGATATGTGACATGTCTGTGTTTTATGTGTAAATGTGACTTTATGTATTTTAAAGTGTTTTGTGTCTCTTTGCAACCATGTGCTTAATGGAGTCTTGTGTCTATCCTGGGAGATAATTGAATTACTTATGTCCAGGATAGAAGACTCTGAAACTGGTTTGGGCCAGAAAGCCATGCTTCATTTAGTCACAAAGGACTTTTTACTAACTTTTGAACCCCTTGTCTGATTTGTGCCATTTTTGAATATGTTGTTCCCCTGAATGGATTGATTGTGAATATGTAATTTTATGTGAATGTGATGTATGGTTTTGGAGTTATGAAAGTTGGGTAGAAAGTATGTTTTAACTGTATGTATAATTGAGTTTCCTCTCAGGATAAGGGGAGGGAATATGTGGGATGTAACTGTGATGTGATTGGTTGTTTTATACCTCCCTGTGGGCGGTCCTGTATTTGCAAGACTGTAATAAAAACCAGGCTGGGTGTGCCAGCACCTGAGTTCCTGTTTAACCCTCAAAGTGAAGTGTCGTCTCATTATTGGGGGAAGGATTTATTGTATGCTGTTCCAGTTTGACTGCTAGGAGAGTAAACCTATTCGTATGGTTCCTATTCAACTGTCTACAGCATTCATATGCTTGAGAGGATTCATATGCTTCTCGGTTCGGTGGTTGTGGTGTCTGCTGCAGTGCTTGGAGTCCTCAGGAAGCGCTAGGAGCATCCTTTAACGGAGGTACCCAGTCGGGGTGCCAGGCGATCCGTTACAGTTTGTATCTCCCTTCGAGCTAGACGTGAGGGTCTGAGTCCTCACAATTCCCGAGGACGGGTATTCATTTCCCCAAGGGGTACACACGTTGTTTGTCATGCCTCAATTGCTGGTTTTCTGCGTTTTTTGTCCATCTCCGCCTCTGGATTTGTTCCCCAGATGGATTCGGATGTTCGGACCTTAGTTGTCTATCGGCTGTAGTCGGACCCGAGGGTTATACTCTTGTCTTGGTTGTGTGCCCCTCTTTTTTATGTTGCGGTCGACGCCACCGTTTGTTTAGACGGTTCTTTTCCTTTTTTTCGCCCTTCATGTACCGCCCAGTGGTTGTTGGCATTCGGTACTCAGCGACTTCAGGCGCCGTCATGGCGGGCGTTTTTCTCCAGGACATTGTACACTTTTCTGCCGGTTATGGGAACTATCTGCCCTAAGTTAGGTTGGTACGACGGATTGTGTTTCTTTGGGCTTTGCTGTCCAAGCGTTAAAACAGCAAATATGAAGCCTCTGGTCACGTTATAAAATTGTAGATTATACTAGTGTAACTATAATCTTAATTTTATTAATGACAGGAGGCGAATATTTCCCTCCCAGTTTCTCCCTTCCCTGGTTTGTTAGTTGGTTTGACTGACTTTTGTTTATTCCTGGTCTCCTGGGCTAGGTTTGTTAATCTGGGGGAGTTGGGGTTTATCTGGGATATGGTACCGTCAGTATGTTATGATGGGGATTCATGTTTTCTCAGTATCTGGGATATTATACGGTCAGAATTGACGATGGGGATTCATGTTTTTCTCAGTACATTTAATTCGCTAATCAGTGTTTTCGACACTGTTTATCTCATTTCAGTTTAATGGTTTAATGGTTAAGGCTAACAGTTCTTAGATCCGACTACTCTACAGGATAAAGGTCAAGGCTTCATCCACTGGTTCCACGTTTCCAATTTCGGATGGCATTCATCGTTATCTTATGTTGTTTCTCTTGTTATTGTATTTGTGGTGTATCGTTCATGTACTTTATTTTGTCGCAGCGTGAAAGAGGAATTAGTTGGTTGGGAGAAGCCTTTCATGGATTCCTGAGTTTTTTGTCTCTGGTGTTTCTCTCTCTATGTTAATGTGCTGCTGTGGAGTTCTAGCAAAGAGAGACTTAAGCAAATATTCGCCTCCTGTCATTAACCCATTAACGTCATTACAGCATTAAGTGGACTTTAAAGCCGTTGCGGCGGCACAGAACGCCGTAACGGCTTTGAGCCTCTGGATGCCCAGCTACTTACCTCCGCCGCAATCCTCTTCGAGAGGGCTGCCTGACAACCCAGGCAGCCCTCCCCTGGCAAATGAGGTCCCAGAGGGCCATGTGATCGCTCTCAAAGAGCGATCACATGGCCCTCTATAGCTGGCTGTGGATCTGCCAGCAGGGGGACTGTCTGAAATGTCAGACAGTCCCCCTGCTGGTGGGAAAGTAAAAAAAACATAATTATGTGATTTGATTAATTAAAATTTGATTGACATGCCTGACAACACAGGGAGAAAGTGCAGAGAATTTAATTCACAAGCACTATATTTGACCCTGTAACTCTCCAAGACACCATAAAACCTGTACATAGGGGGTACTGTTTTACTCAGGAGACTTCGCTGAACTCAAATATTAGTGTTTCAAACTGGTAAATTGTATTACAACGATGATATTTTAAGTAAAAGTTAAGTTTTTTGAATTTTTTACAAAGGAACTGCACTTTTATGGACTATATTATTGTTGTAATATGTTTAACTGCTTTAAAACACTAATATTTGAGTTTAGTGAAGTCTCCCGAGAATAACAGTTTTGACATTGAAATTTGCCAGATTGGTTATGTTGCCTATGAGAGCGTATGGTAGCCCAGGAATGAGAATTACCCCCATGATGGCATCCATTTGCAAAAGTAGACAATCCAAGGTAATGCAAGTGGGGTATGTCCAGGGGCGGGCTGGGCTGGGGGGCAGGGAGGCAAATGCCCCCCAGGCCGCCCTAAATTCTTGTAAGACCGGCCGCGGCGGGCCGGCCCTTTAAATACTGCAGCCGCCTGAGCGCTCTGTTAAGAGCCTCAGGCGGT
>OW240918.1:56740496-56887469 GCA_933207985.1 Pelobates cultripes | reverse complement strand
GTAAGAAGAAGAAAGGGGAGCAATAAGAAGAAGGGGGGTAAGAAGAACAGGTGGAGGAGTAAGAAGAACAGGTGGGGGAGTAAGACGAACAAGGGGGGAAGTATGAAGAACACAGGGAGGAGGGGGGTAAGACGAACACAGGGGGTGTGAGGAGAACACATAGAGGGAGGAGTGAGAACAACACAGGGAGGGTGGAGGGGGGGATTAGAAGAGCACAGGGAGGGTGGGTGAGTGTGAGAAGAGACCGCTAGGGGAGGGTGGGGGAGAGGAGAGACCACTAAGGTGCAGGGGAGAGCTCTACGGGACAGAAGAGGCAGCTCTATAGGACAGGGGCCAAGACAGGGAGCTCTTTCACACTACGCGCGCGCACACACACACACAATGCATCCCTATACATACACAGAAACACAACATGCTTCCCTTACACACAGAGAAACACACAATGCATCCATTACACACACACACACACAATGCAACCCTTACACACAAAGACAATGCATCCTTTGCACACATACACAGAAACAGACAATGCAAACCCGTACATACACATGCAAACACACACACTTCTTTTCTTACATACACACAGAAACACAATGCATCTCTTACACTCAATGCACAGACATACAGACACATACACACCTTGCATCCCTTATGCATTCAAACACAGATTCACACAATGCATCCCTTACACACAACCAGAAACACATAATACATCCCTTATACACAAATACACACTGCTTCCACTACACACAAACACACTGCACCACCTGCACAAACTGGTAACCCTATACACTACATACCATAAGCACACATATTAGATCCTCTACAATAACACATCCCCTACACACTCCACTCCCTGTGAGCGAACTCATGGGTGGGTGGAACTTATGAGTGGGCCTTATGGGCATACTCACTGTCAGGCCCTGGGGCCCAGACCTTGAGCTGTGTAAGGGGCCCCAAAAAAATTGAGCTGCTTCCAATTCTCCCAGAACATTGAATTTTGTGACCACAGTTGCAAACAGCCTCCAGAGATCCTGTTCTACACCAGACCAGTGGGGCCAAACTGCAGCCCATCATCATCCTCATCTGCTTGTAAGTAGGCAATCTAGTATATCATTAGTGACACTAATCTATAATTTACCTCACATTAAAGGGACACTATAGCTTAATGAAGTAGTTCTGGTGTCTATAGCTGGTCCCTGCAGGCTTTTTAATGTAAACACACACTGTGTGCAGCACTGGCGTTAGTTCATATGGCAGATCATATGGGTGGGGCAGCAAATTTTTATTTTGTC
The DNA here is from genome assembly GCA_933207985.1 of Pelobates cultripes. Taxonomy (NCBI): domain Eukaryota; kingdom Metazoa; phylum Chordata; class Amphibia; order Anura; family Pelobatidae; genus Pelobates; species Pelobates cultripes. The sequence goes on along the minus strand of OW240918.1, from coordinate 56,886,174 downwards.
TAGGGCGGCAAAAATCCTTGCACCGGCTCTGATCCTGGGCAGGTGCACCAGTCTACTGGTGACCCACAGGAGGGGAGTGCACTGATTGTACTGCACTCTCCTCCTGCCCAGCCCCGTCTTTACCGCAGTGCAAGTGCCCTCTGCCCTAATTTACAGTGGCTCACACTCACAACAAGCAGTGCCTGGAGCCTTGAAGGAGCGGGTATGGCAAAGAGCTACTGATTAGCATAACATCAATATCCGTTATAAAACCAGGAAAAGGTGGGCATGGATGGTGAACTGATTTGGTGGTGCAATGGGCCACTTGACTGGTTTTGCCCCCCAGGCCTAAGGCTGCCAGCCCTCTCCTGTGTATGTCCAGTCTTTCTTAGTAGCCACTTAGTCACAAACACTGCCCAAACATTAGTTTTTTGCTTTTTTCACACAAAAACAAATATGAACGCTAACTTTGGCCAGTGTTTGTGACTAAGTGGCTACTAAAAAGACTAAACACACCCCACTTTTAATACCTTGGGTTGTCTACTTTTTGTCTACAAATGGTATGCCATTATGGGGGTAATTCTCATTGCTGGGCTACCACACCGTCTCAAAGGTAACATTACTAATCTGGCAAATTTCAATTTGAAAATGGAACGTTCTATATTTGACCTTGTAGCTTTCCAAAACACCATAAAACCTGTTAATGGGGGGTACTGCTGTACTCGTGAGACATTGCTGATAACAGATATGTGCATTTTTTTGCAGTAAAACCTAACAGTATTATGAAATTCACAGCTAAAATGTCAGACGGAAATACAAATTTAAAAAAAAACAAACTTATTTTCTCACATTTTTTAAAATTGTATTGATAATAAATTATGTTCCATATATGAATAGTTAATAATAAATGAAGGCCCTGTTTCTCCTGAACAAAATGAAATATAATAAGTGTGGGTGCACTTAATGTGACAGCGGTGAATTATGGTTGAACAGACATATAGCGCAAATTCCAGTTTTTGTTTACATTTTGTTTTGATCAGAACGTGCACTATTGACTCTGTCCTGAAGGGGTTAATACAATTAAAATTATAGTTACACTAAAGCTAGTATAATCTACAATTTTAGCCCACTCTTCTTTACAACGTTGCTTCAGTTCATTGAGGTTTTACTGACATTTTTTTATGCACAGCTCTCTTAAGGTCCCGCCACAGTGTTTCAATCTGGTTGAAGTCTGGACTTTGACTGGGCAATAGCAACACCTTGATTATTTTCTTTTTCAGACATATCTGTTGTAGATTGGCTGGTGTCTTTAGTATTATTGTCCTGTTGCAAGACCCAATCTCAGCCAAGCTTTAGCTATCGGACAGATGCCTCCATGGAGTCCAGATACAATAAAGATATTTGAGAGTTTTTCAAACACTATCGACATCAGCTTGTCCATCTGTATATTATTTACCACTTTGTTTACAACATAGGGTAGAGAAACCATGCAGGTCATTGACCAGAAATTATTTCAAAGCCCTTCTAGAAGCCAGGACAATCTAAAGTAGTAACATGTTTACATGTTTAGTAAAGTTGGCTATAGCTTAGGAAAGCAAGTAGATGCAAGGGTCTAAGGCAGGGCTGGACAAAATGTTCATCCCAAGTTGTTGAAGAACTACAACTGCCATGATGCTTTGCAAGACATAAAAATTTGCAAAGCATCCGTTGGAGTTCTACAAGATCTGGAAATCTACCGTTTGCCCAACCATGATCTACTGGTATCTGGCTGTGATACACTATTAAGGATTGAATGTATTCATTTCTAAGATAGATGTACCTTTACCAAAACCACCACATGGGTATGTAGGAATCATGCTGACACTATATTGCCAGGAATAGATTGCTGTATTCCTGGCTCTATAAATCCCTCTGAGGGTCCCTAGAATTATGGACTCTGGAAACCAGCAGCCCAGCCTCAAAGGAGGAGAACACACTCCCAAGACAATGTCTACCAGCAGTAAGCAGCTGCAATAACCTATCACTGATTGAGCTTAAACGCTTAGCTTATCACTGCCCTCTTGCAGGCAATGCTTCAGAAATGTATGTACATTTCTTAAACATTTCACTCAATGGGTAGTCAGCTGATGCTCTCAGCATTCCAACAGCACCCAAGGCAAAATCTTCGTTACAAGGGTTGAGATGGAGACAAAGAACATAGAACATAGTGGACAGTTCTGGGAGGACAACAATTCAAAAATGGTTTATGCATTAAAATGTAATAGGGCTCTCAGGATCTCTAGCCCCCATAAGGACTTGATTGAGATTAAGTTGTTATGGGCTATGGTGAATTGCTTTAATACAGTTCTTCTTTGTAAATTCCGTTAATAACAGACTTAGATGATGTATGTCAGATGAAAAAAAAAATATTCATTCAAGGTGGCTTGCAGTGCTAGAATATGTTCAGTAAAGTGAAGTGTAATGATTCTGTAGCACAGGTCTTTCAGAGTTCTGCTTTAAATAATAAATGCCTCAGTTGAGCATTCAGACTATTGGCAGCAGCCCATGAGTAGCAGAGGGCTTAAATACGTATTTATAGGAATGCTTAGTAATCATTAAAATGCTATCAAAATGTTTTCAATTCATATGAAAGGAAAACAATTGCACCATTCTTTATAAAAAAAAATAACGTAAAAGAAATATAAAAATAATGTACGGTAGTCAGCATGAACTTTTTAAAAAGCCCACGGAAAAATATTGGAAATTGTAGGATAAATGGTAAAATAGAGTACGTTCTGATATGTTGAAAACAAGTAACCTATTAACCACAGATTCCTATTACATACACAGTATACGAAGTATAGCCAGCCTGCACTTCTGCAAGGTCGCATGGGCAGTGATGGATACTCTGGTCACTTCAAAGTATTGTTAACTACATTTTACCATGATGTTCTGCCAATGAAGAGTGCAAAGTGCCTAAAAAACTGAACAGAATTACCTGCTAGATATCTCAGGTTTGTGATCAAATGACAAGGAGCTACAGTTCCACTTTCTCCATGCCATTTCAAAAACCATTTGCTCACTCAGATCTGACCATCTCTTATCCATATGCCCCGGTGTTTCGGAGTATGATGGTTTCCTTTATAAAAATGCCATAAATAAGTGGCTGCTATCTTGCATTGTCACAATAGTACATAAACCAAATAAGTACTCAGATTTCAGATGCACATGACTAGGTTGACAACAATGTATAGTGATCCATAGTAACATATCAAACCATTTTAGTACAATTTGACAAATATACTGGGTCAGGTAGAGCGCATGTGGCCATATCTACTGCATCCAGTCTTATACAGCAGGAGAAGTTGGATGTCTTTAGTAAGTAAAGTATTGCTGATGCAGGACTGTGCGCTATGGCAGAGACCACTCCATTGACTCTCTCAATACAATAAGCAGGGTTCTGCTTGGGCTACAGAACAATTCATACTCTCCCTTTAAAAAGACAAGATGCAGTTGATGTAGCCGCAGATGCCTGGTGGGACCAAGTTTTTTAACAACTTCTGCCCAGCGGGAGGGGTGCCATGAGGGTGGGGGGGACCTAATGACCCTCTAGTGCCAGGAAATCAAGTTTGTTTTCCTGGCACTATAGTGGTCCTTTAACCCCTTAAGGACACATGACGTGTGACATGTCATGATTTCCTTTTATTCCAGAAGCTTGGTCCTTAAGGGGTTAAGGTAGAAGTGTGGGGAGCCTTTGGGGTCAGGTGCAGAAACACCTACCACTCAGTGAAGAACTGCATTTTACATCCTGCAGAAACACCTACCACTCCCAGGCCTCACTTCACACTCAAAACCAGGTACTGACTGAATCTTGGGAGATACTCCACCTCATTGATTCCTGGATTGCTACAATATTCTCATGTGTTACTATAGACTTGTTAGCATTATACCTGTAGTTTACCACTGTAAGTTCCAGTGCATGTAATTTGCACTATTGTCATTTAATGATTCTGACAAATATTTCATGTAGACAGTTATTAATTTTGGGGTGATAGAATTTGTTTGCTAAACTTTTCAATAGTATATAACACATGGCTACTCTCCCCTCCTCCCCTCCCCTCTCTTTCCAATTCTCCTCCCAGCTGTCAATACCTTCATATAACTGTTCAATCTCCTTCTCTTATCTTCAGGCCTCACTTCACACTCAAAGTCATTTTTTCTCCCCACTTCCCTGTGCTGTGTTTGCATCATTGCATGAGCAGACAAGTATGTAATTGAGGAGGACATCACCCACATGGCCAAAGATAGGGTTTTAATAGTAGATTTAGCCCTTGCAGAGTTCAACAGTGCCTGGAATTCTTTGTAATAAGGGCTGTGTCATTACTAGAACAAGAGGGGGAATGACCCATCAATTGGAAGGATTGAGACCCAGAAGGGTCTTAACCATGGGACTAAATGTTATGTGTGTAAAATACTATGATTCCACAAACCCAATAGAAATTTGTCTAACACAAATGTTTCCAGGCAAATGGGCTATAGTGAAGACACCAATATAGACAATTAGACACCAATATAGACAATATAGACAATTAAATTATAAGTTATTTCCTGAGGAAAAAGTGGTGAAAAACTGTCTGTATAGATATGAGGTTGGGCTGGAAGCAGCAAACAGTTATTGGAGTTATTAGAGCAATAAAAAAAAAAAAAAAACACGAGGAACCTAAAAGGAAAAGTAGCTTTCTGTCACGGCTGCTAGTGTGGTCCAACACGCAGAAACTATGTAAATATATACATAAAAAAGGAAAGGAAATAAAAGGATAGAGCGTAAACCGGACCTTAGAATGGCCAGACTAATACTCTAGAGATAGAGAATGGTCAAAGGGAAGGCCGAAGTCAAGGAAGCCAGAAATACTCCAATACCGTTGAAACAAGCCAAGTCAGGGGAACCAGAATTCAGAATAACCAGGGAAAAGCCAAGATCAGGATACCAGGAAGTAATATTCACAAAGATAAAAGCACTCTCGGGAACCAGGAACAGGAAACCACGACAGGGCAAGGAACTGGAGTGAATTGGGCATTTAAATATCCCTCTCTGGGCTCTGATTGGTCGTGACATCGCGCACATGTCCATATAAATTTGAGGGGCGGAGCTGGTGGTGTGCGCGACCACGTGGTCAGCGCCATCTTTGATTTGGGCGCAACGTCCAGAAGACGTGGAGGAGCGGTTCCCGGCGAGCAGGTAAGCTTGAAATGTCGGCGAGGTCGTGCCGGTTGGGCATGGCTGAGCCATGCGGCGGGTCAGGAGCCGCAAAACTTTCAGGATTGAGTGATCCTGTAATGATCCTATAACAAATTTTTATTTATTTTTTAAAGGTAGCGTGTGCCCAGGGAGTGTAGGAGCCACCAACTATCAGAGTATACAGAGTCTGGGAGGAAGGCAGGAGGCATTGCACAGATTCCATTGGATTTGCCAGCTTTTTCAATTTGCGCAAGATTCGGGAACCGAAACCACTAACCGTCCACCAAAAAGTCTGCTGTAAGGACAAATGCACAAGAGCAGAGCTCTAAAACGGACCAACTCGGAGGCACTGTGAACACTAGAAAGAGCAGGGGAAACCCGGTGGGGCAGCAGAAAATCTGAAATCTGAAAATGTTTGGCAATCAAAAAGCAAAACCAGCCAGAATGCGCCATGGGGATGTGTAGGAATGAGGAAAGGAGGAATTGATTGCATTTCTTGGACAGAGAAACTCACAACCAAATACAAATGTAAACAAAACAATAAACAACAACACAAAACTATTTACCATAATCTAAAAGATAGTCACAAAAATTGGAGAACACCGTTGATGTACTTAAAGCGGCACTGTCATGCCAAACAAATATTTCCTATTGTTTCCTCTTTTCTTCTCTCAGAATCTGTTCTTCTTTTCTTTATTTCTGATCTAGTTTTCTTTAAAACATAAGACAAAGTAGGGACTACCCTTTATGGATCATACTCTCTTGTGATTGGTTATAACCTTTCTATGCAGGTTTTGTGTTTAATTTTATATAATTTCTTTCAAGTTCTCTCAAGAAAGCGAAAGCATAATAGGAGCCTTTGTGTCTTTAAATAAAACAGCAGATATGCAGTCAGTTCACCACAAGTTCCCCTGAGATGGGTATATGTGATCGGTCTTTATATCTGCTGGGACCTAAGTGGTACCATGAAGTGTTAATCCAGCTCTGCTCAAACTGCTGTCACCTTCATGCATGTTGAAGATTGAAAGAATATTTTTCACAGGGTGCAGACACTTCTGTCTACAAAAGCCAGGACTATTATCTAAGATGTTGAATAGTGACGCACACATATTTCTTAGAAATTGTTGCACAGCTACTAACAGATAGGGCTGTGCTCCTATTATTTTTCTGTATTACAGAAACACTAAATTCTCTTGTTATTTCATAAACAGTAGAATATGAACAGAATTGCTAAACTTGACGTCTGTGAGTTCCCTTACCTTGGCACAGTATAGATTAGAGATTATTTAAATGATGTAGAGACTGATCATACTTTATTAACTATACCTTACAAAGCTTTAATTATTTTTCTAGGTGTGTTCAATATTTATTTCTGAGCTACACTTACAAATAGGTATTAAATCATTCCCTGTTCCAGGCCTGAACCAAAAGCAGTGTCAATAAATATAGTCATCACGTTTATCAAACAAAAACAAATCCATCTACCTATATTAAATGAACTCCAGGCTGAAGTTGACACCCAATTTAATATATCAAGACAAATATACAGTAATAAAACAAAAATTTAAATAAAAACATGTGCATTCATATGTTCACTTTTGAATTAAGGATATTTGATGCTTAAAGGGACACTATAGTCATCACAACAACTTTAGCTTAATTAAGCTGTTTTGGTGGAAAGATCATGCCCCTGTAGTCTCACTACTCGATTCTCTGCCATTTAATAATGAAATCATTTTGTTTATGCAGCTCTAGGCACACTTCCCTGCATGTGACTTGCACAGTGTTCCTAAACACATCCTATAAAGAGTCATCCAATGTTTATACTTCTTTTATTGTAAATTCTGTTTAATTTAGAATGTTTTATCTCCTGTTCTGTTTATAACTTGCTAGACATTGCAGGAGCCTCGTGTATGTAGTTAAAGCTCAAATTACAAAGCAGGAGATACAAACTTTTAAAGTAAGTTACATATGATTGAAAATGAAACCAATCTGTTTTCATGCAGGCTGTGTCAGTCACAGCCAGAGTATATGTGGCTAGGGGTGTATAAACAGAAACAAAAGTGATTTAGCTTCTAAATGGCAGAGAAATGAGCAGTGAAACTGCAGGGGCATGATCTATACACAAAACGGCTTCATTATGATAAAGTTGTTTTGGTGACTATAGTGTCCCTTTGACTACAGAGACAAACATTTGGCTGTGAATTCTCAGCCAATCTTGGTCAGCAAGTTATGGCAAACCCGCAACAAATGTTATGGCATACTCGCAATCTCTGTAGTTTCTATCAAAAATAAATACATTTTAAAAAATGAAAGCAAATTCACTGCAATCTAAGAAAAGCCACAATGAGTTGGAGAAAATGTCAGTTGTTTAGGTTTTCCATGTGCATGTCTTGCAAGAAGCTGCGTCACCCACATTCTGTGTACATGCCTTTTTTTCCAGCTTTGTTTCCTGATGCCTACCAATACCCATGCTCTTCTCTACTGCATGACTCGGGTTCAGCGTGCAAATACTGCATCATAAATGGCAGCAATTACTGCACAGCTGGAGAACCTCTATTTGAACCAAAGCTATGACATCTATTCTGGGTAATTGCTTCCTGACTGTATTTAATGTAACATTTTATAATGACCTGACATGGCTTACTACCATTGTCCATCTCTGACCCTAGCTAATATACCAGATATTGCTGCTTATAATGACCTTTGAGCCTTCTCTGACTTACCCAGTATTTTCTCTTGCATTGTAATGTGTGCAGTAACATAGGCAGTTATGCTGCTTGGAACGTCTTTTTAAAGTCAACTTGTCATGAAAGGTTCACCTTGAGAACATCAGCTCCTATAGGTGGAAATAAGTCCACCATTTTTTTTAAAGCTCTGTAATGAATTGCCAGCATAATGGCATCAGGTCGCAGTAATATCTGCAATCTTTCCCTATACTCTTATAGGAAGCACGAGTTATGCTTGACAGAGAAATATTACAGCAACTACAAGGCATGATCTGTAGGTGCTATGCTATACATCAGGGTAACTGCCAGTAAGATGGTTCTACTGCTCTCTACCGTCATTCAGATGTCAGCATAGAGGGCTGTGCCACAGACATAGAAAGACGTAGATTTGCTGCCAAAAAATATATCACCAGTAAGAAGGGGCCATGTTTTTATTTACTCATTAATTTTATATATACACATTTGCTTGTTATAAATGACAAGTACACTTAAAAATAAGTGTATGATAACTGTGTGATATTTAGTTTGAATTGAAGATTCTTTCACACTTCTTTTTTTCATTACTTGTGTTCCAGCTCTTGATGATATATTTTTAAGAGTAAATCTTTTAAGGCTTTCTTTTTTTTGTTTTACAAAAAGTATTTAGAAAGTCATTAGAATATGCTGGTAAATTACCGAAGCCGACAGATACATAGGATGATATATACAAAGATGTCACTACTTTTCTGCTTATATCAATTCTAAACAAACAGGACCACAAACACATGAAGATAAAACCTTTTTTATTCCCGTAGAAGAAGATTGGGTATATTTAATCGAGCACTTAAATTGCCAGGCATATTTCTTTAGTATTGTGTCCCTGTACAGCACTGGAATCTAAAATGAACTTTCTATTATAGAGTAGCTTAAAGTCAGCTGCCATCAGAGCTTATTACGACCTCCTTCATCTTGCAGTGTTGAATCACACAGTGAAATAGAACCTTGTGGAGGTGTAGTAGCCTGCTATAACACTAAATAGAACTGTAAATCTTTAAATGAAGATTGGATAAGTGAAGGATATTGAAAAGCTGACAAAATTAAATAAGTTGCATTCTTTGCAGCACATTGAAGTTGAGGTTAATAAAAGTCACAACCTGGGTGAAGCTGTCCACTACTTAGACGTTTCACGTTCTGTATGTTTTTAGATCTGCAGAAATCAGAAGTCAGTTTTGTCCTCATACTAAAAGAAAAAAAAAGAAAACCTTCATCTGGCATCATGTGCCAATTATCAAAGCAATGTAACTAACTGTTTTTCTGCGGACGGTGCAGAAGTCAGCAAAAAATTTCTTGAAATTTGACCCAAACTGTAATTGCATCAGTAATGTCGGGCAAAATAGGCTGATATATCGAGGCTAATGACGAAAAAGATTAGCATTTTGATGTGGTTCTTGATTACAGGACAGGTTGAAGGTTATTGACAGGCAAATGCATTGATGATGTTCAGAGAGGGTGACAGGTGCGCAATTAACTTGTAATTTTTCATATGAGCACAGTGTGTCTGTGTTGTGTGTTTCAGATATGCATTTACTGTGTTATTGATCTTCATTTTGGTGCAAGTTATTAAAGATAAATTCTTGTGGAGTTGCTTGTATACATCATCAAGTCATGGGAGAAAATACTGTATGCCATCGAATCTAAAGTGCATTCAAATATTGAAACCTGGAAGCCAACAAAATATTTTCGCTGGCAAATGTAATGCGCATTTGTTCAAGGTACATCGCAAATAAAATGTGAGGTACAGCTCTACTGAACACAGGAGCCAAGTCTTGCATCCCTATCACAGCGATGCAAATTTCGGTCCTGTGAGTCACGTCGTATGCCTGTCATATCTAATGCACCGTTCGTACTCAAATCTAATGCGCTTTAAAATTTTGGAGACATCATTTTGTCAATAAAGGTGCGCATTTGATTAGAGTTAATATGGTATTTAGAGGTATTGGTTAAGGTGCTGAAGTGTGTGATGGTCCCATTGCAGTGCTGCTAACTGCTCTTCTCTTAGATTGTACTTGCAAAAACTTTATTTAAAAAATAAAATAAGGTATATGGTTCATTTTCACCGATCTAATAATAGTAAAATCGGTGCATGAAAGTATCAGAATGGTGTGATTGTGATATTGTAAATGTTATTAATGGAAATTGCGGCTGTGAGCATGTCGATAAAAATTGGATACAAGATTGTAATTTCCTTAAATACGATATATATCACAAACAACGAACATTAGAAGTGCAATAGAACAAGGTAAGAAAGATATATAGATAGATAGATAGATAGATAAATAGATAAATTAAAAGGTCTAAAGGTGCCTAGAAATTTACATTAAAGAAATTAACAAACATATATTTTCTTGAGGAACTGATTGTAAAGGATGAATGGATGGCTGAACCGTATCAGTCACATGGCATATCACTGAAACAAATTAAATAAATGGCAATTTTTCATTAAAAGAGAATACTGAAATCTGAGACCACGATCACCTAGCTCCTTTAGAGAATCAGTAAACAATTACATATTATAGTATTTAACACATTTACTAAATAATGAGCTAGAATGTGTGTGTGTGTGTGTGTGTGTGTGTATGAAGGCATATCTCAAATTAAGCATGTTATTACATCACGGCATCACTGGGAATGGCAATGCTCATAAAAGGATATATGGCAAAAGTGTGAAAAAGACCCGTCAGGGTCGAAACGTCCATTGATTTTTTTTGTACATTTCACATGGAATAATTAAAAGTCACTTTTTTTCACTTTAACTAAGACCTGTGAGTGCATCCTGATTTTGGATTATTGTATATTTCTGGCGCTTAGGATATAGCACCCAGGCAATAAGTCTCTATTTATCACTAAAAGGAGAGTGCCAAGCATCTATTCTGTTGTGTTTTATTTATATATATATATATATATATATATATATATATATATAAATATATATAAATATATATATGTGATTGGTAGGTTAACCTAAATGAAATTCTGTTGATACTAAATAAACTAAATTAATAAACTGATAGTATGATGTGAATGAAGTGAGAGATGGTATAAGAAATCTTATTAATCTCAGAATGCTTAACATTTCATCACTAATGTTAATTGACACCTGTTACAGTGAATAATAACGATTTATACTTGACATCTATTACAGTATAAAATATCAATAAAAAGGGGGAAATAATTTTTTTTTAAAGTGTTTTATACAACACAATAAATATCAATAAAGAACATATGCCAATAAAACACTTCATAGTGCATATATGTAAATTAAGCTAATCTAAACAAATTATATTTCTCAAAGTCTCTATTAGGCCTACTTGTAATAAATTTATTTAATTCCATAATCCACTTCATTTCAGTTTTGCCCATCTTTTCATAAAAATCCTCCCTTCTCCAACCTCTAATCACTTTCTCTTTACCCACAAACTTAGAAAGGGAGGCGTCAGAATGATGTTTCTCAAAAAAATGTTGGGACACTGAATGTTTATCAATCGGTCCTCTAATAGTGTACAAACGATCCTCAATTCTAGTATGCAAGGGACGAGTTGTCTGTCCCACATAATTAAGGCCACAAGGAAATGTTAAATGGTAATCATATTTTGTTTGTGTAACAAGTCGCAAGTTGTTTGATTTGATACTTCTTATGTAGCTCAGAAAAAAAAAAATTCTGTCCCCTATGCATTGAAGTCACAACACAAGTTTTGCACTCCCACAATAAAAAATAAATTAATTTAAAAAAATCAGTTTTCCCTTCTAAAACATTTTCATTATCCTGTATTTGCTATTTTCCAATATTACTAGTTAATTTAGGTTGGTAACACCACAATGGACAATTTTCTTTTGATAACGTAAAATCTCCTTTAAATGGAATCACTTAATAGAAGATACCAATTGCGATTAATGATCTGTCTAACTTTTCTATTATTGCCACTAGTGCAGTTACAGATAAAAGGGATAACTTGATATTCTTCAATTTTTTTAAGTTTGCAAGCTAACAAACCCTTTCTACTTACTTCCTAATTGACTCGTCTATTGCCATCAATCGACATTTATCATAATTGACCAACATATCTACCCAAATCTGCATAATTTCTTCCAGTTCTCAAAAATCTACTTTAAAAAAAACAAACAAAAAAAACATTGGCCAGCTTTCTCTCTTGATATAGCTGTTTATGTAAACTTTCAAAACGTTTTGTTAGTATACAGAGAACAATTAGCCATTGGACGGGGTGGGGGGGAGGTTAATAAAAGGGTGGGCAAAACTGAAATGAGGTGGATTATGGAATTAAACACACGCATAACAAATAGACATAATAGCAACTTTGAGACCTGATTTTTTGTTTAGATTAGCCCAATTTACTTATATACACTTATACATTTGAAAATGTGCATGTGTAGTTAAATTTATTTCACCAAAATGTCTTTATTAGAAACATAGAAACATAGAATGTGACGGCAGATAAGAACCATTCGGCCCATCTAGTCTGCCCAATTTTCTAAATACTTTCATTAGTCCCTAGCCTTATCTTATAGTTAGGATAGCCTTATGCCTATCCCACGCATGCTTAAACTCCTTTACTGTGTTAACCTCTACCACTTCAGCTGGAAGGCTATTCCATGCATCCACTACCCTCTCAGTAAAGTAATACTTCCTGATATTATTTTTAAACCTTTGTCCCTCTAATTTAAGACTATGTCCTCTTGTTGTGGTAGTTTTTCTTCTTTTAAATATAGTCTCCTCCTTTACTGTGTTGATTCCCTTTATATATTTAAATGTTTCTATCATATCCCCCCTGTCTCGTCTTTCCTCCAAGCTATACATGTTAAGATCCTTTAACCTTTCCTGGTAAGTTTTATCCCGCAATCCATGAACCAGTTTAGTAGCCCTTCTCTGAACCCTCTAAGGTATCAATATCCTTCTGAAGATACGGTCTCCAGTACTGTGTACAATACTCCAAGTGAGGTCTCACCAGTGTTCTGTATAATGGCATGAGCACTTCCCTCTTTCTACTGCTAATACCTCTCCCTATCAGGGCCGGACTGGGAGAAAAATTCGGCCCGGGCATTTTTTTAACACAGCGGCCCACTAAAAAGGGGGCGGGGCAGAGGAGGTGTGTTTTGTCATCACCAATGACAAACACGCCTCCTCTCAAAGTGAGCATGTTGGTTCAATGCTCTTCCAGGGCAGACCATGCGCAGAGCTCTGCTGAAGAGCTCTAGCATGAGAAAAAAGTCCTGTATTTGTTATGCACAGTGCAAGCAAATTTAATAACATGCTTGCACTGTGTTTCCTTGCAACTTGTCTCTGGTGTCTTTATAAATGGATACCAGGAGACAAAAGGCCAGGAAAGAGTATTGTGTATGTGTTTGGAGCCTGCTTGTGGTATTGCGTGTGTGTAGAGTGAGCTGGTCGTGGTGTGGTATTGTGTAATAAGGTCGGTTTTAGTCGTGTTGTGTTTGTGGTGTAATGTGATACATATGTGGCTCAGGGACCCCCTCCCGCCCGGCTCTGGAAAGGGGTTAAAACTTACCTTTTTCCAGCGCCGGGCGGGGAGCTCTCCTCCTCCGATCCGCCCCGTCGGCTGAATGCGCATGCGCGGCAAGAGCTGCGCGCGCATTCAGCCGGTCGCATAGCAAAGCATTTATAATGCTTCCCTATGGACGCTTGCGTGCTTTCACTGTGATTTTCACAGTGAAAAGCACGCAAGCGCCTCTAGCGGCTGTCAATGAGACAGCTGCTAGAGGCTTTGGGGGAAGGCTTAACCCATTGATAAACATAGCAGTTTCTCTGAAACTGCTATGCTTATAAAACAATGGGTTAACCCTAGAAGGACCTGGCACCAAGACCACTTCATTAAGCTGAAGTGGTCTGGGTGGCTAGAGTGGTCCTTTAAGAGTGTAGTGTAGTGTAGTGTAGTGTAGTGTGTGTGTGTGTGTGTGTGTGTGTGTGTGTGTGTGTATATATATATATATATATATTTGGAAGTATTGTGTATGTGTGTGGTGCAGTGTGTTGGGGGGGTTCTGTGTGTATGTGAGGGGTGCAGTATGTGTGAGGGGTGCGGTGTGTGTGTGTGAGGGGTGCTGTGTGTGAGAGTGCTGTGTGAGAGTGCCGTGTGTGTGTGAGAGTGCTGTGTGTGTGTGAGAGTGCTGTGTGTGTGATGGGTGTGAGAGTGCTGTGAGTGTGATGGGTGTGAGAGTGCTGTGTGTGATGGGTGAGAGAGTGCTGTGTGAGAGAGTGCTGTGTGAGAGAGTGCTGTATGTGATGGGTGTGAGAGTGCTGTGTGAGATGGGTGTGAAAGTGCTGTGTGTGATGGGTGAGAGAGTGCTGTGTGAGAGAGTGCTGTATGTGATGGGTGTGAGAGTGCTGTGTGAGATGGGTGTGAGAGTGCTGTGTGAGATGGGTGTGAGAGTGCTGTGTGAGAGAGTGCTGTGTGTGATGGGTGTGAGAGAGTGCTGTGTGTGATGGGTGTGAGAGTGCTGTATAAATGTTATTGTGTGTGTGTGTAGGGGGGGTAAATAAAACAAAAACAAAAAAAAACAGTCATTATTTCCCCCCCTCCCTTCTTACCTTTAGCCTGGGAGGGGGGGGACCGGCATGCTGGTGCCTGGGAGGCCGGGAGACAGTGTTCCCTGGTGGTCCTCGTGGGTGAGTGAACTCTAGCCTGTGAGGCTAGAGTTCACTCTCGCGAGATCCAGCCGTTGCCATGGCAACACGCCGGATCTCGCGAGAGGAACCCAGCGGAGCTGCAAGTTAGAGCTCCGCCGGGTCCTCTCTCCAGCCTGGCTGGCTGTCTCCCTCCCTCCCTGCCGGCGGCCGCATGTGGGCCGGTCAGGGAGATCCTTGATCTCCCCACCGGCCCGTCGTGGCAAACAGCGGGGCCGGCGCTAGGAGAGTGCCGGCCCTGCATAGACCGGCAGGGGAGATCCTGGGACCTCCCCTGCCAGCCTCGGCCCATGGCCACCGCGGCCCACCGGGCATTTGCCCGGTGTGCCCGATGGCCAGTCTGGGCCTGCTCCCTATACAACCAAGCATTCTGCTAGCATTTCCTGCTGCTCTATTACATTGACTGCCTACCTTTAAGTCATCAGAAATAATCACCCCTAAATCCCTTTCCTCATATGTTGAGGTTAGAACTCTATCAAATATTCTGTACTCTGCCCTTGGGTTTTTACGCCCAAGATGCATTATCTTGCACTTATCCACATTAAATGTCAGTTGCCACAATTCTGACCATTTTTCTAGTTTACCTAAATCATTTGCCATTTGGCTTATCCCTCCTGGAACATCAACCCTGTTACATATCTTAGTATCATCAGCAAAAAGACATACCTTACCATCAAGACCTTCTGCAATATCACTAATAAAAATATTAAAGAGAATTGGTCCAAGTATAGATCCCTGAGGTACCCCACTGGTGACAAGTCCAAGCTTCGAATATATTCCATTAACTACAACCCTCTGTTGCCTGTTACTCAGCCACTGCCTTACCCATTCAACAATATTTGAATCCAAACTTAAAGATTGCAGTTTATTGATAAGCCTTCTATGTGCAACAGTGTCAAATTATTATTCCCTTTTTTCTACTCCTCACCAGTTGGTGAAGAGCACAATATGTGTGGATACTCATGTTCTTGTCTCTAATTCTCTTTCCCCCTTCCTTCTCCTTCTTTTATAGATATTATACAACCTTGGACGTTTATTCATTCTGATATGTAATAGGTGTAAATTATATACCACTATTATACACTGTAACAGGTGCCAATTAACACTAGTGATGACATTTTGAACGTTCTGAGATTAATAACATTTCATGTGTACATAACGTCTTTTGTCCTCTGCCATCTCTCATTTCATTCACATCAAACTATCGATTTATTAATTAAGTTTATTTACCGGTAATATTAATACAGTTTAATATATGTTACCAATTCAATTTCTTATATAGGTCTCTAGACTCTTGACATGCATCACTTTATGGGCATTGTCACCTGTTTTTTTTTTTCCTTTTTAAAGAAGAGCTTTTTGCAAATATCTATCTTTTAATTATGTGTACATTGTCACTATTTCAGCTATCTCACAGTTCCATACAATAAATAGGGAGAGGACATTTGGAAACACTGTACTAATAATTTATCACCTATTATAATACAGGAATACCAAGAATTATAGTTTATTAAGCCTCCTGGCTCTATAGAACATCCCCACCATATATATATAAAAAAAAAAGAGAGAGAGAATGAATCGTGGAATTACTTTATTTTACATAATAAAAAATTAAAGCTGCCCCAATTCACTATAGACATAAAAATGTCACATGCGAAAGTGCTCTGTTCAAATATTTGTTATAGGCTTATTCCTTGCTAGTAAACTGAATTCCTTCAGTACAACACTAAAGATATAAGAATGAAAAATGATATTGATTAAACAAGAATGATATCTTCAATATTTTGATTCTCCTATAAACTATATGTTCTAAGGCATGAGTGGCTAAAATGTAGACTCCATGCTGTTATAGATCTACCTCAACATCCTGAATGGCAATGCGTTGTGGTAGTTGCAATTTTATAACCTGACAGGAGGCTTCGTATTTGCATTAACTTTCTTTACTAGCTCCACAGCAGCAAAGAAAAAACCATTAAAGAAAGAACCAATCTGAGTAAAACAAGTCCCAGCGTAGCCAACCATTTCCTCTTTCTTTGCTGCTCCATCACAAGTCAGGTCAGAGTACTGATTTCTGTCAGGTTTCTTTAAGGTTTTTATTGTATACAAGAAAACACTATCGTGCAAATACATGCAAAATAGTGCAAAGGTGGAGCGCTTAAAAGTAGAACACTTACTCCTGCAGATTTTTAGGAGATAATGGGAATGATGATGAGATCCTTTAGGTATCCATATTCGATGAAAAACCTCAAAGTCATCATATAATCATGTCATTGTATAATATCTATCCATTATGTCAGTTGTCATTTATTTTATACTGATATGTATATTCCTTTTAATTATTGTTTATTAATTGTTTTTTCTCTCCCTACTATGATTATAATTTCGGGGATTTAATTATACTAATGGACATTTCCGTGATACTGGACAATTATTGGACTAAACTTGGACATTGAATATGTTTGCCATCAAGTAAAATGGCTGAAATGTAACGCCCACGTTACCATCGAGGACTGGAAAAGCTAATTTGAATGAACATAACTTTCCCCCGATGAAATTGATGCCGGGCATTTGCACGCCCACAGTCTACCTCCGTATGTGACGTCACACGCACGAGTCGTCGTGCGTGATGACGTCACAGTATCGGAGATATTAGAAACAGCTGAGTCTTCAGACTCCCATTAGGATCAACGCTGTGATTGGATGTATCACGGACGTTCCCTCCCAATTAGTCCCCCGTTAGGGGGTATTTAAATTTTGATCTAGCAGCATTATGATTACCAATTGATAAAGCCGAAAATACATTGGCGAAATGCATCTTGGACACAACACTGGCACTTGAGTATACCGATTTATTTTATTGTTTTTAACAAGTTACAATAAATGTTAATTTCTTTTACCAAGTGGACTAGTGATACATTTATGCTGCTATCAAGAAGGGAAGTGTCACCCTATATTTGACACTGTGCTTGTACACTTGGAGCCCAGTCAAAGGCTCCTGATAAGGTGAGAAGTAAATTGTTATCTTTAACCTTGCTACTTACTATATTAAGGATTTCTACACCAGGGTTAGCATTGCTTCCCTGTTTCACCCATTTTATTGTCTCCACTTTGAGGTTTTTCATCGAATATGGATACCTAAAGGATCTCATCATCATTCCCATTATCTCCTGAAATCTGCAGGAGTAAGTGTTCTACTTTTAAGCACTCCACCTTTGCACTATTTTGCATGTATTTGCATGATAGTGTTTTTTTGTATACATTTGATTGTTAGTAGGTTGAAGAGTTCCTACTTTTGGTGTGTAAGCTGCTACCACTTTATTGTGAATTGTATTACAATCTATTCCTTCTAAGCGCCTTTTATCACAGCACGATTATCTTTTGTCACAAGGTTTTTATTGGCTGACTGTTTTGCTTTAATTGTATTTAATTGTCTTTATTGCTGTTTTTTTCTGTTATTCTTTATTGTATTGGGGTGCCAGGGGGACCTTAGAGGGACTACCCCTCTCCTGTCAGGGGAGCTGTGGTCACTATCTGTGCGCAGGGTACAGGGCTGAGGCTCCCTGTCCGGGACAGCCTCTCCCAGTGCTCTCCTCTCCCTGCTCTTACCGGACTTTGGGTAATAGGTTTTCGTGGAGTGCAACACCTATCAGGAGAAGGCTCTTGCTGTCAAACTAATTATTAACACTGCTGAAGTGGAATCAGTCTGGGACCTACACAGGTTGGTGTCATTGCCCCTGGGGAGTGGGACTGCCAGTAGGGTTTAACCCAATAACCTGGCTAGGGGTGAGCCCCCATTGAGTGCTGCATAGCAATTTCCTGAGACCCTTGGTGAGCCCCAGTGACTAGGAGTCCAGTACCACGACACTGAGAGTTGCTTACGGCCATCGGCCTACCTGAGTCCCTCCCGTACAGTCCCTCACCTCTCATTGCTATACTTGTGCCTGTTAGTGCCCACACTATGGAGGACACAATTAATACCAGTGACCTTCAGGCTATGATCAACGCGGCGGTAGCTGCGTCTTTAGAGAAGGTGTTAGCAAAGGCGGCTCCTGCCCCCTCTGAACCTAACGCGCTGGCTAGCAAGCAACACCAAGCTCACGAGGACTCCGATGAGTCGGACGACTCCACTAGAGACAAGAAACGCCCCGCAAAGCGCCACTGGAAGGGCGAAGGTTCCAAAAGAGCCGCCTTCAAAGGCAAGGCCCCAATGAAGCATGATAGACGCACTATACCGATACCTCCCGCGTACACTGGGGAGGCCTCCTCGGATGAGGAGCAAGACGTGCCCCACTCCCTCTCCATTCTGGATGAGTGGCAGGCAGAAACCTCCGATTCTGACTAGGGCGGTTGGGGCTCCAACGCCTACGTCACTGAGACATTTCTGGGTGAGCCCCAGCCTAAAGGAGATGCGGAACCCCCCGCCACGGCTAGCAGAAGATATTCCTAGACTCCACGGGCCAGTGAATGTTTGATCCCAGGAAGATTTGCCACCCCCGCTCGGGTGAGTGGGCCCCACCTGATCACCTCCTCCGCTTCATGCATTTTTGGATAAGGAAACCCTTGGAAAAGCATATCCGTAAGAGGATGCGGGCGGAGTGTCCAAGACCGACCCTGCCAGATAAGGCGGCCTATACACCGGAATTTGATCAGCTTATGCTGACCCTGACCTGAATTGAGAAAAGCTTTAAAGGAGCGCAGGATAAACTCCTGGACACAATGGGCCCATTGGCCCGAGTTATGTACCTTGCGGACGATGCCTACGCCAGAGCGCACTCCTTCACAGCAGACATGGTGCGAGAATGGGCACACGATATCCGAGAGTGGGTCCAGAGGGGCTTTTGTTTCCTCGGTAACACGAATGCGGCCCTCTCTACGGAGCGGCGCCGAGCAGCACTTTTTCGTATCGACCCCAAATTGGTTGATTTAGGGGTCAAAGAATTGGGCCCACAGGCACAGGGCAAGCTCTTTGGTGAAGCTTTTATGAAAGAGCTAAATAAACACGTAAATGTATTTACATCCTTGAATAGGGCCCACACGTCCATGCGCAAGGTCTTCCGAGGTACCTCTGTGAAGGGGATTTTTTTTCCAGGGCTGGTCGGCAGCGGGGCCGTGCCGCCAGCCGTTTTTGGCCTTCAGGCCCCCGCATGGGCTACCAATATCAACTCTTCCCTCAACAAAGTTACCAGGGCACTGGAGCTAAACAGCCCTTCCCCTATTACCAAAGGGGCTCTGACAAAGGACGAGGCGGTCGGGGACAAGGCCGTGCACGCTTCCCTACAGGTAAGAGACCACCGTTGTTCGATACCTCATATAACTATGATTGCAGGCCGTATTTCACTTTTTTCCCAGAACTGGGCACAACTGTCCACGGACTCTTGGGTACTACAGACCGTCAAAGGATACCGAATCGAACTCCGATCACAGCCTGTTCAAAGGTCTCCCCCTTGTCCTTTACGCCTCTCGGCTGCGGACACTCACCTCATAGAAAGGGAGCTCCACGAGCTACACGTAAAGGGCGCTATAGAACCGGCGCACACAAGGGGAGGTTTCTTCAGCAACATGTTCCTCGTCCGCAAGAAGACCGGGGACATCCGGCCAGTGATCAATTTAAGAGGACTGAACACGTATGTGACCTACCGCCACTTCAAAATGGAGGGCATACATTTTTTTGAGGTCTAGACCTCAAGGACGCTTATGTGGCAATTCCAATCCACATGGACAGCCGGCCCTTTCTGCGTTTTCTCTGGAACGGCTCACCATGGCAATTCACGTGCTTTCCATTCGGACTGAGCTCGGCACCGTGGTGCTTCACAAAAATGCTGAAACCAGTGGTATCACACCTCCAAACACACGGGATTAGATGCATAATTTACCTGGACGACATTCTCTTGTTCTGCAGAACAAGGGAACTGGCCGTCCAGCACACTACGTATAAAGTACGACTATTAGAATCCTTGGGCTTCGTTGTCAACAGGGCCAAGTCCGCGATGACACCCGCTCAACGAATCCAATTCCTGGGCTTCGAGATCGACTCCAGGTCCTGCACCCTGCACCTCCCGTCCGCCAAGGTGACGGCCATCAGAAAGGAGATCCGCAGGGTTCTCAAATTGGACTCCATTCCGCTCTGTCAACTGGCGCGGATCGTGGGACTCTTATCGTCCTCAATACAAGCCATATTTCCGGGACCCCTTCACTACCGGGCGATGCAACGGCTGAAGGCCAGCCTCCTTCGCCAAAACCCCACATACAACCAACCGGTTCCACTGTCGGAGGAAGTATATCAAGAACTCCAGTGGTGGCTCCACTGTATGCAGGCCTGGAATGGTCGGGCCATCTTCGGCAGCCAACCGGACTTTGTCCTGGAGTCGGACGCGAGCCACATGGGATGGGGCACCACGGATGGAGAAACGTCCACAGGAATTATCGATGCATATCAATTGCCTCGAACTACTAGCGGGCTCCTTTGCTATACGCAGCCTTATAAAAGGGCAGTCCAATTGCTGTATACTATTACGAATGGACAATGTGTCGGCGGTACGGTACATCAACCGTTTGGGAGGTACCCGGTCATGAACGCTAGTGCATCTGACGAAGGAAATCTTCAATTACTGCCTCCCGCGCAATATCACACTACGCGCAGAACACCTACCAGGGGAGACGAACCTCACGGCGGATTGGTATTCCCGTCATTGGAGGGATGCCAGCGACTGGCAGTTGGACCCGCGAATATTTGCGCATCTGCAAGACCAGAAGGGACCCTTTATACTGGATCTCTTTGCCTCACGCAACAACCGGCAGGTTCCACAGTTCTACAGCTGGCTACCGGATCCGGACTGTATAGCAGTAGACGCCTTCAATCAGCACTGGCCACAACAGGGAGCGTATGCCTTCCCCCCATTTGCCATGCGTGCAAGGGTTCTCAATCATCTACGCAGACGGAGGGTCCGACTAACCCTGCTGACACCCCTCTGGCCAAGTCAACCCTGGTTCCCGGACCTTCTCGAGCTGTCCTATCAGGACCCGATTCTCCTACCGAGCGACGACATGCTACTCAGAGACCCGGCGGGGAACACACATCCGATGGTGTCAGACGGCTGTCTAGCCTTGGTGGCCTGGACTCTTTCAGGGGAACCTGGTGTACCGACGAATTATCGTCGACAGCTAAGGACCTCCTATGGGACTCCTGGGCCCCGTGAACAAGAAGGAGTTATCTATCGCATGGCGAGCTTGGACCAGTTGGTGCGTGGGACGGGATCTGGATCCCTTTACAGCCCCTGTTTCGAACATCATGAATTTTCTCTCGACCCTATTCGAAGAAGGGAAGTCTTACCGCACCATAAATGTCATGAGATCAGCTATCTCGGCAGCACACGTTCCGTCTCAAGGACGGGCAGCCGGACAGGACACGCTAATATGCCGGCTACTACGGGGTATCAAACTAAGGAGACCCCCAGCACCTAAGTATCAACATCTCTGGGATGTAGAGATAGTCCTTCGTTTTCTCAGGAACTGGCCTCCCAACGAACAGCTCTCATTGAAACAGCTGATGGCGAAGTTCACCTTCCTGTTGTGCATGGTTTCCTTCCGGAGAGTAGTTGACGTCCGGACATTCGATAAGGACGCCTTTTCCATTGGCCCCGAAGGAGTCACGTTTCACATATCACGGCGTAATAAATCCAATTCAACATCAGTGTTCTATCCGTTCTTCAATTTGGACTGTGTGTGGTTCGGGCTCTCCGAGCATACGTGACGGCAACGGAGAACTTGCACCCACCATCTGCACGACAACTTTTGGTGTCATATGTGAATCCACACGGCCCTGTCTCGGTCACCACATTGGCCAGATGGATCAGATGGCTTCTCTCTCTAGCCGGGATAGAGGCTTCCTTTGGTGCACACTCCGTTCGAGGGGCAGCGGCATCATCTGCTTTTTTAGCAGGCGCCTCACTGTCAGACATCCTACACACGGCGGATTGGTCCCGAGAATCTACCTTTCGGACCTTCTATTTTCGCCGGTCGTCCAATGCCGCTTTTGCTCTTCTACCAATCGTTAAAACTGCAAATACGAAGCCTGCTGTCATGTTATAAAATTGAAGATTATGCTAGCGCAGTGTACTAATAATCTTAATTTTAATAATGACAGGAGGCGAGTATTTTCCCACCCTTTCATTCTTCTGGAGGTGCCCGCCCAAATGGAGGTTAGTTTAAGAAGTATGAGTAAGATGGTCCCTTCTATTGCTTTAAGTTACCATGGGTTAGGATAACATACTAATGTAATTATTATAGGGTTTATTGCACTATAAGGATATTAATAATTACAATATAGTTTCTCAGAAGTTAACTCATAACCAGATACTTGGTTTTTATGGTCATCTCCGTATCGCTGATACTAGTCTCTCTCTCTTTTCAGTTTGACAAGCCACAAGGATGATGGAAGGCTGAAGAGGCCATTATTGTTTCCATGTTGGATTACGTTATAATAGGAATAAATTGGAATAAAGTTACAACGGACTTATTACCGCATTAGGACCTTGTGATGTCGCAGTAGTTAAGAGGAAATGGTTGGCTACGCTGGGACTTATATATCTTCTGTTTTACTCTGATTGGTTCTTTCTTTAATGGTTTTTTTCTTTGCTGCTGTGGAGCTAGTAAAGAAAGTTAATGCAAATACTCGCCTCCTGTCATTATTAAAATTAAGATTATTAGTACACTGCTCTAGCATAATCTTCAATTCGTTTCCAATTTTTTATCACTCCTGTTCTAACACATCATTTTGTATCGATACAAAGTTGCAAACATGCATTTGGTTAACATTGGCACAGAAAAACCTCTCTTTTTTTTATTACTCGTCTATGTTATTAACTTTTGTGCATTAATTTGAAATCTAAGTATAAAAAAAACTTTTTTTTTCCTCCCAATTCCTGATCTCTCATCCTTGGGATGTTTTGATAAGCATAGGAGAACCCATGCTAGTACTCGTGATACAAGTCAACGCAAGATACAACTATGTGTTGCTTTAAAAAACAAAACAAAAAAAAAACTTAAATCATGGTGTATCAAGTGTACACAACAGAACTGTACATATTAATTTAAACATACGGTAACTACTAGTGCCAAATACTAAAACACCATTTTATTTTATTTTTTTAAAGGGACACTCTTGGCTTTAGTGCTAAAACCCTGACTCTATAGTACAAACCTGCACAACTTGGCAGTAGGTAGGGGCCAAAATTAAAACAGGTTAAACATCTTCGGGCTGCAGATATGTTTTTAGTGCATTAGTGTTTGTCCTCTTATTCCATTGTTTTACTTCTTACTATGTATGCTTCTCTTTCATTATTTTACCCCCTACAGTAAATCACCCTTTTCATTATTTTTCTCCTTACTGGATATCATGTCTGTTCATGGTTTTATTCCTTAATATGTATCTTTTAATATCATTCTTTAACTGCTTACTGTTTATCTCTCCTCTCATTCTATTACCCCTCACTTTTTACCTCCTACTTTCATTCTTTTATCCTCTCCATTCATTATTTTGTCCCTCATTTTCTACCCCTTCCTTTCATTCTTTTTAGCCTCACATTTTACCCCATCCTTTCATTATTGGGTTGACTGTGTGTGGTTGACAATGTCTGGGTGGGTGACAGTGTGTGAGGGGCTTAGTGAAGGAAGGGGTTACATTGAGGGGGGACAGGGAGATTAGGTTACAGTGGGGGGAGGGGGCAGGCAGTGAAGGCATTACAGTGGGGAGGAGGGAGTCAAGGGGCTACATTGTGGGGAGGGCAGTGAGTGAAGGGGTTATTGTGGGTAGGGGGCAGGAGAGAAGGGGTTACAGTGGGGAGGGGGTGGGAGTGAACGAGTTATGGGGGGCAGGAGAGAAGGGGATACAGTGGGGGAGGGGTAGTGAAAGAAGGGGTTACAGTGGGGGGAGGGGGGCAGGAGTGAAGGGGTTACAGTGTGGGTAGGGGGGCAGGAGTGAAGGTTACAGTGTGGGGAGGGGTGTCAGGAGAGAAGAGGTTACAGTGTGGGGGGAGAGGGGCAGGGAGTGAAGGGGTTACAGTGTGGGTAGGGGGGCAGAGAGTGAAGGAGCACACTCTGGGTAGGGCCAGAGAGAGAGAAGGCTACAGTGGGGGGGGGAGGCAGGGGAGTGAAGGAGTCACAGGGGGCAGGGAGAGTAGGGATTACAGTGGGGGGAGGGGGTGAAGGTTACACTGAGGGGGCAGGGAGAGAAGGGCTACAGTGGGGAGGGGGGGGCAGGAGTGAATGAGTTACAGTAGGGGGGCAGGGAGTGAAGGGGTTACATTGTGGGAGGAGGGCAGGAGAGAAGGGATTACAGTGTGGGAGGGGGGGCAGGGAGTGAAGGAGTTACAGGGGGGCAGGGAGTGAAGGGTAGGGGGGCAAATAGTGAAGGAGTTACAGGGGGGCAGGGAGTGAAGGGGTTACATGGGGGGGCAGGGTCTGCGTCCTACCTGTAATAAATTCCCTGGTGGTCCAGTGTTCCTGGTGGTCCAGTGGGTTAATGCTCCGCAGCTCCGCCGGTTGCAGAGCTGCAGACAGTGTAATAAAAGTCTCGTGAGCTCCCACAGTGTTGCCATGGTAACGCTCTGGGTGCTCGCGAGACTTCTATCACACGGTCTGCAGCTCTGCACCCGGCGGAGCTGCAGACCGGAGGTGCTGGGCAGACTGATTGGCGGGAGCCCGGCCCCTTCCTGATCAGTATAACTCCTGAGTCTCCGGCGGCCCACACTTTGGGAACCGCTTCTATAGTAGATTAAAGTAATAAGGTTAATTAAGAAAAAAAAAACAACATGTATACATAAAAATCCCTAAAATAAATCTAATACAAACTAAAATTGGTATACCTTACAATAATATGTTCTGAGCCCAGCTGTTAACTGTTTATTCTGTGTAAATGGTGATTGTGATAATGTGTGAAGTGTGCAGTTTAACTGGAAAGTGGATTAATTTATATGTTGCTGTGTTGTTTTAAATTATATTTGAATCAGTTTGTCTCAGTCTAGTGATACTGATAAAAATGCCAGTCAAATAACTTTTATTAGCTGTTGAATACTAGCGTTTTGGCCAAGAGTAGTTGGAGTTGGAGTAGTTCTATCAGCTCAGAGAGGCTCTGTGTTGTGGTCTGATATAGCTATATGGGAATGGAGATTTGGAGGTGTTAGTTTAAGACTGATTTTATATTGTGTCTACCCGTGTTTCCTAGGAGGGACACAGAGTGTGTAGTTGCATGCCCATGAATGTGTTTTCTGTATTGGCATATCTGCTGGGTATCCATTATGTGTTTCTACTACGTCTGTTTTGCGAGATGTCTGTTTTGTGAGATGACGTGTAATATTACATTGGATGCTGAGTATGAGTTATATGGTTTGAAATGACTTGGTGTGTTATGTGTTTTATGTATTTTATTGTCCATTGTGTAGAAGTTTAACTAGCAGAGTGATTTGCATACCATTAACGCAAGCATTTAGTGTTTTTACAAAAGGTGAAATGCTGTCCACCCGGCTAGAATGAAGCAATTGTATGCTATCGCTCCTGAAGCAAGAAAAGCGCTTGTTACATCCCATGCAAACTTCTGCTGTTCAAATCCTGGATCCACGTTTCCATTTGTAAATTGATTAATCATGAAAGTCATTCTTTTACTGATAAAAAGGATTGAATGGACAAGATGTCTCTCCCCCATAAAGGAGTTCTAATAGAGTATTGTCCAGCTCAGACTTAACTCTACTTTTAAAGTATATTGCATTGTTTGTGTCAATGAAAGATTCATCTAGTATGTCTCATTGATTATGGGGTAATGATAAAATTGTATTTTTAATAGAGATTAGACAATTTCTGAAATTTATAAGTGAGGTAATCTTAATCTCCTAAACAACTGTATTATATTTGTATGGGTAAATTGAAAGCATTTTGCAGATCCAGAAGAGGATTAATAAATAATATAATAATCTCACTAGGAGCCAAATTATGCAAAGAGGCTATCCAAAGTACGCACTAACGGGTTAAACTTGTTTTCTTGATAAGCGTGTAACATTTAGTTTTGTTGTTAGACTTTTGATACTCAATTTGAAATATGTCCCAACTACATCCTTGCACGGCACCAGGTACAGGAAGCAATATGCGTTTGAAAAATTTGCAAAGTCTTAGTGTTTTCAATATATTATAACAATGGAAAAGTACCTAACCGCATGTCTGCATTACGCTCATGACACAGACTGTTAGTATTGCAAGCCCTATATGAAGGCTATGCGTTCATTGTCGATGTATATACTCCTAGACAACCTTGCTTTATATACACAATTTAACTATACATTAAACCTTTAAAAGCTTATTAATATTATATCTGTGTGGTACACAAAGAGGGGGTGTGAGTTCGGTAATCCCAACCTGCATATGGAATATGCTTCCTCCTTGTTCACTTTTGTTCCTTGTTGGTCTGTGACTGGCCCTTTTTGACCCCAAATGAATTTCTTGGGAAGATTCATGAGAAAGATACAGCAAGTTGTTTTGATAGAAAGAAAGAAGGAAAAGGTATGTTGTATCAGTCACAAGGATTGTGATCCTAAGCAGGTGAGACAAAGCAATTTGAGAGGTGATAGGAGATTGAATCAGAAAAGTTTTAAAGGCAGAGGTAGACGATTTGGTCAAAGGGGCTAACTTTTGTAGAGGTGGCAACTTCAGCATTGCTGGAACACACTGTTCTAATTGTGGATAGCAGGGTCACTGAAAAGAAATGGGTGCCCAAACCCACCACCACAGATTCCTCAATGCCAACCACAGCTTCCAGCCTATACCCACACCCAACAACCCCAGCCTAATACACAGATGGTTAATGTTTTTAATATTTTATATATAGTTTTGGGTGTTAATCTAAGAGTATTGAATTATTCGGGATTATTAAAGTAATTAATTTTGAGTATCAAATCAAGGTTCAAGTTTAGGAACAGAGTTTTATTGGGAATTATCCCCATATGTACATGTTAGTGTTTTAATATTCATCCTAACAAGCATTTCTATAGAGTGAGTGCTTCTCTCATCAGTACAAAGGCATTTCTAAGGGATATTCTAAGGGTATGTAAAACTTCATAGAAGACAGATTGCATAAAATATAAGCAAATATAAGAGAAGTACATGTTACACAAGTTAAGGGTTTAACCTTAATCTCTAATTTAAGTTTTAGCCTAGGTAATTAATTAATTGATCCTTGTGTTTGTATGATTGTAGAAACCATCCTTGAATGTTTGTGCCGCCTGATTTCTGGGACTACACACCAATCTCTCTGGCTGACCATGCAATAAGTATTTTGCAATTACATCTGTTTGGTCATTATCCATGCAGGCCGAAGAAACTGAGATACTTTCTTATGAGGACATAAACTTTGCACGCAAGAACCTGGAAAGTCCTGAAGGTGCAGTGATGTCTAATACCGCTGGTTCTGTAATAACCCTTTCAACCATTGGGGTGTTGCACAGAGCATTGCGGTGAAAATCCAGCAAACAAAATAAGAACTATGTGGAAGCTGACATTGTCTTGTTGTCAGCCATATTGCTACCCTTAGCCATTTTATGGAACAAAATGTCTGGTGTCTAAACTGATTTCTTTATATTCTGTGAAATACATTCTATTTTTCTGAACTATGCTGAACTATTGAACTATTTTTATTTTTGTTGAGTTAGCCGGAGAGAGAGGAAGTGTTAGCTGACCCAGGGATGGATGTACTATGTGTGTTTTTGATATATGTTGAGTGTGACAAGGATGGATTCCCATGTTTTGAGGAACTGCGTGAGGATATGACTGGTTTTGACTGAACCTTTGGAATAGGGAAATGGTTAAAAGATATAGGATGCAAGGTCCTGGTTGTGATTATTGTCAGAATTTCAAGCTAGATTATAATTTATCTCATGAATTAATATGTAAGAAGTGGTTCCCAATTACTCCCGATACCCGAGCTATGTACTCACAGGTGCGGGAATTATAAGTCACAAGTGGTGTCAACTGTGAGGGGGATGACATGTCTAACACGATCGCGGCCCCCACTCAGGTTTTCTCCAGATGTGCTTTTTCCTCAAATATGAGTTTTTGCCACTTTTTTTTTGCCTGGCCCCAGATCATCAGGTGGACTGGTAATCCTAGACAGGGGATAGGTATTATTCCCACTTTGACTATATGCGCCCACTTCCGTGGACGAAGGAGGAAAACAACTGTTGGGAATAATACACTTTGTCCATATTTACCCAGGGCTTATGATACAGATGACCGGCTGGTTAGTCTGTTTAAAATTGGTTAGCATGTCATCTATTTGCAGTAATATATTTGCTATAAGCCAAAGTTCCATTTTGTCTTAGACATCCATTTTCTATATATCTGTCTGCAAAAGTATTAAGTGTCTTTTTTCCTGCTGAGTTTCTGTTTCTTGTAGACCACATAATTGCTTAGGAATGCCATAATGTGGAAATTTATCTGTTCTGGGAGAATGTTAACCGATAATATGAGCAAGTTTTGCTCAAAGAGGGGAATGTAAGGATATGAAAAAGTTAACTTTTTTTGCATTATATGCTTTAAATAATGTTTGAAATAATTATGCTGACCTTGGCAGATGTATTCTGTAACATGCTCTGAGAGGCCTCAATTCTACAGGATGTATGACCTCGCTCGACCTCAGGATGTTCCTGTCCCGTCTTTATTCAAATGCTTATCTTTTTAATGTCAGACAAGTATGTACTATTAACTATAAGGAAGCGATAAATCTCGCTGCTTGCGTGACAAACTGTGTATAAATGCTAGCCCTGAAAATACACTCATTTGAGAACTTGTTAAGCACTCTTTCGTGTCTGTGTCTTTATTTACTAAACAAGAACTCCCATCAATTGATGTGGTGACCTGGAGATTCGAGAACTGAGGGAGTTAAAGAGAAGTCGATTAACCCTTTCACCTTCCCAGTAGGTATTTCATTTTTCTCAATCAGAAGTATTGGATAAGACCAAATATTATCTAGACTGGATTTTGAGGGGACTTAAGATCTCCATCCAGCTGATCTCATCAAGGAAAAAGTGGCTGCAGCAGGGAGACTGTCCGGCCTGGATTACTGGTCAGATTATGAGCATAGGTTTTTTGTTTAGTTGTTTTTTTTTTGTTTTTTTTATTTTTGTTGTTTAAATGTGTGGAGGGACATGCATGATAAGGAACACTAACATTAAAATAAAAACATAAACATTTATTTTTAATGCTTGACTGCTCCTTTAAAATAAGTAGGCATGGCATTTTGATTTAGAAAGTAGAACAATTTCACCATCTACTAATTAAAGGTTCTTCTTCACCCACTGACAAGAACATCTTCTCCAACTACTCTTAAACAATATATAACAACATCAACTACTAAATAGGAAAGGTGTACGGGACAGCAACCTGACATTTAACTTAGATTGCATGCCATTTTCTCCACTGCTCACTGTTTAAATAAATCCTGTAAAATCCTTTTATACAAACTAACTAGCACCTACCCACTCCATTAGTGTATATACAAAAGTATCCTTCTTAAAAAAATCTCAATGCAGAAATGCATATTCTATAGTTTACACAATAGAAATACGAGGAAGAATTGGTCAGATGTTCTGACAGTCTAATTGGAGCCATTATTTACAACCTGGCAGCAAGTTTAGAGAATTTAAAACTGGCCTCCGCTTTGCAGCATTATGACTGATTCAGTAAAAAAACATATAATTTAGAGAATAAAAGTTACAGTTTTGCCAAGGCCTATGTTACGCTTCCTAGTACATGTAAACACTTCAGATCCCCCTTTTTAAAATGAGTTGCATATAACATTGTTCCCTTCAATGCTCTGTGCATCCAAATGTCTTTAGAACATTTTGCAATGTACAACAGGTTAAATGTGCTCGCTGAGAAACACAATGCACATTACTGTAACACATTCACAAATAGCAGAGCTGGATTCAAGGCAATGTCTTTAATTCACGTGGTACATACAAGGTCCCACCAACAATATTTAATTGCATTGCCACATCCAAATGATCAAATTTTCAAGGTAAAATTCGTTCAGGCTAGAGCAGCTTGGATTATAATGAAAAACTTACTGAAATATATATATTTAGTTTAGGGGACAAGTTTATTTTGATAAGCGACATTATTATTATTTCTGTGCTATCTATCCAATTGTTGGTAATGAATTGCTTAAACTAGCAAATTATTTAGGATGAAAAAAACATGACACAGTTGTGTCTGTGAAAATGGTCCCCTCATTAGTTGTGTTCAGATGTAAATCTTAATTAGCAGAAAAGCCTGGGAAAATATTTAAATACCAGAAATGGCACATTATAGCATTCCTGGTTGGGACACTCTGCCCTGCAATATAAGTTTTTGTTATCTGATGTTAACAAATTGTGCAGCTCCAGCACATATATCAAACATAGATAAAAGCTTAACTGATCTGTTTCAGTACAGCGTCCTATGTCGGAATTGGTTTTTATTGTTTCCTGAGCACTCTGCTTTTCATAGAATACATACAGTGCTGGTACAAAGATTTTTGGTTACATAAGCCAGGTTGCATTTTTCCCCTCCGCCTCCCCCCCCAAAAAATGCATCTTCACCTGTGTGTCTCTTAACACGCCTTTTGGATTTCTTACCCCCTTTTGTGTCTCTCAACCCCTGTTTTGTTCAATGTTTCATTTTATTAAAGAACGAATATATAGTTAAGACCATACATGTATCTGTGTGTCCCACCCCCCTAAACGACAGGGAGGACCCACTTATACAGTAGAGTCTCAAATACCGCCAAGAGACTCCAGGTGTCTCCACGGGGCTTAACCCCAAATAGAAAATGTCACAAAAGGATAGAAAAAATGCAGGCAGGCTTAGGATGTCTTAACAAATCCCAGTCTGACTACATTATCTGGAAATACTATATAGCAATGTAGAGTGAAAAAATATAAACTAGGGAATATATACAATAGAAACAATCTAGTAAAAAGTATATAGAATGAATGTAAAGTCCATACTAGTATTCCTATACTCACTAAAGGGAATGCACATAGGTCACAGCAAAAAACTGGCAATATATCAATATATACACTAGTTGTGATTGTGGAGCGCTTCAAGATTTAAAAAAAACAAAACTTACCCCTAAGGGTAAACCCAGCAATAAAGAGCTGTAAAGAATGATAAAACATATATAGTGTAATATAATATGGAATGTAGAAGAGATGCAGAATCACAATGGGCACACTCACATGGAAAATAGCCACTTGCGACAGGCTCAGATCACAACAGCTTGTTGTGTACTTAGGTGACACAAGAACTCTTCTTTCTTTAAATCTCCTTGTAAATGAAAGAGAGAAGGGGGGGTGGGGGGGGAAATGGGACAAAGAAGCAACTTGCAATCAATACAAGTTATAGAGTGAAAAGTGCAGTACAACAATTGGCTTCTCACGTTTTGAGGGGCCCTGACCTGGCTCCTGGTATATGTGCAAATGTGCCTTTAAGGGGGCTACTACCCTTCTTTGAATAGTAGGTGATCCACTTGACAGCCTGATGTGTATACAATTAAATTTATTAAGTAATAAAAAATAAATAAAAACAAATTTTAAGATGCTTTACACTGTGTAATAACAGCCTTTTCAATTAGTTGAAAAAGCTGTTATTACACAGTGAAACATGTCTCGGCGGACTACAGGACCCTTTTAATTGTATGTGTTATCTTCAAATTTGTTTATTTGTTTTCTATTACTTATACACATCAAGCTTTCCAGTTGATCACCTACTATTGCTGTTCAAAGGCCATTGTGATTCTGCACCTCTTATACATTCCATATCATATTACACTATATATGTTTTATCATTCTTTACAGCTCTATATTGCTGGCTTAACCCTTGGGGGTGAGTGTTTTAAATCTTGAAGTGCTCTTGGAATATATATTTTATCACTTAGTTTGTAACAATTTTACATCAGGCACTAATGCTTGAAGAAGGTCATGTACGTTAAGAATTGAGTCCTACGTCCTCTGGAATGCCTTGCAGGTTATTCCATCTGGATCTTTCTTTGAGGTCCATCAGTTTCACTCAACTTTTTTTTTTTTTTAAGTTGGACTTCTAGCTGTTCCACTCTGTCTATAAGACTATTAAGGGCATTCATGAATTCTTCCATTTTGGATTATATATGTGTAATTTCAGAGTAAATCCCAGTGTATTTCTCCCATGGCGCTTTGCAAGCTTGTTTGTAACTTGGGTGCCATGGAGTCCAAGAGTGTTTGCAGTAGTGCCTGTGTGATCGAGTGATTCTCAGTGGCAGTCTGGCTTCCTGCTAGCTTCCCTTCCCATCCTGCTCCACGCTATCTTGTGACTGCAGTGTGGTCTGTTTTCCCTGTGATGAACGGGATGCAAATAAAGGCATTTCTGTCACTGTCTTCAGCAGTTTTTATTTTTTTAGAGCGATGCTGTGGCATCCTCAATAATTGGAGTTTGGTTCAATCCTGTAGCAAAATTTACTTAAAATTGTTGCTTTTGAGCCTACTACAGTGAGGATCTCCTATCTGACCATTTGTTAGTTCTGAGTAAGTGAGTTCTTCCCATGCCTCCCCCATACCCCTATTTTTAAAGTTTCGCCCCCTTTAGTGCATCTTATCTCCATTTTCCCTTAGTGACTTACACCCCACTTTAACTACTACTGTTGGGATGGCATTGATGGGATGACATGGAAAGTCCAATGCAAGACATTACTGCCAATGGAAGAGCTCTTCCTCCGCAAGATGCTCCAGGGTGGCCCTGGTGCATTTTTGCAAATTAGAGAGGGACATCCATTTTCAGACTGATCCCCAATAGAAACCACTCAACTTCATAACTCCCCAAAATTTAACTATGTGTCTTCTAATACATCTAGCTTGTGGAGTTCTAACTTGTAACGTGTTAGTGCATTAACTTTGGAAAATTTTAATTATACTAGACTGGTATAATTAACAAGCAGAATTGTGCTCTGTTTAATGTGAGTTCAACTGTATTTAATTATAGCACTTGGACTTTTCTTATAGAACAGACTTTGTATTTGTTTTTGGAGACAACAGTATGGGATTCAAATAATACAAATATAAAACATATAACAAAGCTATACACCAAATAGTGGAATATAAAAAATATAATATTACCCTTATGGATAAAATATTAAGATTGTAAGAAGACTCCTCGTATCTTTATATAAGTATGGAATTCAAGGCTAGGGATGTTTTATTGCCAGATAAATTCTTGCAGTGTGGCTACCTGAGATTCCATTTACATATCAGATATGAAAGAGCAGAATCAACTATATCAGGATTAATAAACACTTTAAACAATCTGTATAGATTTAGAGGCAGATGTGTGATATCTCTTTATTTGGCACAGGCCATGCCCCCCAAATGAAGCCCTGCCTCTCGCACATAATCCCCGCCCCCGCCGTAAAGCAGCAGACCATGCTGCTGCAGAAGATGGCTGCCTGACCCCCAGCAACAGACTCAAGTGACAGGTAGGCTGTCACTGCCCCCCATACACACACATTGCCCCCCATACACACACACTGCCCCCCCATAAACACACATTGACCCCCATACTGCCCCCCATACACACACACTGCCCCCCATACAGCCTCCCATACACACACACTGTCCCCCATACTGCCCCCATACACACACATTTGCCCACACTCCACACACACTGCCTTTGTTACACACACATACTCTCCCACACATACACTGCATCCCTGACAGACTGCCGCCCTCACTCACTACAACCTTCAAACACATACACTGCTCACACACTGTCCCCTCACACACACACACTCCCACACACACACACCACTGCTGCTCCTATGCCTACTACAGCCCATTTCCATGAGACCTCAGGTAGAAGTTGTCAAACTGTTCTTAAATGGTTTGACTACTTACTCTGGGAGGGTCAGCACTAATGACACCATAACCACTACACTGAACTGTAGTGGTTATTGTGTCTGGATTATTTCTTTAAATAATCTACAAGTGCCCCTCCCGAGATCAGGCTCTGGATCAGCCACTGCTCAGCAGTCTGTGTGTGTGTGTATGAACTCAACAGTCTGTGTGTGTGTCTGTGAGTGTGTATTTACTCAGCAGTCTGTGTGTGTGTGTATGGACTCAGCAGTCTGTGTGTGTGTATTTACTCAGCAGTGTGTGTGTGTGTGTATGGACTCAGCAGTCTGTGTGTGTGTGTGTCTGTGAGTGTGTATTTACTCAGCAGTCTGTGTGTGTATGGACATAGCAGTCTGTGTGTGTGTATGTGTGTGTATGGACTCAGTCTCTGTGTGTGTATGGACTCAGCAGTCTGTGTGTCTGTGTATTTACTCAGCAGTCTGTGTGTGTGTGTGTGTGTATGGACTCAGCAGTCTGTGTGTGTATGGACTTGGCAGTCTGTGTGTGCATGGACTGTGTGTGTGTATATGTGTGTATGGACTCAGCAGTCTGTGTGTGTGTGTATGGACTCAGCAGTCTGTGTGTGTGTGTATGGACTCAGCAGTCTGTGTGTGTGTGTGTGTGTGTGTGTATTTACTGAGCAGTGTGTGTGTGTGTGTGTGTGTGTGTGTGTGTGTGTGTGTGTGTATGGACTCATCAGATACACCTATATTCTAGTTATAGATTCCACTTGATATAGTAAAGGGATACTATAGGCACTATCAACATTTCATCTAATTGAATTGGTTATAATAACTGGGAGCCCATAGCAAGATCACTCTATTTAATGCTAAACCATTCCTAAGCAGTTTAACCTTAAATAAGGGTCCCTGGCCTCCCACAGCTTGGCCCCCACCGGATATATGGTTAAGGCCATACACTTCCTTCTGAACATACTAATTAAAACCAGCAATGGGCGATGTGATAGGCTGAAAGCAGGCAGATGACATTCTCAGACAATCACAGAGGACCATTGCTGCATTGGGGAATACTTCCTCATTACCCCAACCAGCACATAGGAGATATATACAAACACATACCTCCCAATTGTCCCTGTTTCTGATGAACAGTCCAATTTATGGGCCCAAATTCATCTGTCTATCTTTTTTATCCTAATGTCTCTTTTTTAGAAGCTCCATATTGTTTTTGTTTGTCTGGTTGTATAACATAGCTGCACAGCAATAATAAAGGTTTTTATTGATATCTAATATCTGGCTTTCGCCATATCCGATTGCCTCTAACAATGCATTTTGTGCAATGCAGCTTTCCTGCTTAGAATAAAAAGGTGAGATGGTTTATCTTCAAGTTTAACATTCTGCATTAACTTAGTGCCAATTGAAAGAACACCGCTGACATGATAATATAAACTCAGAAAGGTCATCCTCTGGCATCCAGTCTGTGATATCCTGTAGTGTTTCAATGGCCATGGGAAGATGGATTGCAGCTAAAACACTTTGCATTTGCCAGTGGGGCTACACTAAAAAGCTAAGGGACCTAATTGAATCCCTTCACTACTTAGCAATATATTGCAGTCCCTGCAGAAGTAAAGTGGTTGTATAATGTGCAGTTCAGTTCAAATGCAAACGCTATTATTTAAAGAGGTGGCTTTGCTATTTATAAGACCGGACATGCTGTCTAGTAATCCTATGGTACACCTGCAATACAGTAGTTAAATTGTTATATTTGGAAACACATTGGGGTTGAGTCTCAATAGCCAAATTTTGATTATTTGTGTACTGCAGACAATGTGTGCAAAAATGCTATTTACTAGCTGTGTATCTCTACTGCTATGCAAAAAAAAGGCTTCTGGGTATCTCTCCAGAGCAAAACTGTTCCACGGGAAACCATGGAAACCGTAAAACCACCAGACAAATAAGGCATTTTCTTAATGTAAATCCTGTATCTAGTTGGACAAAGTATAAGATTCCATAAGCCATGCAGTGCAAGACATACTAGTTATAAGAGCCTAACTAGGCATGTGGATAATTATACCAAATAACTCCTTAAGTGCCACAGCAATGAGACCTTTAAACAGCTCTTATCCCTTTCAATACCCTTTGAGGTGGAGGGTTCTAAAATTACAAGACATGGGATCTATCCTAGGCCAATGAGATAAAGTACATGGGGATGTCCAGCTCTGTAGTATTTATTATCCCAGAGGTTACCCAATCCTTCAAAACTCAATTTTAAAAATAATAATTGTCCTGGCATTGTGTAAACTGCGTTTACGAGGGTGGGGGACAAACTAACAAAAACATATGCTGGAAGTGCTGTATTCAAAGGTCAGCACACTTATCATACCAATATATTACAATAGGAAAGTCTTTGCACCACAAATTAGCAACTCAGTAATAAAACACACTTTTTCTCCCCCAAAACTCAAAATGCAGCACTGAGCTTTTAGTTGTATTTGTTTATTAAAGAGACAATATAGTTGTGACGAGAGCAATCTCGCCACATTGCATTGGAGAAGCCTGGTTGCTCGCCTGCTGTCTTTGGATTATGGCCCCATGTTAAAAGACTTTGTTTCCCCTGCAGAAAAGACTTATTCGTGCTTTTCTGCCCGGTGTTCGGTAGATTCAATTTACCGAACAACCACACGAATGACTAGACCACCTGGGAGCTGGAGTGTGTCGGCAATTAGCCTCCCAGAAGCTGCGGTTAAATGCAGCTTAATTGCCGAATTCTGGGTGGCCGCCATTCGTATACCGAACACGAGGTCGCGGCCATTTTAAACACGCGAATGCACAGCGGTGTTCAACGCCTAACTCATGGAACTAAAAACAGACACAGTTTGGCACGAACACTGCTGAAGCCGCCGACCTCCCTTCTTGTTCGGTGGAAGTGCACGAATGGCCCTGTATTCGGTAGTCGTACCTGACTGCACTATACCCCAGTTAGGAATCCCATGGAGCTCATTCGTATGAGAACTGAGTTTGTAAAGACTTTGGCTCCATGGCGATTAAACTGTATTCGTGTGGTCTGAGCGCCATTTGCTTAATAATGTGCGCTTAGACCTGAGCTATCTGGGGACATGTCGAATGTAATTCCTATTTTAGTATCCCCACGTGTATAATGTCGATTTGCTTTTGTCCTGGGAGATAATTGAATTACTTCTTAATTATCTCCAGGGCAGAGGGGAGGAAGCCAGGATGCATTGTGGGAACATAATGTGACTGTGTGTCCTAGATTGCTGATTGTCTGTCCTTTGTTACAGTCTCCCATTTGGTCCCCTAGGGGAGTGTCCACCAGGTGGGAGACCTGCATAAATACTAGGCAGGCAGCCCTCATTAAACAGACCACTGCTTGACCCTCAACACGGAGCCTTGTCTCGTCTTTGGGGGGATTTACTGTATGCTGATTGCTAGGAGTGTAAGCCGCTTGGGTGCTTTTCCTATTCGTCTGCTAGCAGCTATTCTTATGGTTCCAGTTCGTGAGTTTGGAGTGCTATATTGTATGCCGTTCGGGAGGTTTGAGCATTCCCTTACATGCGGTTCGGGAGTTTGGTGTTCTACAGTAGCTGTGCCTGCATCTCTGGAAGGGGACGATCGCCTAAACGGTTTTAACCCCTTGTGTGCTGAAACGGTCCGTTACAATTGGTGGCAAGTGGCAGGATCGTTCCTACAGTCAAAAGGACAGCTACAGGGGACACCATTCCGTGGATTTTACAATTTGAGGGCAACGCATGTCCCAGTACAGTGACCCTGACAGCACCAGGATGGAACCAGCAGTGGAGTATGATGAGGGTGTCATGGATGACCGAGATGCAGTTCGCAAAGGCATCGGGTACCAGGCACTGGGTATTGTGGAGTACCAGCGGGACGGTTACAGAAGTGAGTAGCCCTGCGGATGCCTTTCCTGGGAGAGCAGCCCCTGGAGGTATGGATGAAGAAATTGGAACACCTAGTATGGCAAGAGATGTGGCTGGAAGATGCCTACCAGGCGCTCTGGTGGTATGGGGCACAGTACCTGCCATGGACAGCCGAGCACAACAAGCCAGAGGGAGAGGAGTTTGATAGTCCTGGCTTGTTATGGGAGGCTTTTTCAGAGCCTGAATTTGGGAGCCCTACACAAGCCCGGTTCAGTGATCTCTTGGAGTGGAGGGAGAGCAGGTATGACTGGGACGACACTCAGGAGATTGAGCAAGACCTGGTCCACCTAGTGACCCGAGAGATGGAGCTGGAGCAGGGCTACCAAGATCTGTTCCACTCCAGTGAGAAGGCTCAGCAGGGAAGCGGAGACCCAGATCCAGACCCATTCAGCTGGGTAGATATTGCAGAGTATTACTGGGAAGAACCCCAGGTGGCTGGTGGAGATGGGACCGAGGTCTCTCAACCGGTCCTGCAGGGAATTGGGAGCCCAGTCTCCATTCCCCAGCGGGAGATATTGCAGGGAATTGGGAGCCCAGTCTCCATTCCCCAGCGGCAGGCTGAGTTACAGGGGGCAGAGACAAGTGATCCTGTCCCCCAGCGGCAGTGTACCTTGCAGGGAGAGGAGAGCAGCGTATAATGGCGATTTGCCTTTGTCCTGGGAGATAATTGAATTACTTCTCAATTATCTCCAGGGCAGAGGGGAGGAAGCCAGGATGCATTGTGGGAATATAATGTGACTGTGTGTCCTAGATTGCTGATTGTCTGTCCTTTGTTACAGTCTCCCATTTGGTCCCCTAGGGGAGTGTCCACCAGGTGGGAGACCTGCATAAATACTGGGCAGGTAGCCCTCATTAAACAGACCACCTCTTTAACCCTCAACACGGAGCCTTGTCTCGTCTTTGGGGGGATTTGATGTATGCTGATAGAGACTGATTGCTAGGAGTGTAAGCCGCTTGGGTGCTTTTCCTATTCGTCTGCTAGCAGCTATTCGTATGGTTCCAGTTCGTGAGTTTGGAGTGCTATATTGTTTGCCATTCGGGAGTTTGGAGCATTCCCTTACATGCGGTTCGGGAATTTGGTGTTCTACAGTAGCTGTGCCTGCATCTCTGGAAGGGGACGATCGCCTAAATGGTTTTAACCCCTTGTGTGAGGAAACGGTCCATTACAATAGTCACCAAAACAACTTTAGCTTAATGAAGCATTTTTTGTGTATAGATCAGGCCCCTGCAGTCTCACTGTTCAGTTCCCTGCTATTTAGGAGTTACATCACTTTGTTTAACCCCTTAAGGACCAAACTTCTGGAATAAAAGGGAATCATGACATGTCACACGTCATGTGTCCTTAAGGGGTTAAGCAACACTAGTTCCACCTCCCTGCATGTGACCTACATAGTCTTCCTAAACACTTCCTGTAAAGAGTCGTGTGTAATGTATGGACTTCCTTAATCTTATTTTTTGCTCTGTTAATAGCGTGCTAGACCCTGCTAAAGCCTCCTGTATGTAATTAAAGTAAAATTTTACAGAGCAGGAGAGGAAAAAAAAACTTTAAAACTAAGAAACATCTGATTGGAAATGAAACTATTTGTTTTTACTGCAGACTGTGTCAGTCACCACCAGGGGAGGTGTGGCTAGGGCTACATCAACAGAAACAAAAGTGATTTAACTCCTAAATGAGAATTGTGCAGTGACACTTCAGAGGTATAATATATACAAAAAATGGCTTCATTAAGATAAAGTTGTTTTTGTCACTATAGTGTTCCTTTTGAAAGACAAGGGATGTTACTTTTGTCTACTTTATCACATTTTTTTCTTGTTTTGTTTTTAATTACTTGTCATTGCAAAGTTTTTTGTTACAGATGTGTACAATACAACATCAGAGACTGGTGTAGCAAAAATAGCACAATCCATAGTGGTTCACTTACAAGATACACACCACCAATGTTAAACAACACAAGGCATTAGTACAGCAAAGAATATGAAAAAACAAACAAAAAATATATCAGCATTGCCAGACACTTAATATGCATGTTGGATAATAAAGCATTGGAAAGTATTGCATCCAACCATGGCAGCAAAACTCTGGTAGGTGGACATAAAAACCATAAACGTGTGTGACATTCAGCCAATATTATTTCTATAAATAATATAGCCTATATTATTTCTTACATCTCCATGGAACTGGGGGGAGGGAGGACAGAAAAAAATGGTTATAATTTTATGAAGGAGCAAATTCTGAAAGCCAAGCTTCCACAATTTAAATATAAGTGCTTATTTTCTATGGATTACCAATGGAGTTCCTCCATACCACTCGTAGCTTCAACCCTAGTAATCCATTGCTCAATACCTCCCCGGAAGGTTTTAATCCCCAGACAATCTCACAAAATCTGTTGTTCCAACGTACCCACCTCAGAAAAACATCTCCAGCAGAGATTGCTCACTGACAGAAAAATAGCACAAATAAGATGTCCTATATCATTGGGATATGACCTTACATGAAGATTCCTCCCTGTGAGGGCTCACCAAGGAAGACTAGACGTTATGTCAAATCTGTCTCCAATATGAGGGTGTGTGTTGACTATGTAGGGCTGAATTCCAAGCCTCTGTAAGCCTTCAACCAATTATGCTTGAAATGTTGGGTGCTTGGTCATTATATACTGAATGGAATGTCTAATGGGTGCAATTAAACATCTGTTGAAGCTAAAGGGGACCCATACTGGCTGGCAGTAAAGGGCTAACAGTGACCGGAAATAAGGGTGACAGCTACAGTTGTTAATAACTGTTACGCCACTTGGGTGATTTGGATTGGAACTCAACTGCAGCTTGTAAAACCCCCTAATTACAATAGTGAAGAAACGGAGAATCTTTAAAGTATCAATACTGTAGCTTTAAGAAAAGAGAGAATTGCTGGTAACTTGATTCAAACAAAGTTTTAATAAGTGTTAAACTTAAATGAATTGCATTTAGGAATAATCCAATAAGAAGAAGTGCAAGTAATCAACAACACAACAACACAAACAACACAACAACACAAAGTTCATTAATAAGTATTTCCTCAGAAATGCATTAAGTAACATTCTTTAGGTTAATGAGAATAATCTTCAATAGTAACTTTAAGCAAGTAGCTGAGAATATTTGCAAAGCAGGAACAGTTCATAGTTAATCAGCATGATGGGAGTTGTCTACCATACAATTATTAGCTTGAAGCACTGAGTGTATTTGCAAAGCAAGAAACAGTTAATTGTGAATAAGCATGATGGGAGTTGTCCTCCATATAATTAGTAGCTTGAAGCAGTGAAGATTTAGTAAGCAAGCATTAGTTCATTAATAAATGATATTGTAGACAAATAGCTGAAAGATATACTTAAGGTTAATGCAAGTAGTCCACCAATAGTTCAGAGATATGGTCCACTTCTAAAGTAAGTGAGTTTCTGTTCTCCAGTAATCCTCTAAGGCATGAAGTATACTTTTCTTAGCCCAGAAGGCTAGGACGACATCAGAGCTTGTAGAGCCGGCATGTCCCAGGAGCCGGCGTGCATACTCGGAAGTAGGACCCACATTGCCAGAGCCTGTGGAGAGGTAAGTCTGGCGGAAGTAGCTCCCTTGTATCACCAAGCCCCCTCTCTCTGGCGCGGTCTCCCTAAATACCGTCAGAGCTGCATCAGAGGGGGGTGGGGTCCGGCTCCGCACAGCGGAGTGCCGAACCCGGAAGTGTTACCGCATGACAGGACCCCCCACCTAAGGAGCACTCTCCGGGTGCTATTACCTCGGTTTTTGAGGGTATCTTCTGTGAAAGGCAGTAATCAACTTCTTTGCATGAATTTCAGAGGAATTCTCCCAAGTGTTATCTTCTTCTCCATAACCCTTCCAGCTAATAAGGTATTGTAAGTTACCTCTATGAAGTCTGGAGTCAAGAATTCTCTCTATTTCATATTCCAATTCACCTTGAACTTCAAAGGGGTCAGGATTTGACAATTGTTCCCTATGGAAGGGATCTGGGATTAAAGACTTGAGAAGAGAAACTTGAAAAACAGGATGAAGTTTAAGTGAAGGAGGAAGTTTCAATTTCACAGCATTTTCATTAATAATGGATTCAATTTGAAAAGGTCCAAGGAAAAGAGGACCAAGTTTCTTAGAAGGACGGTTAGTAGAAATATTTTTTTAAGATAACCAAACAGTATCACCAATTTTATATTTAGGAGGGGCTCTCCTTTTAACATCATAATTCTGTTTATATAAGGACATAGAACTTTCAAGGTTTTTCTTTAATTGATCAAACAATGAGGACATTTCCATGTTTTGAATAGAAACCATTGGAATCGAAGTTGTCTTGGGATCATCAGGAAAATAGGAGGGATGGAATCCATAATTTGAAAAGAATGGAGTCATTTTGCTCCTTGAATGTATGGAATTATTATAGGCAAATTCAGCCAGGGGTAACCAATTACTCCAATCATCTTGTAAATACATACAGTAACAACAAAGGTATTGTTCCAGACATTGATAGACTCGTTCTGTTTGGCCATTTGTTTGTGGATGGTATGCTGAAGAAAGTTTACGTTGGATTTGAAATGAAGAACACATTTTCTTCCAAAAACGTGAAGTAAATTGAGAACCTCTGTCTGAGATTATTTCTTCAGGGAATCCATGTAATTTGATTATATTGTCAATAAAAATGTTGGAAAGTTCAGAGGATGAGGGTAACTTTTTCAAAGGAATGAAATGTGACATTTTTGTGAAACGGTCTACTACAACAAGGATGGTGGTGTATTTCTGAGAAGGAGGGAGTTCCACCATAAACTCCATGGACATAGATTGCCAAGGTCTCCCAGGTACTGGTAATCCTGTCAATAATCCATAAGGAAGGTGATGTTCCACTTTGGACCTTTGACAAACTGGACAAGACTTTACATAAGTTTCAATGGTTTTGTCTTGACGAGGCCACCAATATTGTCTAGTAGAGAGTTCAATTGTCTTTTTTATCCCGGGATGTCCAGCAAGGGGAGAATCATGAATTAATTTTAAAAGGTTATGACGGAGTTTTGGAGGAATATAAATTCTATTTTTGAAATAAAAGATTCCATCTTTTTTGAACAATTTAGGAGTAGAAGGTAGTTCAAGTTCTTTGAGAGATAATTGTTTCAGTCAATCCAATATAGTAGTTGTAAGTCCAATAAGTTTATTGTTTGTCAATATTGAGAAGACTTTCTCTTCTGAAAAAGGATTAAATGAAATTTTGGAAAGAGTATCAGCTTTTTTGTTACGAGATACAGCAAACTGATGAGAGGAAGAAGAGGGAAGGGTTTTCAGAATTGAGGTATTAATTCTAGGCTTACTTCCCTTAAAGCGTTTTAGAAGAGGACATTCTTGTAAGAGATGTTCTTTAGAGGCACAGTACATACAAAGATTTAAGTCTCTCCTCCTTTTTTCTTCCATAGACAAAGGTCCCCTAGTAAACCCAACTTCCATAGGTTCACTGGGTTGCAAGGATTTATTAGGCATTAGCAAAAGTGGATTGGGTTTTTTCCAAAATGAATTAGAGAGAGCCTTTTCAGCTTTTCGTTCTCTGATTCTTCTCTCTATACTAATAGAGAGTTGAATTAATGTATCAAGCGTTGGGGGAAGAGTGGTTCTAGATAGTTCATATTTAATTGTTTCAGATAATCCTAAACGGAACTGATTACGTAGAGCTATATCATTCCATTGGGTTTCTGAAGCCCATCTTTTGAACTCAGCTATATAATCCTCCACTGGACGATTTCTTTGTTGTAATATTCTAATAGTAAGATCAGCAGTAGCTTGTTTATTAGAGTCCTCATAAAGTAATGACATTGCTTCAATAAAATTATCTAAAGAATCCAAAATAGGATCTTCATTTTCCAGAAATGAATGTGCCCAGGACATAGGTTCACCCCTTAAGTAGGAAATTATTGAACAAACCTTAATCCTGTCAGAGGGGTAAACCCTGGGTTTGAGAGTAAACAATAATTTGCATGAATTCAAAAATTCTCTATATCTGGAGCGATCTCCATAAACATTTTCGGGATTGCAGACAGCAGGGTCAATTGAAGAATGTGTAACTTTATTTTGCATTTCTCTAATATAAGAAAGAAGTCTCTCATTAGCAATTTGCAAA
Source organism: Pelobates cultripes (assembly GCA_933207985.1). Lineage (NCBI taxonomy): Eukaryota > Metazoa > Chordata > Amphibia > Anura > Pelobatidae > Pelobates > Pelobates cultripes. The sequence goes on along the minus strand of OW240918.1, from coordinate 56,841,571 downwards.
TCCTGAATGCCTTGTGTGAGCATTTCAACCATATGGGTTAAAGAGGTAATTTGGGAATTCACATCTGCTGGTTCCATTTTTGGGGCTTGGTGATTCTGTTACGCTACTTGGGTGATTTGGATTGGAACTCAACTGCAACTTGTAAAACTCCCTAATTACAATAGTGAAGAAACAAGAGAATCTTTAAAGTATCAATACTGTAGCTTTAAGAAGAGAGAGAATTGCTGGTAACTTGATTCAAACGAAGTTTTAATAAGTGTTAAACTTAAATGAATTGCAGTTAGGCAATAATCCAATAAGAGGAAGTGCAAGTAATCAACACAAAGTTCATTAATAAGTATTTCCTCAGAAATGCATTAAGTAACATTCCCTAGGTTAATGAGAATAATCTTCAATAGTAACTTTAAGCAAGTAGCTAAGAATATTTGCAAAGCTGGAACAGTTCATAGTTAATAAGCATGATGGGAGTTGTCCTCCATACAATTAGTAGCTTGAAGCACTGAGTGTATTTGCAAAGCAAGAAACAGTTAATTGTGAATAAGCATGATGGGAGTTGTCCTCCATATAATTAGTAGCTTGAAGCAGTGAAGATTTAGTAAGCAAACATTAGTTCATTATTAAATGATATTGTAGACAAATAGCTGAAAGATATACTTAAGGTTAATGTGAGTAGTCCTCCAATAGTTCAGAGATATGGTCCACTTGTAAAGTGAGTTTCCGTTCTCCAGTAATCTTCTATGGAATGAAGTATACTTGTCTTAGCTCAGAAGGCTAGGACGACTTCGGAGCTTGTAGAGCCGGCGTGTCCCAGGAGCCGGCGTGCATACTCGGAAGTAGGACCCACATTGCCAGAGCCTGTGGAGAGGTAAGTGTGGCGGAAGTAGCTCCCAGTATCACCAAGCCCCCTCTCTCTGGCACGGTCTCCCTAAATACCATCAGAGCTGCGTCAGAGGGGGGCGGGGTCCGGCTCCGCACAGCGGAGTGCCGAACCCGGAAGTGTTACCGCATGACAATAACATGTTTGCCAAGGAAGAGTAAATAAAAGGACATTTACAAAGCTTTTAACTTAACCATACATGGTTGCCCTTGTGCACATCCCAAATTATATAAGATAGGGAAGACTGCAGACTGCTATTACAGAAGTTTGGCAGAACAGTCCCAAGATAGGTGTTATCTTACTGAAGTACCATAATCTGATCCTTGAAGGATGTTGTACAGTTTATTCCCTCTGTTTGAGTCAAAGGAGCTGACCAAAGCATGGAAAAATAATCTGTTTTTTCGACTGGCTAAGGACTAGTGTTCCACTGCAGGGTAGAAAGGGAACAAGCCAGAGGTTCTATGATATATATTTTTCTTACCATAATTGTCAGGTCTCTACTTTTTTAGTAATTTAGTATTTTCTAACCATACAGAAATGGGCCATGCTCCCAGGAGGTCAGATGAAAGGAGCGTTATTTTCACACCACCAAACAAAGCAGTCATGTAAAGTAATTATAGGATCTCTCCACACCCCAAAAGCACTTTAGTGTGCATCCTAGTTTAACCCCAGTTTATAAAAATGCCAATTTCTGTGAGAAATCAGCACTTTTAAAAATTAATCATGGAACACCTCCCTGGCTGTCAGACGGTCAGGGAGGTTTGCTGACTCCTTCCGTTAGCTCCCTTAAAGGGACACTGTAGTCACTATAAGCATTTCATCTCTTTGAACTGGTTATAGTGCCTGGAGTACCCTGGCACTGTCCCTCCATTCAGTGTTGCACCATGTTCGTACAGTATGCCACAAAATAAGAGTCCCTGGCCACCCACAGTCCGGCCCCTTCAGTATGTGTAGCTAAGGCAGAGATTACACACTTCCTTGTTGTCATACCCACTCATACCGTCAGTTGGAACTCTGACAGGCTAAAAGCAGTCAGCTGACACTCTCAGCCAATCACAACTGCCCATTTCTGCTCAGGCTAATACTTCCTTATTAGCCAAAGCAGCACAGAGGGGATGGATTGCCGGGGACTCTTGTTTAGCATTAAAACATTAAAACTTTAAAAACTGTTGAATGCTGATAGAAATGATGGGACCAGAAGACTCCAGACACTATAACCAGTTTAATGAGATGAAGCAGATAGAGTGCCTACGGTGTCCCTTTAAGCTAACAGAAGTGGAATGCGTGCTCTACTTAAGAGAACCTGCCTCCTCCCCCACAGACCTCAGATAAACTCAATAAGATCATAGAAAGGAGAATTAGTCACAGTAAGAGATGATAATAGACATTAGTATTTTGAGTTTGACTAAAAGACAGGATAGCAAAAGCAATAGAACAGCAATAAAAGAATGATTAGTTATTGATATGAACATGACGTCTGAGACTTATAACAGCAAGATACAGTAGTCTGTTTTGTTAGATGTGGCCTTAGTAATATCAGCAATAGTAAGGTAGATTTCAGGTAACAGGTAATAAGTGTAAGAAGGGAAATCGGTTATCTCCGTCTACTCATGTCTTTACCAATAGTGGCTGAGCACCTTTATATAGCCAGGACCTGTTGTGTTGATTCCATAATCAGTAGCTAAGGCAGTAAACAATAATTATTCCCTTCAGGTCTTCCCCACACGGTCCTGGATGCTGGGGTGGAAGGAAGACGGTGAGACTCCAGTTAAGCTACGGCGGTTGTGGTGTCTGCTGCACTGCTTGGAGTCCTCAGGAAGCGCTAGGAGCATCCTTCAACGGAAGTACCCAGTCGGGGTGCCAGGTGATCCGTTACACAGCCCACAGCGGATATTGCAGCTCCTGCCCTTCACCTGTACCTGGCCAGCCTGGTCTCCACTGGAACCCAGGGAAGCCACCCATACTGCTAGATATTCACAGAAATGCACAATAACCCTCCCCTCATACAAATAATACGAACAGCCCACAAACAAACATAAACACAATCTGCACAAATGTAACCCGCTAACAATCCATATACATGCACACAACCCAACATGCAGCCTCTCACATGCAATACCCCAAACAGCCCCCACACACTACTAAACACACAATGTGACACCCATCCACACACACAATTCCACAAGCAGCCCCAATACACAGCCCACATTCATATGTATCATACACAATACCACAAACTACTCCTGAACATATACAATATAATAGCTCATATATGCACAAATACAAATATACAAAGCAATTACAGTATAAATAACACAAGCAAAATACTGCAGCATACAGACCTCAATTTTAAAAAATAGGACCGGCACGCTACGTGACATCACAATCCTATATCGGCACAGTGCTGCTAAAAGGTTGCCTACCCCTGACCTAGGACAAGCAGGGTGTCAGGTCACTTAGTGTCCACTTTCAATATTCCTGGTATTGTGTGCTTTATATTGTTTACAGCTTTTCTTTACATTTAAAACCACTCTGTCAAATATTTTATTATGCAAAGGCTATGCAAAAAAAACAAACAAAAAGTGAAATAGTATTCCTTATTTCACCAATTCCAGAACATATTACAAAGATTCCAGAATAATAAAATGCCAGATCAGGTCAGCATGCCAAGGAAGGTTGCCTTCCCATCTTAAAAGAAAGGACATTTTAGCACATTATTAAACCTTTTAAGAACTGCTGAACCATTTTATAAAATGTTAAAACAGATATGCCGTTTTTATGCTGTAGTAATTCACTCAACACTTTTTAGGTGACAGATCCACTTCAAAAGGTAATTTCATAATTTAGATGTCTTTTATAGAAATAGCTTAGTTAGGGAAACTGAAGAACAATAAGGTCAACATACACTTGGGAACACCTACTTGTTCCATGAAATAGAATGACAAGGTGAATCCAGGTAAACGCTATGATCCTTTATTGATGCAATGCCTTAAATCCACTTCAATCACTGTACAAGACAGGCCGAGACAGGTTAATGAAGGATTTTTTTAAATCTTGACACAATTGAAACATTGTTTTGTGCATATACCATTCAAAGAGTAAGTGAGCAAGACAGACAAAAGATTGAAGTGTATTGGAATATGCCATTTCATGATATAAATGGGATATGGCATCTAGGGACCTATCCATCTGGCCCCTGCACATGAGCATGTGCTAGGTAGATGTGTAAGGATTTGTACCACAGACCAGAGAGAGTTGCCATACTGATTCCCTGTCAACCTGTCTCTGGGGAAATCTATACTTAAAGATCGTTCTTGAAGTGTCTTGGTGTAAATTAATGTGTAACGTTATTCTAGCTGTCACCTGCTGCCTGTTACGGCATGTTATATAAAACTACCTAGCAGAGTGCTGATTGTTTGTAGCTTCTATACATGCAACATATTGACTCTCTGCTCTTTAACTTGTATTGAATATTTGCTTGCCTGCTTGGCTATTATGCCAAACTATGGACCTTCAACCATTCTGTCACTTGTTGCAGCTCTCATTACCTAAACTTTTTGGAAATGGAGGACTTGTTGCAACAGTGAATGCATTACAGGCAAGCCACAGAAAATGTTAAACATATTGTAACCTGTCCTGGTGTGCCCTTTTACAAAAATGCCATAAAAATCTTACTTATCATGAGAAAAACTATATCTTATTGTAGTGATTATGGTGTAAAGAGTCTGCATGACTCTTCTCCCAGTTAGTGTCAACCAAACGAAAGAAAGAAAGCTTACAAGCTTGCACCCTTGCCTGTAGCTTGGCAATGATACAATGATGTATTTCAAGACGTTTGTCAAGTTTTTGTCATTAAAACGCTCTTGTATGTAGGACTAATTTCTTACGCAACTGTAATCCGGTCAAGACCTGTCTGGAACTACTTTAGCCGTGCGTCTCCATGAAAACAATGCACACCTTAGAATGTTCGTCAACCAATCAGATTGAAGCATTCAACGGCCCTGTAGTATAAATATTAGAGAGAGAGAGAGTCTTCAAACTCCGGATGAAGACGCTGAACGCTTACCATAGAGATGCACTGAGTCAACGGATATCTGAGAAGATGCTGATTGGTGCTGCACTTAATGTGCACTAGCTCTTCAATGCTTTCCTACAGATAGGGTGAGATCATCATCATCATCAGTGATGATCTTACCCAGGTAAGGAGCAGTAGCTGTAGCAAGACTAGATGTCCAAATTAAAAAAAAAAGTAATTATGCCCAAACTAAAATTGTGTCATTAACTTGTCCATGCACTAACTTTGTAAGCTTGACCTAAAAAAAAAAAAAATAAAATAAAAAAAAAGAAGAGGAAAAAAAATGGCATTGGAGATCCATGGACCCTCAAAACCATATACTGTGCTTTGAAATTACATACTCTGCTAAGGGAACATTGTACTCACTAAACAACTTTATCTAATTGAAGCTATTACAGTGCCCACAGTAGACCCTGCTTGTAACATTTTATTTTAATTGTTAGAAGTCTTGGAAGCATAGCTTCAATCCACGCCTCCACGCCCGCTGGATGGGACAGCTGGGACTGTTACTTCCCTGCTCTCAAACCCAGGAATATTATCACATTATGTTCACAAATATAAATACATCATGTGCAGTGTTGTCACAGCTCATCTGAGAATCATTACATTTAATGATTCTCTATGACAAGAGAATCATTGGTGGATCGAGGAGAGCGCCTCCGGTCCCCAACACTTCCCTGTGAGGAGCATTGATTTGGACCATCATCGTGGAGCTGTCACGCAAGGCGGAGCAGGTGGCAGTGGTGATGGATACTCAGCACTGGTGAAAGTAAAATAACTAGGGACAGGGAATAAAGATTATATTCCTATTGTTATAATGTCCCTTTAACAATAATATGACATTTCCATTCATTCACAGCATAACAATTTTTTATCTGGGAACGGGCAGAGTAATCACAAAGAATGGGCAGTCCTGATGCTATTACCATTCAAAGTTCATCTGGACATGGAAGATAGATGAGACTAGAGCTGATCCATTTTGAACTGTAAGTCTGAACAAGTATATCACTATACTATATACTATAATTTGATGAAAAGACACAAAGAAAAAAAAAAGGACTTGGACTAGGGCTTAGACAGCTGTAGACAAGCTTGACTTACAGGAAAAAGATGTGGGGGGCCTCCCTATTCAACATGCTAACAATCTTGCACCACTTTTTCAGGCAATCATTAGGCATACCATGAACAAGGCCATTGGTAAATGAAAATGAACCACTGTTTACCCTGGAAATATTTTATTACATTCCGACATCCCTACATTCTACCTAATTGCTTTCTTAAGGCAAACTATATGACTAAATGCAATCATTTAATGACTGGACTGTTTTAGTGTAAAAGATGATCAACATATTTGTTACGGTTGCCTCCAGGCTAGCTGGAAGTTGGACCGCAGAAAGGATGCTCCTAGCGCTCACCACCAGTGGTCTCCTCTCCCCGGAAGGCACACTGCTGCTGAGGAGGGAGGTCGATGCTCTCCGCTACCTGTAGAACATGCTGCTGCTGGGGAGAGAGACCGGATGTCTCCTCTCCTTGTGGGATGCACTGCCGCTGGGGAGAGAGGTCGCTGCTCTCCTCTCCCTGTAACTCAGGCTGCCGCTGGGGAGGGAGGTCGATGCTCTCCGCTCCCTGAAACTCACACTGAGGTTGGGGATCTGGGACGATTTCCCAGCATCCCCGTAGGGCCGTAGAGAGACCTCTGTCCCATCTCTACCTGCCGGCTGGGGTTCCTCCCAGTATACATCTACAATATCCTTCCAGCTGAAGGGCTCTCGACCTGGCTCTGCTGCTGTGCTCTCCTGGGGGACCTCTGGATGCTGTTGAGAAAGGGGACCGGTTGTCTCTTCCCGGGACCCATTGATGAGGTGCTGGTACTTCCACTCCAGGTCACATTCCTGGGTGACTAGGTACCGCAGGTCTGCCTCCAGGTCAATAGCTCTAGGGAGACCCAGCATGTCTTCCCGGTCGTCATACAGGTCCCAGAAGCGTGAGTCTGTAGCCCTTCCAAACTCATCATCGTCTATATTCTCCCAGAATATACCAGGGCCATTGTAATCCCCACTCTCAGGGAATTCATACTCAGCCATCTCTGGAACAAGCTGAGTCATTTACCACTCTAGCGCCTTGTAGGCGTTGTTGAGCCACAGTTCGCTAAATATTATAGCCTCTAGTTTAGCCACCCATGCTGGAAGGGGTTGTTTGCCCAGGAGGGGCATCCGCTCTGCCATTCGAGCCTGGATTTGCTGCCTCTGCTGAGACTACGATCACCTCGCCAACACTGGACTTTCTCTAGGTCTTCTTCCCACAGCTCGGCTCTGGCCTCATTTCTGTACCCACACATCTCCTCTTCTGAGACTGCCCAATCCCTCCATGCTAGGAAGTCATGCAATCTGTCAAGGAACCTCTCCTCCATTTCGGCTGCTGTGCAAGGACTTGCTGGCTCCATGCTGCTGTAGGTAGGGACGCTGCACAGAGGCTAGCGTTGCCCTCAAGACTCTCTCATACGATACCAGTGTCGTCTGGGTGCTGCTCCTTGCACTGGGACGCCATCCCACCGCTGCCACCAAATGTTACGGTTGCCTCCAGGCTGGCTGGAAGTTGGACCGTAGAAAGGATGCTCCTAGCGCTCACCAAAGGACCAACAGCACCGTAGACACCATAACTACTGCGTAGACACCATAAGTACTGCAGACTCCACGAACCACCGCTGCTGGGCTGGTATCTCGCCGTCTGCTGTCCACCCTGGACCTACGACCAGGCTCCAGTGGGTGATCTCTCTTCCTTCTGTACGGTGGAGCAGGATCACGAACAAGAGCTCTTACAAGAGCTCAGTAGCTAAGGGAGTATGAAGAGCATAGCAATCCCTGTAGTGATTATAGCTGTCCCCTACAAACATGAGTGGAGGCTGCAAGTTAGAGGGACAAGTCATTCTGTTTAATTGGCACCAAAGGGCCTTCTTTTATGCAGGATTTCCTTACATAGGACCACCCACAGGGTTTTACAGAACAGCCAATAACACACGTACATTACAGAAAACACTCCCAGCAATTACATACAAAATCCTCCCCTCTGCCTGTGATATAATTATGGTACACAATGGTTAACATAATTATCACAGGCAGGAAAAATACAGTTTTTACACACATGCTGTAACTTTAAAAATATACATCCAATTTTCATAAATGACATATTCGAACTCAGCACACTTAAAATACAAACATATCCAAAAATCAGACAATTCCCTCCAGTGGTTTAAAAGTTAGGTCGAAATCCTTTGTGACCAACTGAAGCATGGCTTTCCAGCCCAAACCAGTTCCACAGAGTCCTCTATCCAGGAGATAATTGGCTTAACTGGGTGTGGTAAGCCAACTATCTCCAGGTACAGAAAATATCTCCATTCACAACAGCAGCAAAAATTCACAAAAATACATAACTCCTATCATACTGAACAGAACCCCCACATTCAACCTATTCCCAGATGGCTTGGATCTGAGCGCTCAATATATCCAAATAGCGCTCAGATCCCACAAACAGTCAAATCGTCATACACACTAGGTCCATAGTCATGGGGCAGAAGGCTGGCAATTAGGCTTCTCCATAACACAGGGAAGCAGGGCAATTTGTCAAATAAAATAACAGTTACAAATGGCAGTTTGTAACAATATTGCAGTCCTAAATGTTTTTATGGATAAATATGGCCTATTTCTACCAATATCAGGCATTATCAGTTCACACACATTGTACTTTCCCAGACTATAGAAATTGTTGAAATAGTTATTAACACTGTGCTCAATGTACCCCTCTCACCTACTGTTTCCATATGTCATACGTGTTTTAGAATTAAAATGCCTTGTTTACCTTTTGTACAGATATGTGGAATATGTTGGTGCTCTATCTATAATTGCAATTGTACATGGACAAACTACCTTGATGTATTAGAGTAAATTGCTCGCCACCCATACACTCGCAAGTGCACATCCAACAATGGAATGCTCTGTTTGCTTACACTGCTAGTATTTTCTGCTGATCTGAAAATAAGAGTGATACAACCCAGTTTTTTTTTTTCCTCTACATCAATAGCTATCAAGTTTCGGTAATAAACATATAAGAAAAGGAATTGAATATGGTAGCAGAAAACAAATTCATATTTTTAGACAAATGAGCATGGCTTGGAAAATGAGTGACATAAGATATGTCTTGGTTAAAAATATTAATAAGACCAGCCACAAGCACAGAATTGTGTAGTACACATGCAAACAAAATATCTTAGAGCAAAGGTAAACATCAGTAGTAAAACCCAGTTTGGCGGTGATGAGACAGTGAGAATCTAGCCAATTTAACATTTAAATCACAATAACAAATTTAAGTCTAGCAAACCACTATAGATTTGTTACATAACAAAAAAGTCAACTCAATTAAAGAAGCACTCCAAGCACAAAAACAGATTAATGCATAGGTTCTGTAACACCATCTAATTTCTACTAATAACTTTAAAGATTTGCACCTAGAAGTTCACACTGTCACTCAAATATTTACTTGGTTTAAATTCAGATCCTTTTATGACATGCCCTGCTGCAGCCCCAACCATGAAACCATGAATTGAGCGCAGTTGCACCCTGTCTCTCAGTTTGAGCAGCATTTTCATTCATCTTTTCTGATAAGTAGCAGGAGCTTCTGAGTTGCTTTATTCTTTTGTTTTTTTTTTTAAAAAAAAATGTTTCTTTGTTCTTTAATGTTTAATCTTTCTAATACCCACAAAATGGATCAGCTCTAGTCTGGCACGTTTTCTGAAATTGCTACCCACTCTGTCTTGTAAACCTGATATCTACTTGCCTACATCGAGATTACTTTAGAATTGAAAGTATCTGCTCTTCAACCCTTTGTGAATCAACCCTCTGTGAACCATCCTGGCAGACAAAATGCTACAAAGCTTGTGCCATAGTAGTAACCTTTCTGACCACGTGGTGGCACTTAAGCTTCTTTATTATAAATACCAACAGTGACTGAAGGCAGCAATGCAGTATGATGGATAAGTACATTTTATTTGTCTTTTTGTCAAATGTTAAAAATCACACTTGTGGTTTAGACTTTTTTTTAGATTTCTGTTGAATTTTCTCATCTTTTTAAGTTAGAGCTCTACGTAGATCCAATGACTGGAGGCAGACTTTTACACAAATGCCAAGCAATTTGTTAACTATTGGAAACATTACATTTTATAACACTATTTAAATATATAGGATTTCCAACACTCACAGAAATTGAAATGTTGTGCGTTGATCAATTTTACATAAATGTGATACTAAAAGATAACTAGAGGGAAGCAACAGACGTGTCCTTATTGTACAGCAACCAAAATTAATGTATTTAGAAATATTTTGCAGTAAAACAATTCTTTAATTCATGGGGCATGTTACTATGGTTTCCTTAATTTCATAAATATCCCAAAAAGGAGCGATGAGGGAGCAAGTTTAGTGCAATAACAAGAGAGCCCAGTAAACCTTTTATTAGATACTATATCTTGCTTAGCTTGCTAATAAAAGTCATAAAATCCACAGCACAAGTTGGGGGATGAATAAATCTCTGTGATTTTGGTTTTTACAGCTTGACAGAGTTTTCTTCTTTTTCTTTCTTTCAATTTTTTCTTTAACAAACATAAAGATAATATGCAACAGATATTAAAAGTCAGATTAATTAAAAAGAGTTTGTGCCGTTGTAGCAATGCATTTAATCCAGACACTTCTGGGATGATCCAGCTGCCCTGATCACACTACACTTTTTAGCTAGACAATAAATTCAAAAAAAACAAAAAACAAACCATCTTTGCCCTGCCTGACACATGAACACTTGTGCTCTTGAATGTTCTGTAGCTACATCCAGAAATGCTTTTTATAAGTACTTTTATTCTGCATAAACTGTGACTTCTTTCTCGCCAATAAGATCAGATGTATTCTCCAGCAGCAAAAGTCATATTTCCACCTCATAATACTCTCTAAGAGTTACGAAGGCTATGTAATTCTGAGTTGCTGTACTCTTAAATATTTCTTACATCAAAGTGTCCAAAAACCATGAACAAGTTATTTTACTAGTAACTTACTAGAATTCTAGATCTACGCAGTTGACTATTGACTACTCTTTTGACTTATGGGTAGTTTTAGTCATTTAGTACATTTTTACGTATGTGTTATATAATGTAGGTTAGAAAATACACACTCAACCAGTGGCATGGACAAAACATGCTCTGTTATGTATTTCTTGGGTTCCATCCTCAGCTATTGACTGCTTCATCTACATCCACATTAATGAGGTACTATCCTGGATTGGTAAAAGTAGATCCTGCGAGAAAACAAGACCCTCCATAGATGATCTTGCAAATGTTGAAAGAAATGCCATAGGCACGTACTGCGTATTGTATGAGAAGATGCCCCATTAGTCACTGCAAGTACAGGCTTATGTCAAATGGCAGAATGTAGCAGCCAAAGCTGCTTGAGGCTCCATGTGCTTAAGACAAAATGCTACAGTTTTTTAATGTAGTCTTTCATAAAGATTCAAGGTTAATGAAAAAAACAAAAAAAAAAAACAACAACAAAAAAAACCTTAAAACTGATTGCATTACTTGTACTACTTCCATAAATAAGTGCCAGCCACAATCATGGCGACAATAGTAAAACATCAGCACTCCGATAAAAAATGTCCCACTTTGTGCAGAACTACTGCATTGCCATGAATCTAGAAGCTGTTCATCAAGTAAGGGTTAATGCGCTTGAGCTGACAGAGTAAATGACTGAAGTGAAGATTTATATCTACATGCATCATAAAAGCAGGGCCGAATTTACATGTCAAGTGCACAATATTCTATGCCCTTTCCCCTCCAAAAAAAGGCGGTTAAAGTGAGTTTAAATAATTTATTAATTGGACATTGCAGGTATAAAAAACATCTTTTGAAATATGACAAATTATATATATATATATATATATATATATATATACATACATACATACATACACACACACACACACACTTCTACTAGTAATGTATGGTTTAAGAATCTTTGAGCATAGTCATTGTATACAGTCATGTAAATGCAATCAGGATTAAAAATAATGTTAGGAGTGAAAAAGGTAAAGTGGGGGCTGAAGATTGAGAGGAGTTACTAGAGTTAGACTGCATAAGGTGTTTAGTGTTACAATGATTAAAAGCTTGAGAGGGTTATTTTGTGGCATAAGGGATGCTTAGACATATTGTGTTTATGGTAAGAGTAGGGTAAATTTAGTATTGGGGTACGATAATAGAATTCAGGAGCGGTTATACAGTGTGAATCACTCAGGGCTGTCTCTGCACTTCCTGCAAAGCATTTCCTGTGTGAAAGGCGGCAGATGGCAAATAATCCCTTCCACTTCCTGTCCAGCCTCACACACAGAAATTGGAGGAGCTGGGAGTTTTACACTCTCTATAGCTGTTTCTACAGCCCTTCTATTAAGTGTAGGAGGCTGACTAGACCACAGAGGACAATGACCAAGGTTTCTGGTACTCCTCTCCCCTCATCAACCCACCCAATCTCCAAAAAGTTACTTAAGTGCTGTAAATAGGCACCCCCTACATGAAAAAAATATTGTAATTTTCATTTTACCATAAGACGTATTTAAGTTTATGCTTCTTTTGTGCCAAAGTCATATTCACTTCATATTTCAGCCTGCGAATGCTGAAGACTGGACAGCTAATAACCTAAGCCAAATCCAAGATCCCATGAATTAAATATGGGGCCTATGTCAGCAGTCTCTTTCCCTTGAAAGTTTAAATATTGTTACACTACACGTTTGCCCATAAAATCTCAGAATATTGCATATCTTCAGAACAGAGACCACAAAAATTCAACTCAAAGTTTCTTCCTAAGACCCATAAAAGTGAGAAGGTAGCATTGCAAATAAACTAAATTAGTACTGGCCTGCTTATTGTTCTTCAAAGCAGCCATTGCATTAGAGGGACCTCATAGCACTGAAGTAAATTACAGGTAATGGAATCATATAATCATTACACTGCTGCTCAATGATCTGGAAATGTGCATTCCAAGTACGCCCAGGAAAAAACTCATCTCTCCAGAAGCTTCAATTTGCGTATCTATCTAGTGAGGACACAGGCCTATTTGTTTTGTCAATATCAAGCACTGAGTACTGAAGCTTCCTTTCATTTTCCATTCAATATATTTATTTATTTTTAAAAGGTATCATCAGCTACAACCACGTTGATTTCTTCAGGCCTAATACGGCAATCAGTACTTTTTACTGCATTTAAATATATCGCAGCCATTGTACATTTCATATAGTACTGGAGTTGCAATAACATTTATTACATGGCAGGATGCTTCATATTTTGCTTAAGTCTCACTTTACCTCTTCACTAGAGCTCCATAGCAGCACAAGTTAACCAAGTAAAATATTCAATAAGAAAACATTAAGGTAAATAAATAATTCATGCTTCTCTAGCACCTCATCTTTCTTTGCAGATCCTCAACAGCACATGTCAAAATACCACTGCCTCCTGCTTTCAGTGGAATGCGGTGGCTTTGTTGTTACAGACTGTTCTGTGTATTATTGTCCTGCTTATTCATATTTATTACACACCTGATTGTTTTTATTTATTTTATTTTATTTTATTTCTCTGACTTTGTTTTTCCACCTATTCCTAATCATTTCTACCTTTACTCTACTTTTTGGTCTTTTAGTTGCAAGTGGGTTCCTTTTTCCCACAATATTTAGTTTTCTGCCGAGTCTCAGGCTTGTGTGGCTTTCACCGACTTACTAAAGCCCTCTGGGCATGCGGAAAACATATTCAGTGGAACCGCGTGCGCTTTAGCCGGCCATATCGGATCTCACACAAGATCCTGTGAGCCATCTTGGTGCTCCCATTCCACACTAGTGGTTTAGACTAGCACAACCTCCACCATCGCACTGCCTGTTTGCAGCGTTTATTCTCAGTTACAAGGAACCGAAGTCCATCTCCGCCCCTTCCACTACTGGGTTATTTTGCAGCTGTCAAGCTGATTACTCCAATCACAGCCCAAAGGCCCTGGGGAGTATTTTTATTTTACTATACTCACGCCCACCTACAGAATACTTTGGAGAGTGAGCCCCTCATATAAGTGAATATACATATTTACATACTTGACATTCTCTAGCATACTGGGCTCCCACTGCTATATTACATGAAAGGCTGACATTGGTTATTAACTGCACTGGTTACTCCATTACTGTTATAGGTACTATATTTGTCCTTTATATGTTTTTTGGCACTCGCATGGTCAGCATCGGTTCAAGATACACTGTTTGGGGTGAGCCCCATCTATATTATATACTGTATTTGCCACCAACTATTGGCTCTGCTGTCATTATGTACAGTCACACATATATGCCCGCTCTGCCTGTGCCCATTGCATCCTTTACCTTTATCCTTTAGCCTGGAGAATGTTACCACTGGATGAGCCCCAGTTATCTTACTGTCAAAACCTTGCAACCACAAGTGCAAGACCCCGGTCAGAAACAAGTCTCCCTACCCCCTCCACCACTGTAAGTTTTGGACTAGTGTCAGGCAGGTCACTTGGCTTTTTTAGAAGGAAGACAGGTGGCAGGGAGAAGAACTGGAAACATCCCCTTACGTCAAGAAATCGATGATGGAGGACTCCCCGGTTCAGCGTGGCTCTCAATCTGTTGCCCTGGGGGAGACGAATGGCATCTTCTTGAATTTTGTGGTGCAATTTGTTCACTTTTGGCTTTACACACCCCTTAAACGAGTGGTCCGCAATAGTTTGTAGACTGAATGCCGAAGGCATGTTTACCACAAATGTCACACAGACTCTTTGACCTAAAAGTCTCCACCTTCATGGCCAGGAGTGGTCACAACCCCAAGAAGCAAAGTTTGAAGCCAGCCCCAAAAAATCTCTTGGACATCCTTGACACCTTAGCCAAGGTTGAAGCTGGCAGGTAAAGCTATGTCCCAGGGCACCTTGCTGAACCCGGTCTTCATCAGGGATGGGCCTTACGCGCCATATTCAAGGGTAACGCCAACGTGGCACTGTGTACAGAACAGAGCAATGCAGTTCTCCTTTGAATTGATTCCAAACGCTCAGACTTGGGGTCTAAGGAGATAGATCCTTTAACAAAAGGGTAAAAATATTAGTGGAGGAAACTAATATTATAGGTTCTCTACAAATTATTCTTTAAGTTTTTAAGATATGTGAATGCCACAGATTACACTGCGTAAGTTAGGACAAAGTTATAGTTCTCGCTATTATGTTATAATGTCAACATATATTTTAGCAGCTGTAAAGAAAGGAGAGAGGAACGCAGTGTAACTTCTTGCACCATAACAAGCAGAAGTAAACATTGTCTCTATCAACTCTGGCTGGACAGGAGGGGTTGGAGCTTACAAAAAATTTTCACAAATTTAAAATTTAATTTCTTACCAGTGATAAAAAAAGGACAGCATCCACCTGTAAAACATTTGATTATAGAATAAAATCTAGAAACCAAGAATAATTATTAAATTTTCACGGGTAAGAAATTCAAACTTATGTTGTACTTGTACAACTCTTTTTTTTTTTTGCCTAATGCTTGCACGTTGGGTCAACTCACAGTATGGTGATGAAACCACTAAGGTTTTGAATTGGGGACTTTGGACATGACCAGGTGGTGAATGTATATGTTATACCACATAGACAGCTTTTGGTCATAAGTCACAGAGAAGAAAATCCAAATGTGTTGCTTAGTGATATTAGATACATATGCCTTTGTTAGACAGCCAGATAGGAAGCCACATGGGTGGAGCAGTATAGTGAGCTGTAGTGGTCAAACGATAACACAACAAATAAAGGTTAAAATATTCACATCTTAGTCCCTTGTGAAAGGTTTCACTCTCATCACTTTTGTTTCCATCGTCTTTGCATCAAGGCGAGAACGAATGGGTTTTGCAGATATAAAGAATACTGTAATGTATAGCAAAATACAAAACTCTAACTTTGAAAAGTGACACAAATGAACAAAGCTCATGCAACCCTGAAAGACATTAGTCCTTGAAATAGAAACATCATGCTGAAAGTTTGCAGCTTGACTGGCACTGAATTGGTTTAATAGAATTAATATATTGCTGAACTTCCATAGATAGGAATTGTGATCAGTCATTATAAAGCCATGATGAATGATGCTTTTGAAAAGCTCAGTAGAGTTTTTAGTCCTTTCACTAGGTATACCTGATAATCCTGAGAGTTCTTCCATATTACACTGAGGGATTTATTTACTAAACTGAGATGTGTGGGTAACTAAAAGGAGAACCATAAACTGTAGGGCAAGTTAGCCACGTTGCAAAAAGGAAGTATTGGATTCAGTTTTAATAAAAATTAGCAATTTGGTATTCAACTCGCCAGAAAAGAAAATACAAAATAACATTTTGGAGGCTTTGTTGTTTTGTTTTTTAACCTGTAAAAAAGATTATGTGAAAATAAAGATTTAAACATGACTTGGAATTTATTTTTTAACAAAATCCAAAGATAAACATTAGCTGAACTAGTAGTTATTTGTACTTGTATTAAATACAAACAGTTTACTGTCCCCATTATTTCCTGTACGTGTCCTGTGACTGCATGTGCAAAGAATCACTGGAAGATACTGCCCCAGGGACATACTCAGCACATTGACAGGATGGCATGGCTGGTCAGATGTGAAGATGGGTGAAGCTGTGTTTTATAATTCATTCCTTTGCACATCACACCCCTATAAACGCTATGAAGCAAATCCGTATCTGAAATCCAATCAGTTGCTATGAGTAAGAGGGTGTCTTGGAGGTAAAAGCCAATCCTTTCCCCCCCACGACTGACAATGGAAGCAGCCCTTTTACACCACATGGAGCAACCTCTTCCTACATATAAAAAAAAAAATCGATCATGAGGCATCTGTTAAATGCGGCGAAATCCTTGATCCCACTGCATTGGAAGAAAGAAGATCCACCCACAATGGAACAATGGAAACGCAAAGTGGAAGAAATACGGACTGCAGAAGCCAAGATAGCCGACCTGCTGGGAAGAGGAGAACGGCACACGGAAATGTGGTCACCGTGGCTATTATATATAGTATAGATGACGAGACGCGAGAGGACACACAGTAAGACCCACGCAGAGGAAGGGACATGGGGGATCCGGGTGCGCCAAGAGGGTGATCCGCTCACCTCAGCCTCACAACCCCCCCCCCAACACCAACTGCCCCCCCCCCTCACCGACACAACCAGAGGTAACGCACAAACACGATCCAGAGCAAGACACAAGTAGGGGCGGTGCCCCTGATGACGCTGTAGAGCAGGAGACGAGCGAAACCCACGACATCGCTGGGGATCAGGAGGTGACAAGTGGGGTTAAATGATACACAAAAGGGGAATTCCCCCAGAAAGGCGGAGAGCCGCTGCAGACAAGAGAAGACACAAAGCAACAACACAACAGGGGAAACATGAGACTTCACTATGGACTGGGCCAAATACACACAGACACACACCAATCGACACAGGAAATGAAACTGGGAGACAACCACACCAACACTAGACCGAACACACACAGGGTTACACCTACCTCCACGAGCAAGGCACTCACATAGGTAAACCACACAACAACTAGAAAAGGCCACACATGCGTCCAATACACCCCACTTGAACAATGTCCACCAGGAACATTGCAAACCAGATGGAGGCAATAACGAACACATACTTTTAGACGACAGAGACGTGAAGAGGGAGACCGCAGGACTTAGGAGAAACCTTGCGATTCGCTAGGGAGACGGTCCAACTAACAGAGATCAAAAATACAAACGCATGAAAGGAACACACAACTCTGACCGCTAGGTTGGTACGACTACCCCCCACGATCTCCAGGACTCCAATAAACACGGGAACCCAGGGGAATTAGGGGCCAGAGTTTTTCAGGGTATAGCTAGATAATCCTACCGACCCCACCAGAGGGCGCACAACATCCTGAGCACAGGAACACAAATCAGGAAGGGGGAATTACAGCAGAAAGGAGATTGGGATGAGAGGTAGCGGACAAACGTGCCGAAAATGCGACCCTAGGAAAACGAGGCCTGCGGGCTCTGTGGGAGTAGAAACATGATGTCAAACTAGATACATTGATACCTAACATTATGCTTGAGACCTGCGTGTCTCCTTACCAAATCTGCACGTTTGTAAACAACTGCATTTACGTCAATAAAATTCATATTTACCAAAAAAAAAAAAAAAAAAGCCAATCCTTTCTTCCATCTCAGAATGTTTAACCATTGGACACTGAGCTATACAGTAATCAAGAGGGGTTTCCATGTTTCCCCCACAATCACTTTGATTGTGCGTGAGAGAGAGGCTTAGACGTACAATATAATCACTGTCTGCATTCTCTCTACTCCCCACTCCCATTAAAAAGAAATGAACGTGTTTATTTATGTATTATACTACAAAGAAGGGGATCTAAATATGACTATTATTCACAGTGTTTGTTAGTGCCAGAGACAACTGGGAGTAATCATAGTTACTGTCCCCATCCCTCCAAAAGTCTCTCCTTTAAAAAAATATTCCCCTTCATCCAAACTTAGCTCAAAAATCCCTTGCACGCATCTTCCAAATATTTAATAAAATCTATATATAGTAACCTTTCAGTCACTGTATTCCGAGCTCTATGCCACACTACTATACCATGTTAATGCTAAACAAACAAAAGGTGTTGATAATAGTACACCAAAGGTATTACTATCAATATGTCAGATATTTAAAAAAAAAAAAAAAACAGGTTACATAGTTGTAGATAATTTTAGTTCTTTAATATTAAACGGACACTCTGGGCACTATAACTGCCACAGCTAACAGCAGTGTGGATAACATACAAAAAGTATTTGAGTAAGGTACTTTTTGTCTAATTATTTCTGGCAGTTTGACCAAAAAAAAAAAAACACAAAACCACAGGCTAACTTAACAATCGGAGACCAACCCCTCAGTTGATGACTTGATAATGCAAATATTTCACGGCCACATTTTCCATCTAAATGTGTTCAACCTTGGATGGCAATTATAGGCTACAAAATGGGGGCATTTTTCACATTATCATGCATGGGTGAGGTGTTGTGCTTTGGAAGCATATGGGTTAATAGTATTCACTCAGTATTTTCAATGCAAATTAGTATTTAATGGTCCTTTCTTTTCAACTTTTGAGTGTCAGAGAAAAATGCTCCGGATTGTAGAACTCAATAAAAATATCTTATGAAAAGCAAATATTGATATATTTTAAAAAAAAAGAAGGGAAAAAAGGTTACATAGTCAATAGAAAAATACCTTGTAAAAGCAATGTCGCTTTAAAGGAACCAAAAGGCTTTTTTACTGAACTATGGATAAAACATGCCTGCTCAGTGAGAAATCCTTTCATCCTTGGTATCCCCATCAATCATCATGACATACCTTTTCTGTCTCCTCTCCTTGCTTTTTTTTTTTTAGAGTAAATTACATTGAGGTATGTTATCTTCAATAAGCTCTGATAGGATCACACTTACATCGCTATCTTTAGAAAGAAAGAAATTGTCAGCCACCTAATTGGATCGTGCCTGGCACGCTCACCATGGATATTTCTAAATGCCCAAAGCAGGTGCCATGGTATTATTTAAAGATATGTAATGAAGCCCTTACACAGGTATTTTACTGCAGGTTCCTTATCTCATTCTTTGCAAGCAGAACATCACATCGTGTGCGTAGTCTAAACAAAGAGGCAATGAATGACACACAAAAGTCATTCAAAAGTCAAAGAAAATTCAAGTGTAGCTGCCGAACTCCAGCAGGTAAATCAATAATATAATAATAGGATGTTAGGAAAATAAAACCAAGGGATGTAGACCATTTAGCTGGAGAAGCAAAACGTGATAAATGGGATGTAGTTTGTCAGGTAAAAGGCAGGAAGAAAAGAAAGAGGCAATAGTATAGGGATGGCGGTGTTGAGAAAGAGACTGTGATGGAGGTACAAACAGCAACGCTGGCTAGTGCATTTTAAGGTCATAGTTACTCACTTGCTATGACATGCTAGGCCTTGCTATGCCACGAATTTACCCTCTTTACTCCCAATACCTTTTCTGCAGAGGTGTACATCCATACTCAAAGTCTGTGAATAAATATATGCTCCTTTATCCTGCAAAGATCTATGCAAAGAATTGTCGAATAATATGGACAATGTGGCAAGAATGTGGTCAATGCGGTGCAATAAGGTACCGGATAATTGGTTGGGAAGAGTATACCACATGTGCTTGTACTGTATCACATGGAGAGGAACACAGCATAATTAAGGGGCACAGGACGAAAATGATACATATCTAAAAACGTTATAACAAAAAAATATTTCCATTATTGGGCAAGTCATTTATGTGGGTCTACACCTTGGCTCAGACAGTGTTTGAAAACTGACCGTTATTCTACATGATATTCCCTGCTGCAATACCTGTAGAGAACAAGGGAAGCATGTAAAGAATATTGGTTTTCAGACACGTTTGACCCAAGATGCAAGTATATGGCTGAAGAATCCGGTCATATACTACAGGTAGGGATGAGTTTTTAAAATATTTTTATTACATATACTTAATTTTAAAAAAGCTATTTATTTTCATAATTTTATGAAAGGATTATTCAATAAAAAAATAGTTTTGAGGTGACAGCGGTCCTTTATGGAAGATCCATAAGTAAAAAATAATCCCACAGAACTGCAAACCGCAGACATGGACAGAGGAAAGCAAAATGGCAGCAACTGGATTTTGAGATCTCACACAAGGATGGAAAGATAATTTAAATAAATAAAGGCAAGTGACAACGAGATGCATACTAATTAAGATACAAGGGGTTGAAAGAAAACCACTAAGTATGTCAGCCGAGACATGAGGAAAGTGCCGTTTTAGATGTGTAAAAAATGTACTCATAGCTTTCAGATGGAAAATATCAAAGCCAAGCTCTGTGAAAACAAAACAAACTTTATTATTTTGTTATCAGTCCTCTACTATGAAACATACTATTTTTCAAAGATGCATTATAAATCATCTTACACATGTCCTACGAGAAGAAAAAAAAAATCCCCAAAACATGATTCAAGACCGGGCCAGCTAAAATACTCTTTGTGCAAAAACTAAACTGGAATTTCTGGGGACTCTTCTACTTTTCTTCATTAATAGTTTGTACGTGGCATGGCTATGGTCATAAAACTCAACTAAAGTTAGCCATAACAAATCTTAATTCCAATCTCCCAGCAGTCTCAGATTCAGCAGGGTAGCCCTGATTTGAGACAAGCATTCCGTTGACATTTGTTTTTTTCCCCCCAACTTTTAATGTTTCTGGGAAAACGTTAAAATGAAGCTCTGCACAACCACATAAAAAGTTGAGGAAGATTCAGATGTTTTATGGGCATGGAACTCATATTTATCTCATTTGGCTTAGTAGTACTGTACTACCTAATCATTTCAGGATAGGTACACCTTAACTTTATTTTGCAGATTCTCTAATTGTAGCATAAAATATACAAACGGCTAAATAAAGATACACATGTATATGCCCATTTGCATGCGCATATACAATAATTGCTATTCTTAAACCACATCACAGATTTTCAACATCTCTTAAACATGCATGTGAAAAATGGCCACAGAAATGTTTCGGGAAGTTAAACTGGGCCAAGATTAGTCAAAGGAAGTTTTAAGGTGGCCACACAGAAGACCACAAAATCAACATGTGAAGTGATATACAAGGTTTAAGAATTTGTACTGAGGGAAAAAAAACATGGTCTGAAATATATGCAGTCTATTCTGCATGATGAATATTAAGCAAGCAAGCAAGTAATATTGCTTAAAGGGAATCCAGCCTTCAATAAAAATAAATCACATTTTTATTTTATGAGAGCTCTGGCTTATTTACAATCAGCAATACAACACCTGCTAAAAGAACACAAAGTATAATATTTGATTAAAATATTTTATTTTTTTTCATCATTCTTTAAAAGGGATGTTAATTTTTTATTTTGAATGAAGGGACACAAAATGAAAATTTAAGGGACAATATAGCCTGCCTCTTTCCTGAACTTTCAGGCTGTCTTTCAGCCAACTACAATCTCAATTGCAACAGATTATTATTTTATTATTTCTATAGCGCCATCATATTCCATAGCGCTGTACATGCGCAGACATGTAATTGTAACCAGACAACTGGACGTACACGGAACAGAGGGGTGGAGGGCCCTGCTCAATGAGCTTACATGCTAGAGGGAGTGGGGTATAGTGACACAAAGGGTAAAAGTAGGGGTACGATGTAGGTTGTTAGAAAATTATTAAATTATGGCTTAGTAGGTCATTTTTGACAGTTGCAGGAGAGGAATCATGGGGGAGTGGGGGCTAAAAACCCGCTAACAGTTTAATTGATATGCTTTCTTGAAGAAGTGAGTTTTCAATAATTTTTGAATTAGTGAAGACTGGGTGAAATTCTAATGGAGAAGGGAAGGGAGTTCCACAGAAGAGGTGCAGCCCTGGAGAAATTAACACATATCCCTAACAGAAAAGTATTCAGGTTCCATGGGGCACTATGCAGATTACCAGTTTTGGGCATCTCCTTATTCTTCACATAGGCATGGTTAAAAAGTCATGGTAGCAGGTAACCCCTTGGCCCTAGGCAGCCATCTAGGGTCGCCATATGGTTAATCCTTCTCTACATCCTACAATCTGGGATGTGGCGCATAGACCAGAATTTTATTTACATGCTCAAGTTTTTGCTTGTCCCAGATGCTCCTGGTGTGCCAGAGAAACAGAAAACTATAGCAGAATTGAGAAGGAAGAACTTGTGTTGAATCAATTTCTCACCTCTCTTTCCCTGTCGAGTAAACTGGAGAGCAAAAATCCATCCTCTCCGAAACCACACAGTTGAGAGATCCACTTTAAAGAACATAGCAACATAATTATTTTAAATAAGGATTTCCTTAAGAAAATAATATATTTTGCATTTTTGTAGCTCCCCACTGACTTCTTCACTTAACAAACCATGTAAACCAGATTTCCCATGATGCTTTGTTAGCAAGACACCTTTAGGCAAATGTAAGCAAATGGTAAAATCTGATAGTAAAAATGTCTTTAATTCATTAATATTCCCATTGCTCGGCTCATGATGTATTGTGCCAACATAAATTTAAATATCCTGATTAATTACATTTTTTCCCAGGCTATTAAAACTACAAAATGTTCAAGGAGATGAATATTTCTATAAATAGCAAAGTATTGATAGAAAAGTAAATACTCAGAATTATTTGTATATTTTAATAAACAGAAAATAAAGCAATATAGTGTTTTGAGTAGCAGCATAAATACAAAGGTTGCAGATTGTATGGCTAGTTAATTTCTAGTGTCGCTAATGTTATATGGAGTTGAAGTGATCGCACACAGGACGGGCACAGTATGATACATTGCTGAATTGGGGGTTTTTTTTCTCTAAAGAAACAAAATTGCATATTGATCAAGCTAAAAAGATTACCATCTATTCATAACTGTTTCTAAACTTAATCGGCATAGCCCCGAGATTCGCAAAGGCAGTCAATAATTGGGTAATTAATCCTGTAGTGATCCTTAACAACCATGTGGGATGCAATAATTTTTGTTTCCATTCTTACAGAACAGATCCCAGAGGAGGCACAATGCCAGATATATATTGTACTAGCTTCTTGTGAAGACAAGCAGTTTTTCCATAAACATTCTATACACTGCACTGGAAACCTTCTGACATTCAACTGCAACCAAAACATTTAAGAAAGTAGACTATTGTTTTATGTATGCTTGAGAATATGGCAAAACTGAGCAAGGTTGGAATACTGAATAACCAGTAGCCTTCAGATTTCATGAAGCTTTTTCCTGTGATCCTTCATTTATTAAATAATAAAAGTAAATATTATCTGAAGACCCTTGTAGCGGAGCTGCAATAATAAAACCAATATCTCCACTGGTGTTCTGTAAAGCATAAAAAGTGCAGTTCAGCAGAATAATCCCAATCCCCCAGTTACTGGGAGCCACACATAAGCTTTTAGGTGTGTCCCCATGCAAGGGGTCTAATGTAACATATTCCAGGGGCATTTCCCCACTGGACCTGAGAGGAGACTGTTATAAAATACACCTATAATTATATTAACTCTCAGGTCCAGGATATACATAAAAACACCCCTGTTACGGTACCCTCAGCATGAAATTCACAAACCGCCGTTTAGTGAAAGCTCCCCGTTCGCAATAACCCAGGCTGCAGGTATATCCAATACAATCATACGAACTGCAAGCAAGGGAATGCTGTAAAACTCACGAACGGGGTCCGTACGGGCACTTCACTTCACAAGCTCCAAACTCACGAATCGCCAATAGTAGCCGAATGCAGGTATCTCCCAAGCGGCTAATAATCCCATCCAGCAGTCTCTAGTCGTCGGTAATAAGTACCCCCAATAACGAGACCAAGCTCCGCATTGAGGGTAAAACAAGAACTGGCTTTACTGTGGGCTACCTGCCCGTATTTATGCAGGTCTTCCACTTGGTGGACACTCCCCTAGGGGACCAAATGGGGTAAGTCCATTTGTGCCTTTAAACCTCCTGAACGGCCGGTGTTCGCACACTTCTGTCGATTGAGAAGGGAGGTCGACGGCTTCAGCGGTGTTCGGTTGAAAAAGTGTCCGTTTTCAGTTCCATGAAATAACCGAACACCGCTGGTCTTTCGCATGGTTAAAATGGCCGCCGCCTCGTGGTCGACATACGAACGACGACCACCCTGTATTCGGTTTTAATTGAGAAGTGTCTGTGGTTAACCGCTCTAATTGGGATCAATAGGTTAACCAGCAGCACACTTCTCTTCTGGGTGGCCGTCCGTTCGACAGTTCCGTTCGGCAGAAAAGTACATTCACTAAAACAAAGGCATACGAACGGGTAAATTCATGCAAACGGCAAAACAGACGAATCCAGCAATCTTAGTCTATACAGATGGATCTGTCACAACCCCAAAATACACACTATACAACTAGGTACCCCCTCAAGTCCTATATTCCCCGATAGCCTGGATCTGAGCGCCCAACATGTCCCGAAAGCACTCATATCCCACGAACGCAGTCAAAACGCAACAGGGGTATAGTTTAGACCGACCGCCCACGAGGCGCCTGCCCAAAAGAGTTCCACTAATTCAGGCTGAGCGGTCGATCTCTTTAGGGAGTACAAAACATAATAAAATAACAAATCTAACTGTTCGTATGTAGGTTGGTTATGTGTCCCTCGTTCGGGAGTTAGATCCCACCGAACAACGCTCTTCTTCAACGAATGGAACGGAACGTACGTGGAAGTGGAAGTCTCAGCGGTATTCGCGCTTGCTAAAGATGGCCACTTCCACGTGTATGGCCATACGAACAACGGCCACCCAGCCAACTGCTTAGAATGTTGTGGTTTCAAAGTGTTAAGATGGTCAAAAGGGTCAATTGGCAACACACGACTCCCCTGGGTGGTCCAACTATTCGGGAGTTTGTTCGGTATACGAACACCACAATTATAATCCATTCAGTGAACTTCAATTACCGAACCAGCTAAGTATACAATCCAAAAGAAGGGTAAATAATCCAAGTAGGTGGCTGGTTCCGCCACAACTCTCAACTATCCATAAAAAAAAAAAAATAGTCCCATAACACTCTCTCTTCAAAATTAAACAAGAGCTGTCAGTTCCGAGGATTTTAACCTTATGTTTACATTCACTCGGTAATGGCACGGTAGTGAGCAAAAAAATATTTTGAGACCAAAGTAGGAAATGCTATTGTTTATTTATCCCTATATCTAACAAACATGTATTAGGGAGGTGTGAAAAAAAAATATTCAAGGAAAACTCTAAGCACCAAAAACACTTTAGCTTTTTCCATTTTACAAAAAATGCAGATTACAATAGAAATTTGCTTTTTTTTTTTTTATTTAACTTTGTTACATCCCCTTGGCTGTCAATCAGTCAGCCGATCTGGTTAACTCCTGGTAGTTTAGCTCAGTGGAATAGCTCAGGCAGGCAATAACCCAGAGCATCTGCCTTTCAAAGACATCATTATGATATGACAGAGTTTGTGATGTATGATATTGTGAGGGTCATCTTATTCATTTGTTAGCTATAGAGTAAATCTTGCAATAAATATTCCATTCCCACTATCGATGTATTCTTTAAAAAGTGTAAAAAAACATCCTTCTATAATAAATGCATCTTTGCAATGCTTGCTCTTTATGTATGATGTCAATTATTTAAAGCAGCTTTGTCACCAAAAGTAAACCTAATCTAATCTGCTACTATAAAGCTTCCTATGTCTTAATCTCATAAAATAAATAAGGAAAAGCATGGACTATTCCTTATATATGGCAGTCAAGATGACAAAACGTGACAATTGGCAGAGCTTTGGTAAAGTTTGCAATCAAATTTACCCACAATTTATCAGGTAAAAGAATCTCACAAAAGGGGTAAACAGCAGACATTACAGGCAGAGATGAACAAAATAGCTCCACCCAGATATTAAGATCCAGCACAAGGTAGCGAAGGTAATGAAAATAAATAAAGGCACGTGACAAGGAACAGGTGTACACTCATTAAAGGATCACTATAAAACCACCATCTAGCCCCCCTGGGCCCCTCATGCCTCCATAAATATAGCAAAATTTTACTGTATTCAAGCCTGAAGCTGTAACTCTGCATGATGTTTGCCTCAGAAAAACATGCTGTCTGCTGACATTATCAGAAGTGGTAGCCTGATCCAATCGCAATGCTTCCCCATAGGATTGGCTGAGACTGACAAGGAGGCAGATCAGGGGCAGAGCCAGCATGATTCAAACACAGCCCTGGCCAATCAGCATCTCATCATAGAGATGAATTGAATCAATGAATCTCTATGAGGAAAGTTCAGTGTCTGCATGCAGAGGGAGGAGATCCTAAATGAATGGATGCATTTTAGGCAGCCATGACCCAGGAAGGATCTCTAAAAGCCATCTGAGGAGTGGCCAGTGAAGTTATGACTAGGCTGTAATGTAAACACTGCATTTTCTCAGAAAAGATAGTGTTTACAGCAAAAGGCCTGAAGGTAATGATTCTACTCACCAGAACAAATTCAGTAAGCTGTAGTTGTTCTGGCGACTATAGTGTCCCTTTAAGATATGAGGCATAAGGAAAGGGGGCGGGGGGAAGCAAACACACAACAGTGTGTTAAAAATAACAGTATAGTATCTCTACATTGTTGCATAATGTATTTATGCATGTATTACTTAATTCAATGAGTCCCATTAAACACATGGATATGGAGATTTAATATGTTATTCTAAATTAAATATTCCCACAAAGCTAAATACCAAAACTCTAGACTCACAAACATAAATTAAAAAAAAAAAAAAAAAATACACAAATTGGTATATTATTATCAACATTAAGATCTTTAAATGTGTCACAAGATTCAATTACCTTTAAAAAAAAATATATATATGTATAAAATAACTGTTCAAAGCGATCATTAAAATTTGCCAGCTATCCTTTTTAATAATCTGTTTCAATACATTTGCTTAGTCCACAAGATAGAATTAGAATATTGCTTTTTACCTAGGCACACTAAAGAAATGACAGTTCGAACTCCTGAATGCCCTCCCAATAAATAAGGGGAGATTACAGAAATTTAAAAATGCTTTGTAACATCATCTTACAGCTACAATTCTCAACTGTTTATAAGTATCTGTGGACAGACTGTAATCACTCCAATTACATTTATAAGCCGGTGCTGCTTGCAAGTGACAGTGAATCACTATAATGAACCTATTAGCACATTTCTAAAGCATTAATTATTGATTTATTTGCAATCATCCCTTCGTATAGTCTCCCTCAGTACTCTTTTAGAACACGAATGCAGATTCATTCACTCGGAAAATAATTTGTAAGCTTTATATCATCCACATAGCATTCTATATTCCATTTATCTTATTTAGCTTGTCTTTCATTGGCCTACAAGTCTTAAGCACACTTCTGTATCTACACATTTATAATGTTGTGAAAAAATACTGCTATAGAGTAATGCTTCTGAAACAGAAACAGCTACTTATTACTACATTATATAACATATACAAAGCTTGCTTGTGATGCTACTGTTTATAATAAATCAAGTAGTGCATTTTCAAATATACTGTGTGGAGATCTCAAAGAACTCCGACAATAAATCTTAGCCCTCGTCACTTAATTGACTAATGTCCACAAAATACATATTCTAGCAACGGCTCCCATGGAGGTAAAAAGAAGTAACATACACAAAACAGAAAATGTAGCTCAAGTGCTCAACGGTCAGGGTATATTAGTGTAACATGCACTATTAATGATCATCAAGTTACACTAATATAGCCTGACAGTTGAGCACTTGCTATAAATTTTTCTTTTGTGTTTGTTAACCCTTTACAATAAAACCATGCATATGTTCAGGGTTTAGGCTGGTACATTTATATAAAAGTACAACATACAAGTTGGTACATATACAGATGGAGTCTGATAAGGTGTAACATACCTGCATCCTCTATTAGTATGACCTGTATATCACTGATTTGCATAACTATGTGGTCTGGGTCCCTAATTTTCATTGCCATAATTGAGAACCAGCAAATGTAATGAGTGTCCTGAGTAGAGTTTAATCTTATACAGCAGCAATTGGCATTGTCACACAAGTCCACACAGTATGACATCACTCTATGCCATAGATACCACAGTCTCCCAGGAAATATTATTTATATAGCTCCAACATACCTCACAGCACATTATAGAAAGGGATACTAGAGGGCTCTGCTCAGATGAGTTTACAATCTATGAGGATTTGAGGTAGGTAGATGCAGATCATTAGGTGTGTTGCCCAAGGACACTTACTGGTAAGGCGGTCTGATTCAAACCTAGGTTTCCCAGATCTAAGGGAAGTGAATCAAGATTGCTGGTAGTAAGCGAGAGAGAATACAAAGTTTCTGATTTCTGTTGTACATTACATAGCATTTCTTGTCCTTCAATTGTACTACTGGAGACCTAAATCAATGCATAATGTGCCTTTAGCTCTTGACAAAGGCGCATACCAGCGCCAAAATGTGCATCAAGCAAACGCTCCACTGGTCATTTTTAATACTTGGACAGCTTTTGCATGCCTTAGCAACTTACTATAAATCTTAACGATCTCCCTGGGCAAGTAGGCAGTTTCTATTTTTAGGCAGTAGTAGATGAGTTAGCATTGGCTACTTTAGGAAGATGATAGGCTACATTGAAACAACAGTCTTTAGCTTATTTCACATTGGCTATAACTAGTTTATGAGGGGTTACCCTGAAGCAGTTATTTACAGGGTTTTTTTTCAGCTGCTATCTTTTCTATACTATTGGCTAATCTCTGTATCTTCAAGGTGTATCCTATATGGGACTATTTGTTCCTTCACGTATGAGCGGACCAATTTGGGTCTGCATACTTGACTATTATTATATTGGCTCTGAGCACTTGACCATAAGGGAAATTATACTAGGGGCAATTTCATATTCACTTGTTGGTTTCTCAGCCTGGGGTTTACAGCTTTGGATTACCCCATATATTCCAATTTCCTTTTCTTTCTATGGTTTCTTAACTATTAGTTAAGTTGATTAATAAGAGAGTCACTGGTTAAATTAACACCATACAGAGCCTTCTTTACGCTACAATTTCTGCCTATGATACAGGACACTACATTGTGATCAGTCTGCTACTCTTTATCTACATTTATTGTTCTATATTAGATACTATATCAGACTTTCCTAGCCCACAGCAGCTCATCAGACTTAGCTGGGTGCTTTCAATTTGAATGCAATTTTGCAACATAGTATCAGGTTACAGTCACCTGCTTTCTAGTCTATTTCCAAGCTAGGAGATCATTCTGACTTCTATATAAGACCCATCTGCTTGTCCAATTTTATTTATTTTCTATTTTTTTTTAACTTCATCACATTTTTATGGCATGGTTTTGTGTGTGTGTGTGTGTGTGTGTGTGTGTGTGTGTGTGTTTTTGTATCATCCTTATAGGGATTTAATAAAGTTGAGAATGATACATTTTTAAGGTTTTCTAATTCCAATGTTGGACTAGCACTTTAATAAGAGTAATAGCATTGGTACTGGGCTTGTTTTTCACAAGTCTGTACTAATCTTCTTATCAATGCATAATGTGTTGCATGTGCTGCGGAATCAGACTGCAACAATGAGTGATATTGGCATCCTTGTAAGGGATGCTGCTCACTGAGCAAAGTTTAGTATGGGCATCTAGTAATGTGAAATAAGCTAACCTAGTTGGGTAAAAGGTAGATAACAGATGTGGTTACCAGAGTGGAGGGGAAAGAAGGCTAGATATTGGAAATGTCAGTTCTGGAGTGGTTGCGCTGGAGAAAGCTGTTCCATCATCCAATCCAGAGAACACCCCTATTAGTATTAGTGCAAAATGGGAGCTGATAAAAAATTAGTTCAAAGAATTGGAAGCAAACTTAAAAAGAAGTATTACAACCAGGGATGTGTCTAACGCGAGGCAAACAAGGCATTTGCCTTTGGCGTCAATTTCCAGGGGGCGGCAAAAAATGCCGCCCCCAAATGCCCAGGCAAATACCTTGTTTGCCTCTTTTTATGGGAGCCCAAGAGCTGGCCAGCTGGCCACCTTTAGGCTCCCTCGGGACAGGCGGACAGTTGTTTCTCGGGCGCGCGACCCACAGTAATGCCGGGAGCCGGAATAGGACGTCATATTTCGGCTCCCGGCATCGCTCTGCGGCACGCGAGGGAGCTGAGCAGAGAGAGCTCAGGGGAAAGTGCTCCCTCGCTGAAAACTTAGAGTGCCCGCCAGCCTGCACGTCCGGCCGCCTTCCTGCCCAGAAGCCCCACTGGACCCTAGGTGAAAAATCCACCCAGCTATCCCAAACGTAGGGAGGCTGGGTGGATTTAAATTTAAAAAAATAATAACTAGAAAAGCTACAATTTCTGGGGAAATTGTGTGAAGTGTTCTTGCCTCCACCAGTAGTCTACAACTAGGGATC
The DNA here is from genome assembly GCA_933207985.1 of Pelobates cultripes. Classification (NCBI taxonomy): domain Eukaryota; kingdom Metazoa; phylum Chordata; class Amphibia; order Anura; family Pelobatidae; genus Pelobates; species Pelobates cultripes. The sequence goes on along the minus strand of OW240918.1, from coordinate 56,810,524 downwards.
GAGCGATATTCGATATTTTCAGAAATATCGGTATCAGCCACTAAAGATACCGATATTGACGATATTGACAGAGTAAGAAATGCATTTCAACTTTTATTTATTTATATAGCACATTTAATTGCAACGTTGTTGCCCAAAGTGCTTCACGGTTACATTAACCCCTTAACGACCGAGGACGGTTCAGGACCGTCATCGGCATTTTTCCATTGCGACCGGTGACGGTCTTGAACCGTCCTAACGGTCTTATGTACTTACCCGATCCCGGCTCCCGGTGTGGAGAGACTGCCTGCAGCCCAGACAGTCTCCCCATGGCGGATTAGGACCCCTGTGGCCATGTGATCGCTCAACAGAGCAGTGCGGTGTCCATGTGTCTGCCTGCAGGGGGACTGTTTGTGCTGACTGGCAGTCTCCCTGCTAATGTAAAATCATTAAAAAAAATTATTATTATTTATATGATATATAGACATATTATTTATATGATATATAGACATATTTTATATTTATATGAATATGTACATATATTAATATAAAAATACACATATAATTAAATTACACACACATATATATATATATATATATATATGGTATATATATATATATATATATATATATATATATATAATTATAAAATACAAAATACAAATAATAAGTAGATTAAATTAAAAAAATTCAAAATAAAAAAATTCAAAAAATTTATATATCTATATGAAATTTTATTCTAACTGTTTTTTGATATGAAAATACATTTATATCAAAATACACTTAGAATGAAATTGTATATATATCTATGTATATATAGATAAATAAAAATAATACGAAATATACATATATCTACCCTATGATAGCTATTTATATTACAGATTGTCACATTTTCCAACATGTGCGCAAAACTTCCTCTTCTTATCCAATTTTGTACATGTAAGTGTTTTGTAAGGTGACTGCAACACTGGTTTGTTTTTTGCTGCACTGGGATTTATATATATATATATATATATATATATATATATATATATATATATATATATATATATATATAATTATTTAGCGCCATTTCACCTTGCTTTTCTTGTTTATACATATGTCCATATACAAAATTGCATAAATAATTATAAAAATATACACGTAGACTTCAAATATATAAATATGCACATATATTTAAATTCTATGTGCGTATTTATGTAATATTTTTACATAATTAAGTAATTTTATTAAGTGCAATTTGAGGGACCTGCCTGCCAACCCAGGCTGAAAGTCTAGAGAATTTTATTTGCTAGCACTCCATTTTACCCTGTAACTTTCTATGACACCCTAAAACCTGTACATGGGGGGTACCGTTTTACTCAGGAGACTTCGCTGAACACAAATATTAGTAAAACATATCACAGCGATGACATTGTCAGTGAAAGTGACTTTTCTCGCATTTTTCACACACAAACAGCACTTTTACTGATGATATAATTGTTGTGATACGTTTTCCTGTTTTGAAACACTACAATTTGTGTTCAGCAAAGTCTCCCGAGTATAACAGTACCCCCCATGTACAGATTTTACAGCATTTTTGAAAGTTACAGGGTCAAATATATGGGTCAAATATTTTTACATTGAAAATGGCCAGGTTGGTTACGTTGCCTTTGAGAGCGTATGGCAGCCCAGGAATGAGAATTACCCCCATGATGGCATACCATTTGAAAAAGAAGACAACCCAAGGTATTGCAAATGGGGTATGTCCAGTCTTTTTTAGTAGCCACTTAATCACAAACACTGGCCAAAATTAACATTCAATTTAGTTTACTTTTTTCACACACAAACAAATATGAACGCTAACTTTGGCCAGTGTTTGCGACTAGGTGGCTACTAAAAAAAACTGGACATACCCCATTTGAATACCCTGGGTTGTCTACTTTAAAAAAAAATATGTACATGTGGGGTGTTATTCAGAGATTTATGACAGATAATAGTGTTACAATGTCACTATTGATAAAAAAATGTATGTTTTGAAACCGCAATATCCTACTTGTACCTATAGCCCTATAACTTTCAAAAAATAGCAAAAAAGCAGGTAAACACTGGGTATTTTAAAACTCAGGACAAAATTTTGAATCTATTTAGCAGTTTTTTTTATTCGCTTTCGTAGATGAGTAAAAGATTTTTTAAGTAAAAGTAAAAAAACATGTATTATTTTCAATTTTTATCTTTTTTTTATTTTTTTTAAATTAAATTACATGAGATTATATAAATAATGGTATGTAAATAAAGCTTTTTTTTGTCCTGAAAAAAACAATATATAAATGTGTACAGGAACAGTAAATGAGAGCACAGAAAATTACAGCTAAACACAAACACCACAAAAGTGTAAAAAGAGGCCTGGTCGCAAATGTACAACATCGCAAAAACAGTCCAGTCCTTAAGGGGTTAAAACATACTTTTATAAAAACATTAGCAGGTGTACAAAAGGCCCTGTCTATGGCACACTTGCTGCTGCAGCCTGGCACAGGTCAGAGAATTTTGGCGGTTGCCATCTTCAAACGGTCGTATTTTAAAAACTATAAATCCTACAGTGAAGAGATTTATATTGTGAGAATCACAAGACCCAGACCTACGTTTTGATGCATAGTATGTCTCTGAAGTATTAAAAATGAAGGCACAGTCGCAGTTTAGAAATTGCCCTTCAAGTTTGAGCTAGCTAGAGTGGAGTTTCAATGAATGTCAATGGACGGCGTGAGTTGCAAACAAATGGTCATATTGTGAAAACTATCAGGATTATGGCTTAGCCATTTTAAGTGGCAGCAGGGATAGCTGAACGTTTTGATATAAGATTTGTATAGGTGGGCTTGAAAATGAGGGAGTGGTGGCAGTTTAGAAATCATGTCCTGATTTTTCAGCTTTTGCCAGCTCCCACTCTAGTTTTGAACATTTTGCAATTCATTCCTATGGGACAAATTTCGCCACAAGAACGACGATATTCCGGGAACCATTCGGCGAAACGTTCCACAAAGTAATAGTAATCCACACGTTTCGGTATATTACTGTCTATGTAGTGTAAAAACTGTGGGAGGAGTTAGGGTGGTAAATTTGGCTATAATAAGAATAATAATAATATATATGTGAGATAACATTAAGTGGTCTTGCTATGCAAGAACACTTAATAATTGTGAGTGTGGGGAAATGTGTGTGTGTGTCAGTGAATTTGAGTGAGTGTGTATGTATGTGTCAGTGAATGTGTGTGTTTCAGTGAATGTGTGTGTGTGTGTGTCAGTGAATGTGAGTGTGTGTGTGTCAGTGAGTGTGTGTATCTGTCAGTGAGTATGCATCTGTCAGCATGTGTCTAAGTGATTGTATGTGTGTCAGATTGTGTCAAATCAGTGTGTGTGTATGTCATTGTATCTGAGAGTGTGTGCTGGTCCGTGAGTGTGTGTCTGTCAGTCAAAATGTGTGTAACAGGAAGGGGTGGGTACATTTAAATTAGGGGGTGCCCGAGATCTGTCATGCCTAGGGCAGCACCCTATTAAAATATACCATTGATTACAACGTATTATCTTCTAAGTTACTACTACAGGCTACAGGAAAAATCAATACCTGATCTGGATGGCCAATGCATGACTGCAGTATTGGTGTAGAAATTAGAGTTTAGGGGGTTTAGAGCAGTGGGTTGAGTATGCACACTCTTTTTTTAGCCATAACAATTATACCCGAATGGCTGAATCGTTGGGAGTATAAACTAGGATAAAGGGAGGAGAACATAGAATATTGTGTGAGGGAGACTCAACAAAAAAGAGGTATTTAATATTTTTGAGGGTCAGGAGGTAAATGCATTTATATATCTGCATGCTAATGGAGGAATTAGAGATATGGGTAAATTATGAACAATAAGACCTATGTGTTTGCTGCATTTTTTTTGTTAATAACATCACTTAGGTGGGCATTCAGTTTGAATAGATATTCCCAGTTTAGGACAGAGAAATTAGGTATGTCAAACCTCTATTTTAGTCTGGTTAATTAAGTGGTATATGAAACATTTGTGATAATGTGGAGCATTATGGGTGGATTTATAGAAGTACTCTTTAAAACTGATTTTTTTTGTTTTTTTGTTAAATGTATACATTAGAATACTTTGTCGTATTTATTTTTATTTCTTATTATTGATTGATTTTGTATTTGTCATATTACCATTGCATTGTGATTTAATAGTCACTACCATTAATTGTATATTATTAGGCTGTAAAATAAATAAATAAAAATGGCTTTTCGGAAATAAAAAAAAAGTTGTGTGGAAGATAAGAGCTGCACTGATTGATTCATGATGTCATTGTGCAGTGCAAGCCACACAGAGCTGCACTGATTGATTCATGATGTCATTGTGCAGTGCAAGCCACACAGAGCTGCACTGATTGATTCATGATGTCATTGTGCAGTGCAAGCCACACAGAGCTGCACTGATTGATTCATGATGTCATTGTGCAGTGCAAGCCACACAGAGCTGCACTGATTGATTCCACACAGAGCTGCACTGATTGATTTGTGATGTCATTGTGCAGTGCAAGCCACACAGAGCTGCACTAATTGATTCATGATGCCATTGTACAGTGCAAGCCACACAGAGATGCACTGATCAGTGCCCCATAAAGCACATTCCATGTCACTAGGCTCACACCAGGATGATGCCTCCCTCTAAAATGTACTCAAGTGGGTTGGTTTGTTTGTCTGCTTGTTTTTTACATCAGCCTTCTAAATGGAGATGGGTGAAAGATTTCACTTAATGGACGTAAACAATTTTTCAATCTGCATTACTATTTCATTATAGAATTAATAAGACAAATGATGTGAATGTAAGGAAATCAATAGAGGTAATTTTGTGGTCTTATTAAATCATTGAAAACAAAATAAAAGAATTCAAAACAAGACAACATAAATTTGCAGTAATGGAACACCCAAAAGTCATAGAAAAGACGCTGTTTGAATGTGCTGCTAACAAACCAGGCTTTCCTTTTGTACTTGACTTAACCCCTTAAGGACCAAACTTCTGGAATAAAAGGGAATCATGACATGTCACACATGTCATGTGTCCTTAAGGGGTTAAGATACCCTCGGGATTTACTATCTGTGCTTTGTTTGCAATTCACAATCACTGTCAATGACAGTCTATAACTACTATTCATAAACAAAATGTTACCCAAACGTAAACAGATAGAGGCACGAATAAGAATTAGTAATACAAATATAAGGAAAATCTAAATTAAGACGAAATAAATATAATCTATATCTCTATACATCTCATGCTCGTAAACACACATACGAAAAGAAAAGGCCACTTTCTTATCATTAGTTGCCTGGGAATTGACCAGAAACATATAACCTTAAAGAATCTTTAAATAGGACAAAAGGTATCCACCAGGTATGAGGGAAACGGCAGAGCGGAAAGGCTATTCTTGAGCTACATCCATCACTAGGGTTATATGTCAGGGAGCACCGTGCACATGTGGACAAAGAACATTAATCTCCATAATTAAAGTAGTGACTGTAAGTAAACAGATCCACACACGGCTCAGTATACTCTTTTCACTGTAATGTCCATCGATAAGAAATTAAAGGCAATTGGGACCGTTGTTTCTTTACCAGGAAGAGGCCATTAGATATAATATGGTCCCTAAGGAAAAAAAAAAAACCCAATAAAGGCAATTCGGAAAATCAAAGATAAAAAGGCGATCAGATATAAATTTTCCAAGAGGGACTGTCACAACCTTAATAAAAACTACAGCAACCATCCCATCCTCGATGCCATTAAACAATTTTAAATGCATGTGTGTAAATACCTGATGCATGCACATAAATAACTAAAGCATGCCTTAATGTGTCATACACATGTTATTACTTGTGGTGAAGTTGTTTTACTATCCCCACAGGAACTGTAATTCACGATGAAATATTTAATGTTAATATTAAATTCTAATAATAATTATTGTACAATCCTGCAAAGTGACAGTTTGCTTTTAAAGAATCACCAGCATAATTGACTATAACGCCCTAAAAACTCTGCTAGCTCCTGTGTGTGGGTTTTTTTTTTCCTGGTGAATAGGTGAGTAGGTCAAGAAATGCTCAACAACTGCTACATGGTGTTATTTGATACTTTCATGGAAAACTGATTAAATAATGCTTTGTCAACCAGCTGAGATTGATATGGTTTGCATTTACAGCGTCTTAAAGACCAACCACATGAAATTTAGGAGTTAATTTTTGTTCCTGTTTGTAGAGGTGTAGAGTCCCCCAGTATATGACCATTAATAGTTTGTGGAGTATTCATGCAACATTTGATTACACTTTGTTATGCAAGTCCCCACTGCTACTTATAGCAGAATGAAGACTCAAGTATGAAACAGGATTGTCTCCACAGCTCTGTGCACAGTACATTGATTAGCAGACTCCATCCCTTGCTGCCTCACAGTGATTGGTCTTAATTTCTCACATTGTAGCAGCAACAGGTACATGAATGAGATATTCAACTTTCCCCACAGCAGTCACTCCGCACATCACGGAGGCATCTAAACATGATGGCATTGCTCCAATTGACCATCATCACTGTAGATTCTAGTAAATCCTATGTATGAGAAATATATCCCAAATATATCTATATCTACTTTGTGGATTAAGTCTTTAGTTGCATCAGTTGTGTTACAATTCTTATAGATAATATTGTGATGTTGTATATGTCTGGCATTAGGCAAGCTGGATGGCCAAAGGAATATGGCTTTTACAGGATCAACCTTTAAGTACCATAATTTAGTCACACACTAGTAATGCAATATAAATGAATAAAAATAGTGAACTATACCACTGCTGTCAATACCCTGTTTTCCCAAATATAAGCTCTAGTTTATTTTCAGCGGATGCTCATAATGTAAGCACTACCCCAAAAATAAGCCCTAGTCACTAGTCGTTTGTTCGCTAATCTATGTTCAGGAAATTTTCCCCGAACATAGATTTACGGGATTCCATTCGCGATTAAGTTAATCTATGCTTGGGTAAGTTTCCCCAAACATAGATTTACAGAATTCCATGCCCTAGTAAACTAGGGAATTCCCTCGAACGTAGACCTGTTTTCTGCCACATGCTTGCTATTGTTTTTCCCCGAAATAAGACATCCCCCGAAAATAAGCTGTAATGTGTTTTTCGGGGGAAAAATTAATATAGGAAGCGGGGACAATAGTTGCTAACTGTATGCACTATTTGACAGACCATCTTATTCATTTAGTTAGTATAGTATACTAAATATTCATTTAGTTAGTATATGCATAATTCCAATATAGAATGTTATTTTATTGTGTAATATTTATTTATTATGTATGTATTTATAAAATATTTTACCAGGAAAGATACATTGAGATTTCTCTCGTTTTCAAGTATGTCCTGGGTCCACAAAACATTGCATTGATACATTAGAGTACAATAAAATACAAAAACAATATTAATACACAATATTTAAATATACAAAATTTAACATAGAACAGGTAGAAAATATCTAATCAACCATAACACGTGCATTCTGTTTTGAGGTATGTAGAGAGGGATCTCTTAAAGGACTTTAGGCTTGGGGAAAATTTTAAAGTGTGTGCGGGAGGTCGCTCCACAATTGCGGTGCTCTGTAGGAAAAGGAGGATCGAGCCGCTTTAATTAAAGTCATTAAAGGAACACTCCAAGCACCATAACCTGTACAGCGTATTATATTGGTTATGGTGTTAGGAGTGCCCTAGTGATCCTCCACTATAAGTATTTAAACTATTTAGTACGTGCTATGTAGTAGTTATGGTGCATGTAGTGTTCCTTTAAAGAAAGCTGCTCAGTAAACCTATTATAAACAGGTTGCTATTCTGGATAGTGATTTCTCTGGTTTCCCCTGAACATTACATTACCAACATTAAATACAGAAGGAGGGACTGTGTACCTTACATTTCACCATGTTGTTGCTTACCTTTGGATGTCTCTTTCCAGTCTGATTGTTTGGATCTTTCTCTGGGTTATAGGGAGCAACTCCTTCCTGCAATAGCTCTTTTTCTCGAGCCTCCTGAATTGCTTTTTGAGTAGTATCATTTCCTTTTTTTTGTTTATTCTCTTCTACAAAAGCCGAAATAAAAAAGTAAAATAAAAAAATCATAAGTTCTCACAGGTAAAAATGTGTTAAATATTTTGGAGAAATACTGTATACCAACGGGTAATGTACCCTGTGTGCCAAGTTACACTTGGCATTAATATAAGTATGATATAAAGTCATTTTAAACAGTGAAACAAAAAAAAGAAGAAAAAAAACCAAACACACACATTTGACTCTTTGGAACAACAAGCTATAATAACATACTTATAAACAATTATAGTCCTAAATATCCCACTTTAAAAACAAATAAATATTTCAAGTGAATTTACTCTATTTAATCCTAATCATTTTTAGACAGATAATTCCTTATCGTTATTGTTACTCATATAAAGAACTATTTAATTTGCTGTACGTGACGATTTTGTAAATTCTTTGCAGATAACCTTGTCATTGCCCAATTTCTGTTAATGGACAAGTAACCAGAGAGATGTGCATATTATCTCTGTACGAAAAGTTTTTTGTTTTTTTGTTTTTATCATATGCCACCTGAAAATGTATAGAAACAAATATACTGCCATTTCCTACAAAAAATGCCTTGAATAATTTTGTAGAATGTGCCATTATTAAACATAATTTAACAGAATTTGAAGAAACCCATCTAACTGCAACTAAGTGCAGAAATATTTGAAGGAACAGATTATATAACAATATCATATTTATATAGTCACCCCACAGCTAACAAAATCAGCTCATAAAAAAACCAAACATAAACGCTACCAGTAAAAGATTGGTGCCAAAGAATCATTAGTGATTATAATTGGACAAGTTTCTCACAATCTTGTTTCAGGAGTTGGATAAAGAATAAGGTGCTGAAACACTGCATTTGCTTCTCTAAATTAAACCTGCAAAAGGTCCAACACATCTAATTTATTTGTGATATGTGCTTTTATACAAAACATATCAGAAAAATGGTGCAAGTGACACTTTCAATTATATATAAGTGTGCACAAGTTTATACGGTAATGCCAACAGATTTCCTCTGCTCAATGAACCATACAGGTAGCAATCTAAAAGAATGATAAAAGGCGATCCTTCAGGCACTAAACTAAATGGTGTTATAATGAGCTGGTTTGTGTAAGGCTTGAGCACTCATAATTAAATCAGCGTTACTTAGTGTGAGGGTTCTGTAAATGTGAGCAAATCTTATTTTCTGTTTCACAGCTCGAACACAGAAACACCAAAGATATATCAAAATACATCTGGTGTTGTTATATTTTTTATGTAAATACACTATGGTTTCATATTCAAATAGCTATTTAAGAAACACAATAGATTTGCTTTTAATTAGACTGTTTTGCAAACCAAGGATTGACAGATCATATGCCCTCATTGTGAAATCAATTAATTAACTTGGGGTTAAAGACTATATAATAAATGCCACACCAGACAACAGAAAGTCAATGTGCTGCTGGTCTAAACACGACCCCTGACTATTTCAGGATATCCTTGCTTCTGCCTAATCAAGTTAACCAGGTTAACCAAGTTAATTTGCATGGATATGGCAAGTGCTGGTACAGAAATAATTTAACTTTGGTGTGTTTGGAATGCAGATGCCTTTCTGTTACACCACACACACACACACACACACACACACAGAGCGCACACACACACACACACACAGGGCGCTCACAGACACACACCCTGCCACCAAAGCTAGATTTATAAACTGGTTGCTTATCTTGTAGCACAGTAGTTTCCAACCCAGTCTTTATGGCAAAGCATCATTCCAGTAATTAGGAATTCCCCCATTGTGTTCCAGTCTGTTGGTATGCCTTGAAGATTGGGGTGGTTAACGTGGTTCTAGAGATTACCTTCAAATTCTCTGTTGCTACCTTTTGCCTCCACGTGCACTGTCCCTTTCCTATTTAAGCTCATAAACAATCTTGCTTAAGTTTACTCCCTCTGTAATAGTTTATCAAATGATTTATAACACTGCATAAAAACCCTGTACTTCTGAATAACGCAACTGGCACATCTGAAAACTAAAGAAAATAATTTTGCATACAGCAGAAAACCCAAAAATAACACGGGTTTAAATAAATCCCATTGCATGTTGCTCTCTATAAATATACCAGTGGTAACAATAAAATGTAAAAAAGGAAAGTCCTTGGAGTGGCGTTTTATGCAGTAAGTGCTTTATGGGAAACCAGAGACTCAGCACTTGTTTCCTTGCTGAGCCTTTATAGGTCACTTTCTGTTTGTGCACATTTGTAGTTTGTTTTGATTAAGCACTTAGGGGAAAACTTGTAAAATGCTGCCAAGATGAATCCAACACTTACTTTAGTGTGAGATTCCAGACTAAACATAAAGCAGCCCGCATCCGTCTCATTAACAAAGAGTACCTTTTAACTAATGTCAGGTGAAGCAGCATAAGCTTGTGCACAATGTGTGTATGAAATAAGACATATCCAGAACTCACAAAGGAAATACTGCATCATCCCAAGCAGTGGCATGTATGAACGGGTAGGACAAGGGTTTTTCTATATTTAAACTGGAAAAAAAAAAAAGCTTAGTGCATGCAGTCGTCGCTAGTTCTAGATCTTTATATGTCAAATCAGTCGAGCTATGCAGCTCTGTTCTGGGTAACTTTGGAGAGAAAAGCATATCTGGCAAAAGTTTCTAAAGCATACATTCAGAAAAAGCTTAAGGCATTTCTAACTTGAAAGGTAATTTGTACAGAATGTCATGGTCACTGCAGTGAAGGAGCAAGAGAAAAGGCAGACAATGAAAGACTCCAGTTTACTAGGTTGAAGAGCACAGTGGGGAGTTCCTATGTGGATTACTCCAGGTATATAATTGAACACAAATTCATATTTAAAGGACAGTAGGTAATAAGTCACAGCTGGCCAACAGCAGGCCTTCAGCTAAACCCAAAATCCCAAGGAGATTACATGGAAATGACACCCACCCTTTTAGAACTATATCTCCCATTAACGTTTTGATGACCTGAATGAAAAAATGCTGTTTGACTCCAACTAATGGGAGTCGGAATCAAGCAGCAGTTTAAGAGCCTGAACCGTCCAATTCTTTGTTCTTTTAAATAGATATTTAGGAACACCTCTAGTGCTTATTAAATATTACAGGTATTAATGTTATATACTATGAATAAGTGCTGTCAGATGTACACTGGGTTCCCGTTTAATAAGATGGATCACAAATTAAAAACGCTTTAGTTAAGTGGCTTTCATGTGGATGATATTTAATCATGTTATACCTTGGCACAATGGAATACCTTGAAGGATAACAGTGTGTTTTATTTTATTTCTCTTTATGTAAAACAGCTATAATAGCAAAATGAAGTAATTTAAGCAGTATTGGAAAGGCATCTTTCAGTTTTAAAGGAACACTCCAAGCACCATAACAACTACAGTGCCACTAAGAAACCATCTAAAAGTTAGCAATGATTTTAAATTCCTGTTTTGTTTTTAAATTAATTTTTTAATTGACATTGAATGCCTGGTAGTCCTGTCACAACCAGTGCATATCATACAATGGATGTGCTTTGACTGAGCTAGCATATTGTGTAAAGCCCTCAAAAGAACATTCCACACTCCTAAAGCACTTCAGCTTGCTGAAGTGCTTTATATGTGAAGAGTGTGTCCTCTTTCTTTTTTTTTTTTTTTACATTTTGCAAAAAGTGCAGATTTTAATATAAAATGTCACTTTTATAAATGAACCTTGTTCCACTCCCCTGGCTGTCTATCAGACAACCAGGTCCGGTTCTGTGACGTCATGGTTGTTTAGTTCAGTGGGTCTAAATCCCTGAGGCAGGAAATTACCCAGAGTACCTGCCTTGCAAAGGCTTTTCACTGAGAGGCATTGGGAAGTCTGTGAGTGGACAGCCACAGAAAGTCTGGGCTAGGGAACAAAGGGAGGGCTTAAAAAGGCTGCATAAGTGAGATCTGCAGCTTTTGCAAGCTGTTTTTAGATCTATCGCCAAAGAAAAAGTGCATAATTAAATACATGTCCTAAATGGGGTTATTTCTACTAAATAGTATGGGGAACTAAATAAGAGCTATATTGGTTAGGGCTGTAAAGGACACTAGGTCCCCCCCTATTTATTAATATTAGAGCCCCCTATCACTTGCCAAGGGTGAGACATTGAGTCCCTCCCAATGCATTTTAATTATAACCGCAGTTGGCCATAAATGGGGACACTATGTCCCCCAGCCGTTATTATCTATTTAGAGCTAGACTGTGGGGACATATAGTGCTCTCTGCCTTTATTTGTTTAGTAGCCCCACTGTGGGACACAGGGGTGGACATTGATATGGCCACCCACACTCCTTAAATTGAAGTAAGACTGGGAAGCTATTGGTGTGCTGTCGCTAGTTATGTATCCCCCCCTCCCCATGCCCCCACCCATGGCGGACCAGTTGCTAGTCTTGTTATAGTGAGCAGCCACCAGCAGGTAGCTGCTTAGCATACACGACCCAGAGCCGGTGCATCCTATAGGCGACTTGACCCGGCATGAGGGAAGCGCACAGTCACTCAAAGTAGCGTGGACCGCGGTACAGGAGCTTCTGCTTCCTGTACCCACGCGCCGGCCGGACTGAGAGGAAGTGCTCACTCAGTCCGGCCGTGTAAAGTAAACAGGAGCAACCCGGCCACGTTACAAAGCTATGTAGGCGGCACAATAGGAGGGGGGGGGTTTGAGAACACTAATGGGGGCAAGCAGGGTGTAGAGTGAGGACCACTAAGGGGTTAGGGGATATGGAGAACCAATAAGTGGGGTGGGGGAGAGAGGACCGCTAAGGGGGTGGGAGGTTGGGGGAGAGAGGACCACTAAGGGGGGAAAGGGGGAGTGGAGAGGACCACTAAGAGAGGGGAGACCACTAAGGGACAGAGAGGGGAGTGGAACACTGAGGGACAGGGAAGAGAGGTGAGAAACCACTAAGGGACAGAGGAGGGCTCTAATTATGAAGGGGACATCTCTAAGGGAGGGGAGGAGAAAGCCCTAAGGGACAGAGGGGTAGGGGATATCACTAAGGAACAGGGGGGCAAGGGAGAGCACTAATTGACAGGAGGGGAGAGCAATATAAAAAAATAAAATAAAGAGCTGCTCCCCTCTACCCCACAAATCCTGTCTTTCACACTACACACATACCCAATGCATCCTTACACATACACCGAAACACACAATGCATCCCTACACACACACAGAAGCATACAATGCATCCCTTACGTACACTGCTTCTCTTACACACACTCAATGCACCCCTTACAGACACACACTGCATTACATTACATTACATACACAGAAACGCACCTTGCATTCCTTACACATACAAACACAGATTCACACAATGCATCCCTTACACATCCAGAAACACACAATGCATCCCCTATACACACACGCTACATCCCTTACACAAATTGGTGTCCCTACACACTACATTCTATAAGAACACACACATTACATCCTCTGCAATAACACATCCCCTACACACATACTCTCCACTCCCTAGGCAATCCATATATTATTTGTATATTATTAGTGGCACTAATCTCTAATTTTCCTCACATTAAAGAGCAACTATAGTCACCAGAACCACTACAGCTTAATGTAGTGGTTCTGGTGTCTATAGCCGATCCTTGCAGGCTTTTTAATGTAAACACACTGCCTTTTCATATAAAAGACACTGTGTGAAGAACTGGTGTTGGCCCATATGCAAAATCATGGTGGGCAGAACATATGGGGAGGGGGGCATATTTTTTTTTGCCTAGGGCGGCGAAAATCCTTGCACCGGCCCTGACATGACCCCACTCATGGCATGGGTGAGGTATAAACCTCCTTGTCAATATGATCCCAACAGGCTTTTTAAAAATTTTAAAATGAAATGTGGTAAATGTGGCAAGCCTAGCAAGCAGTGGCCAGCCTCAACATGATTGACCCTCACTCTGCAGAGGTCTTCAGTTCAGCTGAAATCGGTCTTCATGACAGATTTTTGGCCAAACAGGACAGACGAATTGCAAATTGTTGGCCATTCTGAAAAAAATGTCCAATTCATAAACATTTTGTTCAGAAGAACCGAGCAATCTACCTGTGCACAAATATACTAAATACAATGTTAAAGTTACATTACCATAAACCATTAATAGTCATCTATTTTTTATGTTTACTATTTGAAGAAAAACATAGTATGCTGTAAATACCAGCAAATACTGATCTTTGTCATGTTTATATTAGATGAGCTTGGCTATAAAGTAAAACCAGGAGACAAAAGCTTAGATGTTTTCCTTGTTTTCCCGGCAATAGCTAAATGTAAAAACGCCTTCACATAAAGAAAAGTGTTAAAAAAATATGTCAAAGCTTTGCATACAGAGCAACAGGAGATGTCTTTTTTATTTTTGGTACATTCAAGAACTGAAGAACAATCTTACAGCATGTTTTACATCATTTATTTGCAATTGCTGACACAGTGAAAACTGAAAAGTGACATGGGGAAGTGGCTGTCATTCATCACTTTAGCAATTACATGTTTTCAGCATATGGACATGACAGATGCCTAAAACACATGGATAGGACAATACTACATATTCGCAAAGAGTAATAACGGGCACATATAGTGGCATTAGATAATTAAGATCCTCTATTAATAAAATTAAAAAAATCAAAAGGAAATTAAAATGAATAATGCACCAAACTAGTTAAACAAAGTGTAATTTCTTTGTGTGAAACATTGAGATGTTGTTTTCTAAAGAAGGTATATGAGGAACAGTAAAATGAAGTTGCAATTAAATTAATCAATACCTTTGTTCACAGCAACCTCTGCTTTATGACCAGACTCCAAGTTTCTCAGGGTAGCTTGCAGACCAGTCACCTTGAATTAAATAATATAAGCAGATTGGAAAACATGTAGCGTGTTTCTTTTTAATTACAAGCTTTAATTCTGATAGACTTGACTCAACAGAAATCTAAATCTCCAGTGATATTGGTTGACAGAAAAAAAAAACAATAAATACAACCTGCTGTGCCTAAATTCTGACCATAATGCTAGCCTAATGTCTTGCGGAGAACCTATTTTGTTACAGTGAGAATGCACTAAAAAATGTTTAATTCTTACTGATTTGCAATCATCTGTTCAGAAACCATGTTCCTGCATTTTTTTTTTTTTTTACATTATTCTACCATTATTCTACAAATGGTGAAATAATGTTTTTTGTCAGGTCAATATTGTCCTACAAAATATGATATATTATACACACAATAAACATTTTATCTCTTTATTTTTTTTGTAGTCTTTAACACCAACTTTGACAATCCCTGCAGCACAGATCTTAATATTCCTGCAGTTTCAAATACCTCCCAGGCGTCCCTCTGACAGTACATTACGATTATTGCACTCTGTAGGTTCACTTGGTTCTGTGCAGTATGTGATTCAGAATATTTAAAGTCGAAATACATTTTTGCAAGAATATCTTACTCTCTCAGCATGATAAAAGCCGGGCACACTTTTTGGTTTTGGTTTATGTTGTGGACAAGCCTTTTCAATTGGACATACAAATTTACTGGCATTCATCCAACAACTGAGTATTTTATTAAGTACTGAAAAAGTTGTTGAGCGAAAAGTACAATATCTTGGATTTTACCGTTGCAATTTAAAATGTGCCATATTTAAAGGGACACTATAGTCACCAGAACAACTACAGCTTATTGAATTTGTTCTGGTGAGTAGAATCATTACCTTCAGGCTTTTTGCTGTAAACACGGTCTTTTCAGAGAAAATGCGGTGTTTACATTACAGCCTAGTGATAACTTCACTGGTCACTCCTTAGACATCCTTCCTTGGTCATGGCTGCCTAAAATGCATCCAAACATTCAGTGTCTCCTCCCTCTGCATGCAGACACTGAACTTTCCTCATAGAGATTAATTGATTCAATTCATCTCTATGAGGAGATGCTGATTGGCCAGAGCTGTGTTTGAATTCTGCTGGGTCTGCCCCTAATCTGCCTCTTTCTCAGTCTCAGCCAATCCTAGCATTGTGATTGGATCAGGCCACCACTTCTGATGATGTCAGCAGGCAGTGGACAGGTAAAAGGGAACAGTGACAAATCAAGCAGCCCCAGACTTGAATACAAGTAAGATTTTACCATATTTAGGTAAGTATGAGGTGGTAGGGGTGCTAGATGGTGGCTTTAACCCTATAGGGTGAGGTATAAATGTTTGTGTTCCTGACCCTATAGTGCTCCTTTAAAAAAATCAGTTATCTAGAAAAAGGAAAACAGAATGTGTTATAAGCATGACCATCAAATTAAAGGACGGATTCCATATATCTCAAAGGGACACTACAGTCACCAAAACAACTTTAGCTTAATGAAGCAGTGTTCGTCTGTAAATCATGTCCCTGCAGTTTCACTGCTCAGTTCTCTGTCATTTAGGAGTTAAATCACTTTTTTTTCTGTTTATGGTGCGCTAGCTACACCTCTTCCAGCCTGCATAGAAACAAAATGGTTTCATTTTTAATAAGATGTAAAATGTTTTTATCTCCTGCTCTGTAAATAGCTAAATGAGGGGGAGATAAAAAGATTCTAAATTAAACATAATTTGCAATAAAGGAAGTGTAAACATTAGATGACTTTACAGCACATGTTTAGGAAAGCTGTGTAAGTCATGTGAAGGGAGGTGTGACTAGAACTGCATAAACGTTATATTACTCCTAAATGGCAGAGAATTGAGCAGTGAGACTGCAGGTGCATGACCTATACACCAAAACTGCTTCATTGAGCTAAAGTTGTTTTCATGACTATAGTGTCCTTTTAACTCTAAACTGCCCCTAAACTTTGTAAATGTAGCCTTGTTAAAAGCAAAGAAAAGAGGAACAGGTACGTTGAGCTCTATTCCAAATGATCCTGGCAAAAAGACATAAGGGAATAGGAATGGGAATTTCACCTCTCCAATAGCTCGATCCCTTTCCAGGCTGGTCAACATCTTCTGGCGCAGAACCGTTTGGTATTTTTCATGTAGCTGCCTGAGCAGTGGTTCATACGATGCATAATGCTCCTTCAACCTTTTAGAAAGTAAGAATGAAAAACACATTGGCAATCAACATTGACCTTTCAAGATGATGCAGTATTCAACTGCATAGGGAACATATTCACAACCTGTAAATTTAAATAATCGTATAGTGGTACTATCGAGGAAAATTTTATATGTGATAAAATGTCATGGTTTTAATTATATCATATTCATTGCACAGCAATGGGGCAGATAATTAAAGATCTACATTTCCAGTATTCAGGGAATAGAAATAAAAAAATATTTTTCACTGTTAACAAGATAGGACAGTGTGAAATTGTAGATGGACAAATGTTGGAACGTATTATTTCAGAGAATGGGTATTATAGCGTTAAATCAACATATCATATAAATAATACTTTAGCAAAAGTACATCTTCTGGGCCAATGTGATGTCTAAATGAATCTGCTTCTTGCCAGCTGTTTAAAGTAAATCAAGTGTACATACATTGCTTTTATTGCTAACATAGATTACGCTTGAAAGCAAGAAACAAAATGTTTCATGCCTCCTTGGCCCCTTTCTCATAAGGAGAAAAAATTATTTGATAAATACAGAGGAATTCGGAAGATGTATTAAAGGAACACTCTGGGCACAATAACAACTTAATTGGAATGAAGGGTGCTTTCTTAACAGTTCTTGAACAGTTAAACCCCAGTGCCAGATCTCCATTTCCCCCATCGGCATCCGGCTTTTGAAATTGACTATCAGGAAGTACGGCAGAGGACCAATGATTGGCTTCATTTTATGAATGTAAAGCTTTTGATTGGCCAAGAGCTTTGTCTACAAACCTGAACAATGGGATAGTCATGTTGTACATACTTAGAAAGTGGCAGGAGAACCTAAAAAGATTTATTTTTGCTGTTTTTAAGTTATGTTGGTATAAGGCTTTCACAACAAATAACCTTGGTGAGCGAACCGGACTTACTCTACTTTTTTGAAGAACGGTGGTCGATACATGGTATAATCACATGTAGGTAACTGGGACAAGCACAAGTGACAATTTATGACATATTATGATTAACTACAGTGACTGGGTGTGCAGGTAGAAGGGAGAAAAAACAAATAAGGTATACCTGCAGTATACCTTTGCTGAGAAGATTGAGAGGCAAGATCATGTTTTTGAGGATAGTTTCATGATTGAAAAAACTACTAGTCATGAAATTGATAGCATGAGTTCTCTATTTAAACTGGTTTGGCAACCAAGAGTTCTGAATTATTTTGCTCTCCACTGTGGCATATAGCAAGCACATTGATAATCACGGGAGGAACAGCTAATTTTTCGGTACTAGTTTTGTGGCTGTCTGCAACTGAATGTGTGATGCAATGTAGGAAATATTAATTTAAAACAGTGCTGTGGCTGATAGAATAAGATACGCTGTCCTTTGGTGTTTCATCATCTAATTTAATGTAATGTTGGTAGAAGAGAAGTTTCGAAAATAAAAACGCAGAACCATGTACTTGGCTGCAGCTGTATAAGCTTCCATAATAAGTACTCAAGAAGTATGTAATCATATACCTTTTCATGACAGTGTGCAAACAATCCATTGCCAAGAAAGGTATATATTTTCTTTTGAGTTTAATTTTATAAACATGTAACACTTGCAAGGCAGAAACGAAGGGACATTTACGTGAATTGCAGTTGGAAGGTATCACAAAGCGGCAGTTTGAGGCTATGACCATTCAGGTATAACAGCTGTAAAACTGATTTTCTTTGCTTCATTCGGAATGAATGCTTAATTAACCTACCTGCCTTTTAACAGCACCAAGGGACTATCTGAAGAAGGTCCCACATTATTTTCAAGATCACAATATGAACAAATGTTCTTTGCAGATTAAATAGCATCAGTACCAAATCAAGATGTTTTGTCTTCCCTGGCCATAGGATTGAGCTCTAAATAATTCTGCGACAGATTTATAACAAAAATCAACAACATTGTTTTCAAGGCAGTTCAGGTGATTATCTGTGTCTTAGGTTCACTGCAAGGTTGAAAGGTGTACTTTACAAACAAAATGTTTTAGATTGCTTGCAAACAGAAATACGCAGTAACATCATGAGCTATCTCTTTTGCTTCTGCTGTACTGCAAAACATTTGATCCTTGTTGTAACACATTAGAGCTTTTCAAGATCATTTCATGACTGTCGGGCATTTTTGAATGTTCTGGCTAAATTTACTTTTACTCTGATTATAATGGTTCTTTCCAGTAATCCTGACTAGCAGTATGACTGCAGCCTCTCCCTCAGTCTACAGCATGGGTAGTCAACCTGGTCCCTACCGGTTTGGGATTTCAGATGGGTGGTGGTGGTTCTGCACCTCAATGGCTGTGGTCCAAGACTGGCAGGGGAGATCCTTTCATCTTCCCTGCCAGCCCATGCAGAGCCAGCCTTGCTGTAAGCCCTCTCGGGCTGGTGAGGAGATCAAATATCTCCCTCACCGGCCTGCTTGTACTTAGTTCCAGCAGAGGGAGGGAAGGGCCTGGGAGGCTGTGTGTTCCTCCTGCGAGCGGGCTGGTCAGAGCATTGCTGTGCGTTACCATGGCAATGCTCCGATACAGTGCTGTGCTCGCAGGAGTGTCACCCTGCAGCCCGAGGAGCAGCAGGCAAAAGTGAACATGCCACCACTGGACCACCAGGGCTTGCAGCACTATGTCCCCCCTCCCTGGTAAAAGGTAAGAAGAATGGAGGGGGAGACATTATGATAGATTTTCACATCTCACCCACCCACACATAGCATAGAACTTATGCACCCTTAATACACAAACACGCACTGCCCCCTCACACACACACACACACACACACACACACACAAACACAGTCACTCACACACTGCCCTTCTCACACACACACAGACTGCCTCCTCACACACACTCCACACCTCACACGCGTGCTGCTCCTCTTGCACACGCACAGCGTCTCACACACACTGCACCCCTCACACACACACACACACAGCACCTCACAGACACACATATAAAATAGAGAATATAAAAAAGGGGGTGGGGGGAAATAGTTAAATGTAAGTAATTTTTTTTTTTTTTTTTATTCTTTATTTTGGTTGTGCTTCATTTGTTGTACATAGTGATCGACATGCCTGTGGTGTCAACAATTCTTCACAAAAAGATAATAGGAGCATGACAATGGTAACAGCACAGTTTTGTATTTTTTTTTAACTAGTCATTGCTAAAGCATTATACCGAGTCTGTCAGCTAGCGTATCGTGTGTGTATATGCGCTGAAGGGTCTCCCTTTGGACTATCACACTCGATACTAAGTGGTAAAAGTGTCGTCTGTTTTATTCGCCGCTATGGCGGTTGGCTGTGTCTAGTGAGGTCAGCTGTGTTGTAGTATTGGTGGTTGCGTTGCTAGCCACATTTTTACACATATGGGGTGGCACTTGTCTGTCCGCTGGTTGTGGGGGGAAGGTCCTTGTAGCTGTCAGATTTTACGTCCGCTTGTGGAGCCAGAGACTTAGAAATCAAGTTAAGTAAATGGAACATCATTAAGTAAAATAAATGGAACATCATAAAGTAAATGGAGAGGTAATTGTAACTAAAATATAACAAAAATATAAACCGCTGGGGGTAGCCCAAGTATTTAAGTCCTTGCGTTAGAGAAGAAAAGGTGAGTCCAGTTTGAGTTGGCCTGCAGTCCTTTCCTAGAGGGGTGGTGTAACTCGTCAGGTCAGTGCGTTGCAAGGTGGTGCCGCCATTGCTCTTGGTACAAATGGCGTTATCTGGTCAACCGACTGCCTCGGTCGGGGTGTTGTCGATAAGGTTCCATTTGGCAGTCCCAGTTCGCTGAGTATGGCAGAAGCCTCAGAGAGGTGAGTGAGGGAGTGGGTCTTGCCATCCTTCTCCACCAGGAGCCTGTGCATACCCCATTTGTAGGGAACCTTGTGGTCTTGGAGTAATTGGGTGATTGGGCGAAGTGACTGTCTACACAGGATGGTGTGGCGGGACAAGTCCCTATAGAAGGTGAAGTGGTGGCCCTCAAAATCAACAACAGGTGTCTTCCTGGTTGCTCCCATAACGACCCCCCCTATCAGAGTCCCGGACAAATTTTATCAGCACGTCTTTGGGTGCCTCTTGAGGAGCTTTAGGTGCTTTAGGCAGGCGAAAATAATAGTCTATTGCTACCTGTTTCGACTGTTTTGGTGATAGAAGCTTCGTCATGAGCCGCCTGAGATAATGAGGCATTTCTTCGAGTGTAACGGTTTCAGGGATCCCCCTGAGTCCTCCAGGATAGCCAAATGGTTAAGTATTGCCGCATTGCTCTTCTGGACCGTGTGCAGAACTGCATCTGTAGAAGATTGTGCCACTTTCAAAGTCTCCATAGCTGCTTCTGTGCTGGCCACCCTGGTGGCAGGTGTGGCTACCTCTTCTCTGACCACCACCACATCTGCTTGAAACATTGCCCTTATTTCGTGGAGTAGGGCTTTTATGCCGGCTTTGGTGGAAGGGGCTGTATCTCCCGACCCCTGGGGCCCTTGGTCAGCTTTATGTGCCCTTTTGAACTCAGAGCTGTTCAGGGAAGCTCTCCCCATCCAAGGACTCCGACACGGAGGCCTCTGCCGGCGCCATTTTGGATGCCTCTGGCCTAGCCGTTTGCCGCAGGAAAGTCCCGATATCGCGGGACCCAGGGCTCGGATCGGCCCGGTGTTTCTTGCTGCGCTTTCCCATCAGCTTCAGCAAGGTTGGTGTGCAGGGAGAAGGGTGTGTGACCGGGTAATACAGTCGCTATTAGCCAGTTATTGTGGGCTTTGCACGGAGCTCACTTCTCCTGCGTCCGTCCCGGGAGGAAGCTGGCTCCGTCCCACGTAAGTACATATTTTTTTTTCAAAAAACAAACACTTATTTAAAAAAAAAAAAAAACAAAAAAAAAAAAAAACTGCATTTGCGCTATAAGATTAGTTACTGCAACCCTGGTGGGCGGTAAGGAAATTTTACCATCACCAAAGCTACAAAAGTGAGCGGTAGATATTAAAAGGTTGACTACCCCTGGTCTACAGCATTGTATGTTCTAACACATTTTCAACCGTTTCTTTAAACCCAGGACATACTTGAAAACGAGAGAAATCGCAATGTATCTTTCCTGGTAAAATATTTTATAAATAAATAAATAATGGCTTCTAACAGACAAATGAACTAGAAGCAGTATATAGTAGCTTTTGTGAATAAAGTTAAAAAGTTAAAGCTAAATTACAGGTTTTAAAAAAAAAAAACAGAGGAAAATAAATAAATTTGATGGAGGGTGAGGGAGCGGGGATGGAAAGTAAAATAGCTTATTCAAAGGTTTGCCAGGCATTGTGGAAATATTTGGCCTACCCAAAGCTCAAGCATGATGCATTAACACAATCATAATAGAAGAACTGAAAACAAACGTAATGTCAGAAGACTAGCACCAAATGTTTTGGTTGCTCGCTGAAGTAATTCAGACAGCAAATTCATGACATTGTTCACAGTATTTACTAAAGTACAGATTTTTTAATACTGGTTCCAAATGAGCCAGAACAGAGTCTTCTACAGCATGGAAATATTTAAAAAGAAAAACATTGGTGGTGCAAGGGCAAATTATATGGAGGATGTGCAGTACCTGTTAGCCATCTGCCACAAAATTATATATTTTTTTTAAAGTTAATAAATTAAAAGCTTATGAGAGTCAATATGACCTCAATCCAACTACAAGTAAGTAACCTCTCTTATGCCCACAAGCACAATAACAATTAGAATGGGGATATTACATTACCTGGCACTGAGCCCAAACTATGTACCCAGCCATTGCCAGTGATTGGTTCTCTTAAAAAGTCTTTAAAAAATTGGGATCTACACTGGATCTCACTTATGGGAGGCAGCTAGTGGTTAAAATATGCACAGGGCAGGGCATCCCAGCATTCCCGCCAAGTCCACTCCCATTTGGTGAAGTGTAAGGTCTACAATATACATGGGGAACACATTGAGGTATCACCTCAATCCCCGATCCAGGTGAAGCGGGTGTTGGCGCACCTTCAGGACTAATAATTTTTGAATATCAAACTGTGAAGCTTAGATTCGTGATTAATGCTGTAAGCTTCAGAATTTGTGTTGGTTTTGACAGGAGGAAACCCAACAGAAGTATAAGCCAAAGCAAGGTAACAGTAGGGATAAGTGTAGGCGTGGTCAGGTAAGGTGACACAGGTTCACAGGAGATAAATAGGCAAAATGGGTCAAATTACAGAGAGACAATCGAAAATAAGGGAGATGTGTTTACCCTGCGAGAAGGAAACCTGGTCAGTTGTGATTATATAGGGGTGAGGGCCACACTTTTCCCACTTCATTGGTACCTAAATCCAGACCTCCTAAATTTACCTTGCCTCCTGCTCAGTTGGGCGTGGGATATACAGTATGTGGGGGCTCCAACCCCTATTGCAGGTGATGCTGCCTGACACTTTGAGTGGACTGCAGGCTGTAGCACTGCTTTCAACAAGGAGAGAAAAAGACTCCCCAGTGGCAAGCGGGCAAACCATGCCAAAGGACCCATTGTGCACAGATGTGACACCACAGCAGAAGAAGAGGGAGGTGTGGAGATGGAGTCTGATGTAAGTGAGCCGGGGGACATAACAGTTTCCTTTTGAAAGATCAGGTGGGGCTAGAACTAGATCATGAAAGTAAGCTTCACAGTTTGACAATGACAAATTATGCACTTAAGTACTAGATTAAAGTCCTAAAATCAAGCACTGAAAAGCAACAAGACATTTATATTTGAAGATAGAGTGCTGGGGAGGGGAGGGGGGGAGAGAGAGAGAGAGAGAGAGAGAGTGAGTGAGTGAGTGAGTGAGTGAGTGAGTGAGTGTGTGTGTGTGTGTGTGTGTGTGTGTGTGTATATATATATATATATATATATATATATTTTTTTGTATTATTTTTTATTTTTTTTATTATTTTTATTATTATTATTTTAATATACAGGAAGAGACTCTCTCAAACCAGGGACCCTTCTGTTCCTGTTACTGTAATACTTTCTGCTTTACAGAGAAACAAAAAGGAGCAGTGACTGAGGGCTTTTATTGGTGACATGACAAGGCTACAACTCCCCCACCCCCAAATTTGGGTCAACCACAGCCACTTCATTGGCAGGTACTAAAGCAAAGAAAACACTACTCCTCATGTGTACATCAGAGCCATGCCACCAAAAATAGCTGTATTGTGCTAAACAGTGACTCTCAGCACATGGTGAAACTGCATTCTTATTTTCTATAGAACCGGTGCACATGAAATCCCCTGAGACCATTGCAGGCCAAGAGGGGCAGAGGAAGAAATTTGGTTATGGCCCCTGTCTTGGTAGATTGGGTAAAGGCCACCGTGGACTAGAGGAACAGTGACCGTATCTGTCTCCCATTTTGAACACTTCCCCCACGTCCCTGTCTTCCTCCTTTACTTCTCTACCACTTGTGTCTCTCTTTTTCATGCTCCCACAATCCCATTGATTTTTTTTAATCTCCCTTATCTTTTATCCCAATTGCATTACACTCCCCTATCTTTCCACAACTTCACCCACTCCCTATTTTTTTCTTCTTCTTCCTAGTACCTCATCTCTTATGCACTTGTGCTACTCTGCACCATTACCCCTACACAGTATTGCCTTCTTGCCTTAACAAAATCCCTCCGTTCCACATGCATCTCCATCCCACCCTGTCGTCACAGGTCTTTTCACCTTACCAAACCTGAACGTGTCACTCTATCCCACCCCTGTTATTCAAATTTTCCTCCATTACACCCAGCCCATAATGTTTATCCTCCATCCTTCATGTATCTCATCAACCCAACCCTCCCCCTTCTTGGTATGCATTTCCATCTACCTTGTATCTTCAATGACATTACAAGTGTGAGAGAGGAGAAAGGGGAACTATGTGACATAGCAACATGTCCCCACCCCATGTAAGCACGCCTACAGACTTCAGTAAAAAGAATGTGCAGAGGAAAGTGCATTTCCAAAATCATCGGCTTTAATAGGAACTTGCTTTGTTGTTGTAACAGCCAACACTTATCTGTGCAGGCGTTACACATGATGTTAGTACTTTACTGCAGATGTGCTTGCATTCAGCCACATGAGCATTAGTGAGGTCAGGCACTGAAACTAGGAAATTAAGCCTGGTCCAACTTCTACATTATGAATCATCTGAAATGTGATTTGTGGGGGTTGAAAGGATTGCTCAGTGCGGGAAAATCAAATTTCTGACATTCATCCAGGCAAAACATTCATGTAAAGACTA
This sequence comes from Pelobates cultripes, assembly GCA_933207985.1. Classification (NCBI taxonomy): domain Eukaryota; kingdom Metazoa; phylum Chordata; class Amphibia; order Anura; family Pelobatidae; genus Pelobates; species Pelobates cultripes. The sequence continues at coordinate 56,785,116 of OW240918.1, read as the reverse complement.
TTTGTGGCAAATCATTTATTGTTTCAGTTTGACAGCCTGGCCATACATCCAACATCAAGCTGTTGCCACGAAGCTGGAGGTAGAGTGCTCTTATAATTTTACTGAGACAAAACGACTTTACACCAAACTTTACACTTGTTGCTGTGTAATCAAGCAGGTAGTCTTCTTTTAGCATCAGTAAAGTGAGAGCAGCGTATCAAACCATGAGATGGTGAAGAGGGTTTTATCAATACAGAAAACAATAGTTCAACATTTGTGACCGAAGTACAACTTCAGTCAATGCTTAGAGTTGAGCATGGCAATCTTCAGCTTGGGAGCGGATTGTGACCATGGAAACCCATTTCATGGTACTCTCAGCAAACAATTATTGGGCAAGCTGTCCTTCTGGAGCCACGATGGAACAAAGTAGTTAACTCTACAACCTAGAATAAAGTACGCACTGCAGCATTTTGCAGTTGTTACTGTGAGGTTATAAGATTTACCACTTTGCGATTAAGCTCTTGCCACTTCTCATCTTTCCAATTCACAATAACAGCACGTACAGCTCTTTGGGGGAATCCCTTTTTTTTTTTTTTTTAAACATTTTTTATGTTGGTATTCACATTGGTACCATGTTGAGTCATTGACTTTGCTAGTATAGGTCATTCTACTCCCTATAAAGATTCCATGACTTTGTTAGATTTTGTACACATGCTAACAAAAGGTCAAGGATGAGCGTGAGGGTGAGGGTGGGGGGGAGAACAACCAAATCTGTTAATTAGAGGTGATGTCCATACACTTTTCTTTGCACATACTTTTCCTCCATGTAGTGTAGATGTGTGTGTATAAATAGACTTAACTCTTAAGATTTCTCTTATGCAAGCTTCCATAGGAATCTGATCTATCTCCTCCAAGACAAAAATAACCTCATCTGATATTTATGTTTGCAAAGTAATCCATACAATATAGTGTTCAAGTAAAGTAAAAACATAATGGAATGCCAAATAAAACAAATAACTAAAAAAAAGATTTGAAAAAATGCAATTGGGATTGAGGCGTCTTTAATTTTAAGGTAGCACTGGGGCATTATATGCCCTAGTTCTAAAGAGGGAGACACTGTTCCTACCTCTTCAAATACCCTACCATATAAGTAATGGGAGAGGGCAGAATGAGTGGTAGTTACGGCCCCAGCTAACAGCCTATGTTTGCAGCTGTTGTTATTAATTTGGACCCTTTCTTATAACTGATATGCCAGGATAGGAGCTGAATTTAACCAAGACCCCGATAAAAAGTTTTTTTTAACTGTAACAATAACTGTAATAAATTTAGCTTTTCTATTTTTGAACCAAGCTCTTATAGTGCTATTTTTCAGTGTCATAATATTTTGCCAAACTTGGCTATCTATGGCCATTTATACCTTTTGTTATATTTTTACTTGTTATCCATGGCTATATACTTTATAGCTACTTTAAGACATTTGACTTTTTGTTTTATACAATTTCAAAATGTTGAAACAAAGTAAACTGCATAGTTGGCATTTCTACTGCCCCCAGCATGAAGCTTGATAGCTCTGAAATCCAAAAAACGTTAATGGATGAAATGCCTGAGGAAAAGAGATTTGTACGCAGTTACATCCTCACCAATAAGGCAAACAGACTCCAACTTATAATTGATTTTAACTTTTATGTTGTCTGTCCTAAGGGTTCCTGACTCTCTGTCACACACTCTAAAAATGATAGAACAGGAATCACAAAAACAGAATATATATCATGTTTCATATTTTAATCAATCATTGCTTCCCTGGAGGAAAGACCCATATATTTCCTTATTATTATTTCCAAAATTCAAGTAGGGATCAGCCGAAATCTACTTTTTAACAAACAAAGTGGCATGCAAGACTTAATCTATGATTTCTATAAGGTCAAGTCACTTTGATTGTGCCTTTACGGCATGTAAAGTGTGATCAATAACAGATTACAAAAAGATATGATGACTAACTTTGTGGAAATGTAAAACTTTTGACAAATTGGCATAACTAGAATCAGCAGACCTGGTACCAAACTTTTTTGAGAGATTAAAAAAAAAAAAAAAAAAGGTTAATTAAAATGTTACTGGCAGTAACAGTTACTGAAGCACTGCAAATAGAGACGTGTCAGTAATGTTGGGTAGATGGATGGAGTGCCAACATACACTAATGCATTCACAAGAACATGGTGGGAGAACTAGCTCATGGATTGACAATGTTGGCTGTACCGCATGTCAGTGAACTATGTTCTCCATGGCTACAATTTTTAGTCCACATGAGTTCAGAAAAGGATAAGGCTAGGTGACAAAAAAGGCTCTGCCGGTTATGATCGCACAGTCTCATTGTAAGATGTCAATTATGTCCATGGCATCTCATTGACATCATTATTCCTCCCTTTCCTGCCTCTTACTTGTGGCCAGGAAAGAGGGAAACTAGATTTCCTGGTGGTCTGGTGGCACAGTATACTTGTACAGCAAAAGAGGTGCTCAGGAGACTCATCTTCCACCTCTGGTGGACAGTTTTCTCCTACTGTTGCAAGCCCAGCATGCGTTGCGTGCCGCATGGATCGCTGTCATGGCAAAATACACAAACGCTCTGACAGTCCTGGCTTGTGAGAGGAGGTGGAACGTAGAGTGTCCTGGGACCCCTCTTCATTATTGAAGACAGCAGGGCACCCAGGGGCATTTTATATATATATATATATATATAAAATAGATAGATTTCCTATATATCTATATATTTACTGTAAGGAAACCAAGTATATTTAAACCTCATTCGGTAGTTTCCTCCCAAACCGCCAGAGCCTTTGTGATATAGCCCTCCGTTCGGTAGATAGAATAGACGAACCATATAGTAATCCCAATAGCTTCACAAGATGATTCCCTTAGTGAAACACACGAATCCCCAAACATCAGCCGAAGTCAAGAAGAAGGGTACAAGATGAACTAACTTTTAATGGGTGCACACAGCTTTTATGCAAGTCCCCATGCTAGGGGACAACCCTCAGGGAGGGACAAATATTCACCAATCATATACAGTAAAACTTTAACACACGCCCACAGTTCCCTCCCCTAGCCCTGGAGATAATTAAGTCTGATAAAATAATAACTTAATTATCTCCGGGCTGAAAAATCACTGTTTTCCCCAATAACTGGAACACCCCTTTATACTTGGGGTATCACCACAAATAATATGTCCCCTGATAGCCCTGATCTGGGTGACCGACATATTCGAATTTCACCCAGATCGATTCAGGGGTTCGGAAAAACTATGGATGTCTTCTGTGACTGGCTCACCCTGGACTGTATGCCCAAAACAGTTCCATGAGTTTGGTGGGTTTTGCCGGTCACTTTAGAAATAGCAGAAAAACGAACAAAGTACCGAATGGATCCCTCTGGCTCCTAGCAGCGTTCGTGCCCCTCTGTCGAATACACCAAAGTACCGAATAGCGCTCTTCTAACTATTCGGCAAATAGAGTTCCAGCGTTCGTCTGTTTGAGACCAGTGTTCGGGAAGTCGAGTGTCCGTTTTCAGTTCCATACACTCGACGACCAGGTCCCGCTGCCTTTGTTCGCATGAACAAAGATGGCCGCGGTTTTCTCTGCCACGTGGCGTTCGACTGTACGAACGCTGGCCGCACAGACAGAGGTAGCAATTGAATCAGACTTTGATGTTTAATGAGCCAGAGGGGTGGTCTTTGTTCGGTAGTTACATCTACCGAATGCAATGGGCAGAAATAGTGTAACAAAAAGGGAATGCAGTGAGTATAAATAGTACAACAAAAGGGGGATTTCTTCACATTTACATACACACACACAAATTAAGAGGCGGTGGTATACATTTAATGCATATACACTGAACAAAATTAGAAACGCAACACTTTTGTTTTTGCCCCATTTTTCATGTGCTGAACTCAAAGATCTAAGATTTTTTTCTATGTACATAAAAGGCCTTTTTCTCTCAAATATTGTTCACAAATCTGTCTAAATCTGTGTTAGTGAGCACTTCTCCTTTGCCGAGATAATCCATCCACCTCACAGGTATGGCATATCAAGATGCTGATTAGACATTAGACATGATTATTGCAAAGGTGTGCCTTAGGCTGGCCACTCCAAAATGTGCAGTTTTACTGTATTTGGTGGGTCTGAGTGGGTCAGAAAACCAGTCAGTATCTGGTATGACCACCATTTGCCTCACGCAGTGCAACCAGTGGCGTACATACCAGCCGCCCTGTGACCCAGTATGTACCCACTGTGGCCAGCCTCTTCTCCTGTGGGGCCCAGTAGCCCTGGTGACACCCGGTGGGCAGGCTGGTGAGGGAGCACTCGCCCCTGTGTGCTCCCTCTTCAGCTCCCTCGCGCACCGCACTGATAACCGCACTGATACCGGAGCCGGAAGATGACGTAATCTTCCGGCTGCGGTATCAGTACGCGGCGCACAAGGGAGCTGAAGAGGGAGCACTCAGCCAGGGAGAGTGCTCCCTCGCGCGCCTGCCAGCCAGCCTGCTTGCCCGGTGACACCACTGGAACCCAGGGAATCCCCTCAGCTCTCCCACAGGCTGGGGAGATCAAACTTAAAAAAACAAAACGTGTGAGTGTGTTAGAGTGTTAGTGAGTGTGTGACTGTGTGTGTTAGTGAGTGTGTTAGTGAGTGTGTTACTGTGTGTGTCTGTTACTGAGTGTGTTACTGTGTGTGTCTGTTAGTGAGTGTGTGTTTTGTGAGTGAGTGTCTGTCAGTGTGTGTGTGTGTCTGTCAGTAAATGTGTGTGTCTGTTAGCTAGTGTGTATGCGTCTGTTCATGAGAGTTTGTGTGTGTGTGTCTTAAGCACTTACCTTTCTCCAGCACCGGACTCCCTTGGCGCTGTGGATCTCTCCGCCCCGATCCACCTCTCAGCTCCGAATGCACATGCGTGGCAAGAGCTGCGCGCGCATTCAAACCGCCCATAGGAAAACATTACTCAATGCTTTCCTGTGGACGTTCAGCATCTTCTCACTGTGATTTTCACAGTGAGAATCGCAGAAGCTCCTCTAGCGGCTGTCATTGAGACAGCCACTAGAGGCTGGATTAACCCTCAGTGAAACATAGCAGTTTCTCTGAAACTGCTATGTATTCAGCTGCAGGGTTAAAACTAGAGGGACCTGGCACCCAGACCACTTCATTGAGTTGATGTGATCTGGGTGTCTGTAGTGGTCCTTTAAGTGTATGTGTATCTTCATGCACTGGCGTACATACCGCGGTCGCAGCCCTGCGACCAGGTGCCCGCCGCCATGTGTTGCGGCCCCAGCCTGCGCAGAGTAAGTGCGCGGGGGACCCACGGATCCGTTTTCGCACCGGGGCCCCATGGGTTGTGTGTACGCCACTGAGTGCAACACATCTCCTTTGCATAGAGTTGATGAGGTTGCCGATTGTGGCTTTTGTAATGTTGGTCCACTCCTCCTCAATGGCTGTGCGAAGTTGCTGGATATTGGCAGGATCTGCAAACATGCTCAATAGGCGACATGTCCGGTGAGTATGCTGGCTATGCAAGAACTGGGATGGTTTCAGCTTCCAGGAATTGTGCACAGATCCTTGCAACATGGGGCTGTGCATTATCATGCTGCAACATGAGGTGATGGTCGTGGATTAATGGCACAACAATGGGCCTCAGGATCTCGTCATGGTATCTCTGTACATTAAAAATGCCATTAATGGGGGGCGGGGCCTGACAACAAAGCCGAGTGGACGCACAATCTTGGAGCTCCCGCTTGGATAATCCAAATCCAGCCAATTCGTGGGCATCCAGTACTGACCTTGTTCACAGAAGCTGGGTCTAAGTCAGGGGCAGCCAGACGACACCGCTGATGCCGTTTTTTCTTACGCCCGGCTCCAAAACTCGACACCGAGGCGGCAAGGCCTACCACGCGGGCGGACGGCAGAGAGACTCAGGGGAGGGAGTCTGGCCCTAGGGGTCACCTGAACTGGAAGACTGGTACCACAACCTGCCACACACAGGTGAGATGTGGCTCAAGTCTCAGAAACCATCCACGCATACCCCAAAGCCACAGCGCGATACAGGCCAGATGTTACAGGCCCCAGGCACAGCGCGGACCACGTCCCAGCGAGACACCTCCTCACTACCCTCAGAGGAAGGGGAACCACCAGATAGCCCACCACTCCCTGTCATAAAGCTCCCCCACGGGTAACGGAGGATAATGTCCCAGCATCCAGGAGTAATATCCAGGCCATGCTGACAGGCCTGCAACAGAACCTCAGGCAAATGTGGGAGGCTGACCTAGCAGTGCTAAATGGAGATGTACATGCAGTGACAGCATGTACACAAGCAACAGAGAATGAAGTGGAGACCCTGAAACAGGGCCCACAAGAGTTGGGGGGAGAAAGTACAACAACTACACACCACACAGACTACCCTATCCAGACAAGTCAACCTACTGGACGACAGGGTGAGACGCAAAAACGTCAAAATCAGAGGGTTACAGGAATCCGTACCGCTGGAGGAACTACCACATTTCTTCAGACGCCTCGTAGCCGCGCTACTTCCAGCCAGACAAGCCAAAACCTTCTTATTCGATGGAGTCTATAGAATTGCGAAAACCCCGCAATCCATGTCAGACAAATTGGGACTCTTAGTAGCGCTACAGGGAAAGACTCCTATGGAATTTGAGGATTGCCGACTATGCTTTTTTCAGGACTTGAGCAGAGCCACACTACTATGGCGCAAACAAATGCAACCACTTACTAAACTGCTCCATGCAGCAGGCATCACCTACAAGTGGTCGACTCCAGGGACCCTATGGGTTACCAAAGACAGCAAGCATTATAAGGCCATGGACCCCTCTGAGGACCCTGCTCTAATGGCAGCACTGGGACCCCCAACTCTGTCGACAACTTTAATGCCACAACCAGGCCTTCAACCCGGGAAGGTGGAAGCAGCCACAGCAGTTGCACCCAGACCCCATGGAGGCACCAAGACCTGAAACAACACGCCTGGTCTGGGTATCTTGGACTCTTACTAAGACTCTCTCACTAAAATGTTTAGCAACGTTTGCAAGCTTCTATATTTCTGGTTCACCCTTTTTGTTACAATGGGATAGCGACCCGTTGGAGGCTTCACCAACTGGCTCTGGTGGCGTCCCTCGCCCCCCCTCCCTCCTCGCCCTGGGGTAACAGGGTACTACCAGCATGGGAGCTCTACACACACACATAGCCTAACGCTTTCTGCCTCACCTCACAGTTGGCTCTTTGCCCTCCGGGCGCAGACAGGCTTTCATACAGCTCCCATCCACCTAGACACCTACTAGACTCGGACATTCATCACCTCGCGCTTACACACAGCCACCTTCATCCCCATAAATATTCAAGCCACACAGTGCACTTCCAATCCAGGCAATAGCCATGCAGCTTCCGAAGGAAGGTATAACAGACACAGAATAAAACCACATAGGGAGCCGCTGAAGGGAATGTTACAACGCCCCACACACCAAACACATGGAGCACCATAATCAAATAGATTTAAGGGATCAGATTGGGGTTTGACCCCCACAGACAAAGGCTTATCGGATACCACACACCTCACACGCTAGATGGCTCCAAGGTACTCGCGCTGGCACACATACACAGGTGACTACTCACCCAAAACTCCAACAGTTAAGGCCCCCGTTACAACATCCCAGCTCAATATAATTTAAAATATATACGAAATGTAATAAAGAAAGAAAAAATATTTGATAATCGAAATTTTTTTATATAGGTCCAGGAGTGGTATATACCTTTAAATATTAAATTGTGTTTGCTGCAATGCTAAAAAGACACCATAAAGCTTGCATTCAATGGTTATAACATATTACTGCATTTTGCTTGCATTTTGCTCAAATTTTATATTTGCTTAAGTCCAATAGATGAAAGTCTCTGAATGGATACACTTGTACGAAATGTACCTCAACAGCATATTCAATGTGGAATGTTTCTGTGAGCCATACACATATGGTTGCGGTATTACCAATATGTCTGTCTTTTCATCGCAAAATAAAGATTTATAAAAATGCCATTAATAAAATGCACCTGTTTTCATTGTCCATAACATACGCCTGCCCAAACCATAATCCCACCGCCACCATGGGCCACTCGATCCACTATGTTGACATCAGCAAACCGCTCACCCATACGACGCCATACACACCGTCTGCCATATGCCCTGTACAGTGAAAACCCGGATTCATCCGTTAAGAGAACACCTCTCCAAAGTGCCAGACGCCACTGAATGTGAGCATTTGTCCACTCAAGACAGTTACGACAACGAACTGCAGTCAGGTCGAGACCCCGATGAGGACGACGAGCATTCAGATGAGGTTCCCTGAGACGGTATCTGACAGCTTTAACAGAAATTCTTTGTTATGCAAACAGATTGTTGCAGCAGCTGTCCGGGTGGCTGGTCTCAGACGATCTTAGAGGTGAAGATGCTGGATGTGGGGGTCCTGGGCTGGTGTGGCTACACGTGGTCTGCGGTAGTGAGGCCGGTTGGATGTACTGCCAAATTCACTGAAACGCCTTTGGAGACTGCTTATGGTAGAGAAATGAACATTCAATTCACGGGCAAAAGCTCTGGTGGAGATTTCTGCAGTCAGCATGCCAACTGTACGCTCCCTCAAAACTTGCGACATCGTGGTGTGTGTTAAAACTGACCATTTTAGAGTAGCCTTTTATTGTGGCCAGCCTAAGGCACACCTGTGCAATAATCGGCATTTTGATGTGTGTCGGGGTTCTCCCCGTGCCATCCACCTGTGGCATCTTGCAAATTGGCTGCTCGTTTTCCAGCTATATAGCACTGCCTCTCCCTGAGGGTAGGGTCAGTTCATTGTTTCCTGTTCATGTTGCTTAAGACTGACTTGGCTTGTGACCCCTGCTTCTGGATCTTTGTTATTGCCTGTTCGGTGCATGCCCTGACCTTTGGAACCTTGTATGACTACTCTCCTGGATTTGCCCTTGTCGGTTTCCTTGTACCCGGTTATTGTTCTTGCCAAACCCCAGTAGCTTGGGTTGTGTTTATCTGCAAGGGTGAGCAAACATCTCTGCACATTGGACTCCAACCAAGGTAAGATGATGACAATATACCACACCTGTGAGGTGGATGGATTATCTCGGCAAAGGAGAAGTGCTCACTAACACAGATTTAGACAGATTTGTTAACAATATTTGAGAGAAAAAGGCCTTTTATGTACATAGAAAAAAATCTTAGATCAGAACATGAAAAATGGGGGGAAAAACAAAAGTGTTGCGTTTATAATTTTGTTCAGTGTACATTTAATGAATTATAAATTGATTGTAACCTCTTTTGAGAAGAGCACTCTTCACTTTATTTTCCCATACTTTGCTTGTATTGCCGTTTGCATACCCAATGTAACATTGCAAGCAGAACATGTTGGTGCTCTATATGACTGGTAAGAATAATTGTAATAATAATGTAAATGAAAAATAATGGGTAAACTTCAGCCAGGAGTGTCAGTTAGACAAATGCTATAACCCTTCTAATCCATAGGCAGTTCCTAGAATAAGGTAACTGAAGTTCAACTAAAGTACAAATAAGTGTGGTATGAAAGCCTGCAAAGTGCCTTTCTGTGTTACAGTAACGTAACAGTGTCACAAGCTGAATCATCATTTTTCGGCACACGAGAATGACATTATGAATCAAGATCTCTACCCATTTACACCCAAGACAAACCCCTGCTGTAAAAGCTTTATTAATTTTAATAACATAACCTAGAACTTACCTTTTGATATCAGTAATGAGTTTATTTTTTTCCTGAGCCACACGCTTGTGATGCATTCTATGGAAATTGCGCTCTTTCTGCAACGTTAGGATGGATTCTTTAGCTTTGCTGCATACGAAATATAAAAATATACTTATTACTTAATGATGCTTCATAATTTCTGATGATAAAGACATTTTACAAATGTAACACTCAAGAGATCATAAACATTGTACTGGTATGATTTTGTACTACTGAAATATAATTTTTTTTGTAGATTACTCCTGACATAACATTACAATTCAATTAATTTCATAATGTCTTATTCTGTAAATAATAAAATACTTTGTGAGTAAGAACTATAAGTATACATTCTGGATGTGTCAGCTCTTTTGTAGCCTCATTTTAAGTCAACATTGGAGCAACAGTCTTCTTAAACTACAGTATTTTGATTGATTCAGTATGTTTTATGGTTAGTACAAACTGTTGTAAAATGTGTTAGGCTTGTTGTTTTATGCCTCCAGCCCACCTTATCTATTCAATAAGAATTTTTTTTTTTATGTTTAACCATAATTCACACAGTATGAAATATAACTTTCTATTCATACATAAAGTCACCCATTTAGACTGGAAGAATATTTAATCTAAGGGAAAAGGAAAGAGTTATTTACACTAATACAATAAGAATGGGGAATTCTCTGCCTAAATAGGTAGTATTATCAGACTCTCTACAGATGTTCAAACAGCAACCAGATGAGTACTTGCAAAAACATAATATTCAGGGATATAATTTTTAATATGTAAGGTAGCAGCTTCTTGATACAAGGAGAGATCTTACTGCTATTCTGGAGTAGAGAGATTATTTTTCCTAAATTGTTGCAAGATTGGAAGGGCTTTAAAACAGTTTTTTGTTATTTATTTTTTTGCCTTCTTTTGGATCAACAGCAAAAAAAGATGTGAGAAAAGTAGGACTTGATGGTAGGATGTCAAGCTATTCTAAAATAGTTTTGACTACCTACATTGTTGAGGCATGAGGGCACTCCTGGCACTATAACCACTAGAGCCTGCTACTATGGTGTAAAAGTGTACTTTTATCATCCATGTTCTGTTGGTTGTGATTTTAAAATCATTATGATTTTGTAAATTGGTTAACATTAATCAGTTGTTATTAATTATTTTATTAAATAATTTATTGAAGGTGTATAATACATTTAAAAATGTATTATAACATTTAAAAAAAAAAAAGAAGAGTTTCTGATATTTGTTCTTCCAAAAAGGTACTGACGCAGTTAAACTTCCGCCAAGTGGGGTTACACAAAAGCAGCTGTTTTGGGTAGATCAAAGAAGAATGTTCCAAACAAAACTCTCACTCTGCTTCTTCAATCACACACACAAAAATATATCTGTGTATGTTTAATCCTGTGTATTTCTTAAACCGCTATTTAGTGGTTACAATCAAGGTGTAGTTCATCAGGACATCTAATAAAACCATACTACTGGTTAATGGTGTATAAGACAAGCAAATGTCAGTCTACAATGCACAGCAGACGATAAACAAGTATAACTTCACACATAGTCTGTTCTGAAGCAATCTCCAAGAGTAAGTGATCTTACAAAAAAAATTGCCACAAAAAAAAACAAGTCGTAAAATGATGGTCTAAATGTATATAAAACATATTTTTGGTACACTATGGGGCTTATTCACTAAACCAAAGTGCTTAATGTAGGATAAAAATTGATTAGGAAAATGTATCCAAATCAACTGTAGTCAGGGATTTAGTAATTTAAATACTAAAATTTGGTTTTCCCTTTACATGATTTCAATGTTTAGAGAATAACTCTTGCATAACATCCCTAATATGTATCCCAATAGCAAAGCTCTTAAAGGGACACTGTAGGCACCCAGACCACTTCAGCTAAGTGAAGTAGTCTGGGTGCTGTGACCCTTTTGCAATTCGTGCTGCAATGTAAAACATTACAGTTCCAGAGAACTACAATGTTCACATTGTAGCTCTAAGTCTGCCACTAGAGGGCTTCCGGAATCCAAACGGACTTTTTTTCACCTTAGCGGACTTTACGGGGCACTGGCACTTCACATCCTGGCTTTGCCGGCTCCCCCTCCAGGCACAGCTGACACGGGTAGCCATGCTCCCTCCTCAGCCGGCATCTATCTATTTTCCGGCCGTAAAGCGCGACCAAACCGTAAACGGAAAGCAAGGCCAGCACAAATACCATCACTCATAGCACACAATACCACATAGGTGAGTGATTTAAACCCTGGCACAGAACATGTATCTTTATAAGTATGGCTTATGTGTGGGTTATAAAAAACATGGGAATATAGGGCACAAGTGTTATGACGTCACATTGATAGTTATATATACATATATATATTTACTGCAATCCACTTATGGAAGCCAGTAAGGCTTATACATGTATTTTATACATATATGTTAAGTGGTTCATGACTTTTCTGCACATGGTTAAACTAGGTTTGAATAACGATGGGGAGTATTTCCCTCCAATACCAGGTATGTGCCCAGTATTCATGCATACCCTCTCAGTCTTGTGGAGTACCACTCTCAGCACTCTCAGCCATGGCAGGACAAATCACGATACGTACACTTATGAAGGCTGGTAAGGCTTAAGATTGGGTATTCCACAAATATATGTTTATTAATCACCATGGAGCCACAGCACTGCTCACAACGCATGACCCACGGAGCGCATCACACCACTCATCCCTCCGTGCTATTTCAGAGCACACCCCACTGCTCAGTCGCACTAGTCTTAGAACCCTACACACCATTCACAGAGTCCGCCAGCTCATCTCATAGGGGTTAAGAGGTCTCTAAATAGGGGACAAGTACTAGTACTGATGCTTTTCTTCCCACAGGCGTTATAGACAGCCCTGTCACACTGGGAAGACTGTATTCCTGTTAAATTGCCACGTGCCTGCTTTCTTTTAAAACATACGAGTTGTTTGACAGGTTAACTACCTTAACTAAACGGATATACAATACTAGTAGGTCTTTCTATTGTGTTACTATCACTTTGTACGTACTGTTGTGTGTCAGAGTCATTTCTGTAACGGTCATACATGGGCCTTAAAACCCATCTCTTCAGGAAAGCCTATGGCCTCCCAGAGTAACCTCTATGTTACATACCTGTCTCTTGCTCTCTCCTCCTATAGGGCATTGCTTTACTCTCTGCTTCACTCCCACCCTATTTGATTGATATTAGTTACATCCCCCCCTCATGGTGCTGTGGATTGCTACAGAATCTGTTGGTGCTATATAAATGGCAATAATAATAAATAGGTCATGTTTTATTGATACATGAATTTCCAAACAATCAGTACTGATCAGACACTTGTCCACCAGATAACCTGATGCTGACATGTGTTACAGACTCAACACTCAAAGCTTAGACATACTTGGCTCGTCAGAACTACAGTATACATGTCAAACCAGTCATAGCTCATCTAAAGGTACAGGTGGGTTGTTCTCAGGGAATTAACACAGCAATTATGGGGGAGGTTCGGGAGGTAGAGTGTCATTTCATACTCATATGTACCCAATTCCTTCCATTCTGTCATCTACCATTCTGGTTTAGGCCTCCCTCCTTGACAGGAGTTAAAAAATACTGCAGAACTAACCAAGCATACATTTTTCTTACAGATACGTTGCACCCGCTTCCTTATATTAGAGTTGGTTAAGGAGTCAATCCATAGACGAATCATTTGGCCACCTAGGTACTACCCATAGGCACCTTCTGCCATAGAGTCAGAGGTCCCGCGAGGCCAACACCCATCCTCTACGAAAGAGGTAATGCGCCCCTCGGGCCAAATCATAGCTAGACGCCTCGCATGTTGCAAAGCAAGGGTGTCACTCGTCACTACCCCTCCTCAGTTTAACAACTCATTTCTTGTTAAATCACATCCAGCAGATTACCCCCTCGCGCCAACCATAGGTAGAGCCGGTCCAGTCAGTGGGCAACTAGTAGGGACTCACCTGTCACTAGTGTTAATGAATTGTTTCGCCACTTCGGCACTAGTAAAAACAACGGTTACAACCTCGAGCAACTCATGATTCCTAAATATATATATTTCAGTATGTCCCAAATTTCAGAAGAAGGAGTTGACATTTCTAGTCCAAGTACTCCAACTAGGACGGCCACCCCACACTTAAAAGGGTCACAGGCAGTTCATCTTCTATTAGAACGTGGACCATCCCACAAAGCACAGCCGAATTACGCAGGGTAGCATACCCTTTCCAGCTACTGCCCACAAAGCAGAACTATTTAGGCTAACAGTTCAGACATTGGGTCTCTCTCAACCTCTTTTGCATAGTCCTCACACAAGCCATCTAAGGATCTTTGCAACATACTTCAGGTAACCTTAGTGGACAACCAAGTCTTATTTGCAACCCCTCATTTATAAGTTCACATTTCATCTGGATAGGAATGTATGCGTAAATTCAGCTATCTCACAGCTTTCTACCTGTTAATCAACCACGTCTTAGTATTATACATCTGCTATATCTTGCACTGTCCACATACGGCCACACAGTAGCTCTCCTCACGACCCTACCTACACGGCCTACTTCTGGCCAAACGCACAGAAGGTAATAATTCCCTCATAACAGACGTTCTCCTTACCTCTCTTAGTTCACTACTTCAGTCTAGCATATTGTCAATTTACGATGCGTACAACATGCCACATACATTATCGATATGTACTGAATTATCATGTGGGTCATTTAAGTTTACAAGGGGCAACCTACTAGCCAGCCGCCAGTGGGCTTACATAGTCAATTCCTTACCAGACTATTCCCACATCACCACTGCGTATTAGACCAGTCCATATATACATCATATTTATACTGTCCTTCCCGCTTCTCTGGCTATTTGAATACTCGGGCACCATGGCACGAGTTACCACATCAGCCATGCACGTGCAATGCCTTTTGTACGGCCTTAACCAGCATCTAGGTTTAAGTAATTCCAGCTTACAGGGGCAACATTACCATATCATACCACGGGCAATTTTATTCCCAACCACACTCTTCAACATTACATACAACCCGCAAAAAAGGCTATCCACTATAGCATAATGACAGGGGCCATTACATACGGCATTAGAATTATAATTTTGACATTTTGTCACAACCTACCACAGCATGCCTCTACACAGGGCCCTCACTAGGCCATCACTCATGGTACACTCAACCCACCGCGAGCAATCCATTAAGACTCCATTTCGGCCCCACATTTGTGCAATTCCATACGACCAAGGTCACGTTAGACTACTCAAATCCTCCCTATACGGCCTTTCTCTGCATTTACAACTACAGTCACAGACACTTACGTGATCTCCAATATTAGTTCCTGCTGGTGAACTAGAATGTCCCACATACTTCATACATATTTCAGGTTCTTCTAGCGGAAGGACGCCCAGCGGGAACTTACTCAGGCACTATATGTTTAGGTGTCTCTTCCCTATACATATATATATATGTCTTTAACTAGGGTCGTCTACATATGTAGTCACCCTGAGGCAATGGTTTACAAAAGCCTTCTTGCAATCTCAGGGGACAGTTGACTATAGGGGTAGGTGGCCGGACGAAGTAAGCCAGATCAAAGGGTTCCTCAAAACTCTGCACGATTCACAGGTATATTCCATCGTAGCCACAGCAGCAACATGGGGTCTCTGCCAAGTTGGCAATGGACCACGTCATAAACCAGTCCGGTCTTGTATCCCTTATTATGAATTCATCAGACAACTAATGTAGGGGAAGCCTGTCACTAATTTTATCTGGTATGTTACCAGGCATTTACAATACAGCTGCTGATCAGTTATCTAGTCTTCAGTTTCAGGCGTTCAGGAGGTCCCTAACAACAGCCTCACTGATGGCCACGATTGCTCCCCAGCTCCAAGAATTACTTATGGAATAGAAGAGTTGCTAAGTCACAGCAGGAATTCACGTAGTGGGCCCTCAAAGAAACGCACTGCTATGACAGAGCTTACTGCATATATTTCATGTCAGATCACCACCACAAACGGGTTCAAGTATACAACGTTGGGGGCTTTCGCCAATTTTTGCCACATTAAATAAATGTCACACAACACTATTAAGTAATATCTCCCGGGCATTCTACACCACATGTTCTCAGTTACAAACCCCATTCTCAAAACCGCCATATACTTGGCTTTTATGGTTTCCCACGACCAGAGAACCAGACCAGAGAATTTACCATCATAGGGCAACACGAGTCCAAGCTTTGCCTATGGTATTCTAACCTGTACAAATACAGGAGCACTACTTATTAACTTACCATCAACTAATAGCAGCCAGAGGGGTCACGAGGTACTTATTCAGTACTACCCCACCAACAATGCATTCCTCAGCCGACACAGGAATTAAGGAATGCATTTGTGAAATGTCACTGTAATACGCTAACTCCATGTCTTGTGTTTTCGTAATAAACATCTTGGATTACACTATCCTTTTTGCCCACTTATTTAAAGGCCTACCACACACACATCGGTTTCGGCACACCTCTACCGACTTTTGATTATTGTGTTAAGTGTATTCAATAGCTATTTCATACTATACTGAAATGGCCCCGACCACAAATTGGAAGGCAGGGCCTGAAGTTGTGGGAGGGGCTATGTCCATTTAAAAGGGACTCCCCCCTCCTACCTAACTTACCTACTGGTCCAGACGTACTTCTGGCCCAGCCTCCTCTCCCTCTATTCAATACTATTTAAGGTAGGCCCACCACACACGTCGGTTTCGGCACACCTCTACCAACTTTTGACTATTGTGTTAAAGGACCACTCTAGGCACCCAGACCACTTCAGCTTAATGAAGTGGTCTGGGTGCCTGGTCCAGCTAGGGTTAACCCATTTTTTTAATAAACATAGCAGTTTCAGAGAAACTGCTATGTTTATGAATGGGTTAAGCCTTCCCGCATTCCCTCTAGCGGCTGTCTCATTGACAGCCGCTAGAGGCGCTTGCGTGCTTTTCACTGTGATTTTCACAGTGAGAGCACGCCAGCGTCCATAGGAAAGCATTGATAATGCTTTCCTATGCGACCGGCTGAATGCGCTCGCAGCTCTTTCCGCGCGTGCGCATTCAGCCGGCGGGGAGGATCGGAGGAGGAGAGGAAGCAGAGAGCTCTCTGCCCAGCGCTGGAAAAAGGTAAGTTTTACGCCTTTTCCCCTTTCCAGTGCCGGGCGGGAGGGGGTCCCTGAGGGTGGGGGCACCCTCAGGGCACTATAGTGCCAGGAAAATGAGTATGTTTTCTTGGCACTATAGTGGTCCTTTAAGTGTATTCAATAGCTATTTCATACTATACTGAAATGGCCATGACCAGAAATATATATATAGCTGGGTGAAGGGGTGACAGTGTGTGGAGGCTGAAAGTAATTTGGGATAGTGATATTGTGATATTGGAGGGGGTGCCAGTGTGTGTATGGGGATGAGAGGGTGTGCTTGTGTGTGTGGGAGGGTGACAGGGTGTGTGAGGAGGCTGTGACGGTGTGGGGATGGCTGTGACAAGGTTTGGGTAGGAAGGCTGTGAGAGGGTAGGGGGGCTGTGAGAGGGAAGGGGGGCTGTAAATGGGTAGAGGGTCTGTATGGTGGGTAGAGGGACTGTGAGGTGGGTAGAGGGGATGTCAGGTGGGTAGTGGGACTGTGAGTGGGTAGGGGGACTGTGAGGTGGGTAGGAGGGTCTGTTACTGGGTAGGGGGGTGGTAAGTTGGGTAGGGGGACTGTGAGTGGGTAGGTGTGCTGTAAGGTGGGTAGAGGGACTGAGTGGGTAGGGGGACTGTGAAGTGGGTAGGGGGCTTGTAAGGCGGGTAGGAGGGTCTGTTACTGGGTAGGGGGGTGGTAAGTTGGGTAGGGGGACTGTGAGTGGGTAGGTGTGCTGTATGGTGGGTAGGGGGACTGAGTGGGTAGGGGGACTGAGTGGGTAGGGGGGCTGTGAAGTGGGTAGGGGGCTTGTAAGGTGGGTAGGGGGGCTCCATTACAGACAGACACACACTCATTCACGGACACACACTGACAGATATACACACACAGACTCACTGACAGCCAGACACACACACACACACTTCCCCCAAACACTCAGATATTTTTTTTAAATCCACCCAGCCTCCCTACATTTTACCTGGGGCTGCTGGCCGGTCTGTGCGGGCAGGAAGGGTGGTTAAACTCCAGGCGGGTGGCGAGGGAGCGCTGATCTGTGAGCTCTGCCTGCTCAGCTCCCTCGTGCGCTGCAGAGTGATGCAGGGAGCCGGAATATGACCCGGCATCACTCTGTGGCGCGTGAGGGAGCAGAGCAGGGAGAGCTCACAAATCATCGCTCCCTCGCCGCCCACCTACACCGAGGCTAACAAGGCAAAGAGCATTTTCTATGTATATGGAGCATTTCATAGTGAAACTCTGCACATGCAGACACCAAGCAACAGGAACAATTCAAATCACTGAAATGGTCATATATTGCTTGGAGTAACCCTTCCATCACCACAGATCAGTGTACATGATTTAATTTTTTTTTTTTTTTTTTAAGAAAATAAGAGAATACTTGGAGAATACTTGGATAACCCGGGTCTAGAATTATCTCTCATTGCCTAGATCATAGGTAGGCAACCATTAGTACTCCGAATGTTGTGTACTACATCTCACGTAACGCTCTAACAGCCATAATGCTGGCAAAGCATCAGGGGATGAAGTTCCCAACATCTGGAGTGTCAAAGGTTGTCTACCCCTTCACTAGATAAAGAATGCTGTCCCATGCGTCATTCATTTTTTTAACCATTTACAATCTGAAGCTCAAAGCCAATTGATTTTCCAAACATAGCCAGGATTTATTTCATTAAAGGGATCTTATAGTACCCCCGTTTTCCTGGCACTATAAGCTCCTGGAGTGCCCCCCTACCTCGGGGCCCCCCTTCCGTGGGGCTGAAGGGGTTAAGACCCCTTCAACCACTTACCTGAATCCAGGGCTGATGTCCCTCGGCGCTGGGTCAGGCGCCGCCCACACTCCTCCTCCGTCGACGTCAGCCAGTGGGGGAGTCCTAATGTACATGCGCGTCAATGGCCGTGCGCAAGCATTAGACGTCACCATAGGAAAGCATTATTTAATTGCTTTCCTATGTTAAAAAAAAATAAATATCGGACAAGGGAGGTCCGTGAGGACGTCCAGCATCAGATAACGAACCAAAAGTCAGTTTGGATTCCGGAAGCTCTCTAGTGGCAACCAATCCAAAGAGGGCAGACTTAGAGCTGCAATGTAAACAATGTAAAGTGCAAAAGGGTCACAGCACCCAGACCACTTCAATTAGCTGAAGTGGTCTGGGTGCCTACAGTGTCCCTTTAATGCAAAAATGGAAATTTTGTAGTGATCCTTGTAGAAGAATTAGTGATCTTTGTAGAAGAATCAGACAGCATATGTACGAGTAAACACAGAACCATTCTAAAATGGTTTGACTTTTACCCAGGAAGTGGCACCTGGGAAGGATTGGTGTCATTATCACTACACCAGGGGTCAGGTCCTGGGGAATAAAGTGTGGGAACTCACCCAAGATCACCCCCCCACAAAAAATAATATCAAGTCATATGCATATATAAAATGCGTGCACACACACACTGACAGGTGCACACACACACACACTCACAGACACATACACACACACAGATAAACACAGACACTGATACACACACAGACACACACACACACTCACTCACAGAAACACACATACTCAGACACACACATACACACTCACATAAACACACAAATTATTTTTTTAAATTTGACAATGTCCTCTCAGCCTCCCTACCTGGAGAGCTGGCGTGGACCTGTCCCTGGAGTCCAGTGGGGCTTCAGTGCGGCGGGTGGCTGTCTCCCTGTTAGACGCGGCGAGGGAGCTGTGTTCTCTCTGATCTGCTTCCTCTCACCGCGCGGGCTGTCCACTGATGCCGGGAGCTGGAATAAGACGTCATACTCCAGCATCAGCAAACGGCGCGCGAGGGAGCAGAGCAGAGAGAACACAGCTCCCTCGCTGCGTCTGACAGGGAGGCAGCCGCCCGCCGGGGGGTCCCATCAGGTGACAGTCAGGCCACCTCTTGGGCCCTCTGTGACAGGGGGAACACGGGGATATTTGGGGGTGGCATTTTTCGCAGGACTCGAGCACTGGTTAATGGTGTTTAGATGCCCCTCCAACATTATTATTTATTTTTTAACTGTTTGTTAAAGATATGCAATATAACAATTCTTAATTTTGTGTTTGACCATAATTCACTGATGTAACAGCTATATATTTGTTCAGAATTCAGTGAAAAAACAATTTGCCATTTATGCAGTATATAAAATATAATTAAAACAAAAATTCACGATTAAAGATGAAAAAGTGTCACTGTTTTAGGCACACAACTAACTTTCTTCCTAGTTATAAAACTTGCTCCAAATACCTTAAGTGATAAAAAGCTTGCAACCAATCCGGATGCAGAGATTGGGTGCATACTGGAAAATAAGCTCTTAGCACATGACACAGGTAATAAAAATGGAAATGTGTCATCAAAATATAATTAAAAACTGCTGAACCATTTAAACAAAATGTTAACACAACATAAAGGCAGTTTTAGACAGTAATGATTAATGTAATGCCTTCTTTTCTATTTTAATAGACGGGTCCATTAGTTCTGTGTTCCTTTATTTGCTATTCTATTAATATGCAAATGCCAAGTCATGATATGTAACATTATTTTTTAAATTCCGTTATCCGGGTATCTATGTCTGGAAATTATCCATGTGATAAAAATTCTCGAGTTTAGGGATTATGACAGAATAACAACGGGAGTGGATAAAAAAAAAGTGTTTAATTGCATGTATGTGTATAATCAAGTATGTTACCCGTCATTTAACATTTGAGTGAGAAAATGGTTATCGAGGTAATGAGTTCTGCAAGACCTAGATAGAACAGACTATGACTATGATTCTTGGGCACATGCCAAGAAGGCCAGTGGGCTAGCACATCATCATATAGTTTCAAGTATGTACACGTAGCACTGTTATAGATGCATGCACAAACTGGCTATATGCAATGGTAAAAGTAACAAAGTGATTCTACTAGTCCTAAATCTTGCTCTAGAAAGACCACATTTCAGGATGGTTTATGGAAAAAGACTATCAGGGAATTGGGTATATTGTGCATTAACATGCCATTCTGCATGGCACACCCAATACCTAAAGTGCAAGAGGTTGAACCACCCTAAAAAGGAGTCTCATACAGCTGGACAATGGGAGATTACCCGTCACAAGAGATTGATTAAAGCGGCACTGTCATGCCAAACTTATCTTTCTCTAATCGCTTCCTCTTTTCTTCCTCTCAGGATCAGTTTTTCCTTTCTTACTATCTGATCTAGTGTTCTTTATAGTGGGGGCTATTCAACTAAACGGTGGACATAGGGTTCCCCTTGGCCGCCACCACCCATGAGCGGCTGGTGGGGGCCCTAAATGACAATAGGGGGGACCTATTGTCCCCCCTCAGGCTCTTACCCAAGGGCAACAGGTGGGGGTTAAATGTAAAAATACCCCCCCCCCCCAGATTACTAGGGGTTCCCAAGCCCCTAGCCATGCCCCACCAAAAAAAAATAAATAAATACAATTATATATATATATATATATATATATCCCTACCTTCTCTTATAACCCCTCTAACTCTACAAATAGCAAAGGGGGGACAATAAAACAAATATCTGTAAATAAAAAAATAAAAAATAAAAAACCTTACCATTTGATGTCTTCTTTTTTCTAAAACCTTTTTTCAGCCCCCAAAAAGGCCACATTCAAATCTACAAAGCCCATCAAACTTATAAAATAAAAAAAGACCTGAGCGCAAAAAAAAGAAAAGATCCCCCCATAAACATTCCCAGATCCTTTTTCAATACCCTACGACAGGCAATGGGTAAATACGTGTGGAATCAGAGAAGACCGAGAGTCAGGATGGCCACACTAATGTTACCCAAAGACGGGCAATATTACGAATCCTGCCATCTCCAAAGGATCATGGAATGGTCCAAGGAGAGTGTGCTCAAAACCTGGAAGGGCGTATAGGAGACGGAAGCCGAGAGGCCGATATCCACCCTACCATGGCAGGCGAGGGGGACGGTGCTCATCCTACACAACAGCAACAATGCAGGTGTGAAAGGGAGTGGCGAGGAGATGCAGACTGGTGCTGTACCCTTCTCTCCTTCTCCCCCTGACCCATAACGAGAGCTTTCCGCCGTGCCTGGATCACAAAGCATTCAGGGACCTGCTTCGCTCCAAGACACCTAGGTTGCATCACCTCCTTAACCAGGCTGACTGCAAGACACTAACAAACTTACTAGAGGGTACCACCCCCTCACTCCACCTTAAATAAAGACAATTACGGAGTTATGTAAACACTCTCCTGAAGGGCATGGCACGGACGCAAGACCCCACCACATTTGAACGCCTGTGCATGGACCCTGACCCTCAACCACACGGGATCTCACTCATCTACTCCATGCTCCAGAGGGAAACCCCGACTGAGAAACCCAAGTTCATGGGGACATGGGAACAGACGCTACTTGACACATCACTGCTCGGTCTTCAGCAAGACACATGAAACGGCATTCAAACTACTAACGAACTAGTACCGCACCCAGATCATACTACACGCCATAAACCCAGAACACACCGACCTTTGCGGGAGATGCAGCAAAGAGATCGGCACCACACTCCACCTCTGGTGGGACTGCGAAGCCATCCGACCCTTCTGGAAGGGCATACACAACCTACTCCAAACATTCTCAGATGCACCACCACCCTTCCTCCCAGAAGCCATGCTCCTACACCACACAAAACCCCCTAGGTCCCGCTACAAGAACTCACTGACCATAAGAATACTGAATGTAGCTAAACAAGTGCTCCCACAATTCTGGAAGCAAACAGTAACTCCCCCACTGACAGCCTGGTTCTCCCAGATGGAAGAACTCAGAGCAATAGAAGAACTCAGCATGAGTGCAGCCAACTCTTCAGACAAATATCTAGAAATTTGGTAACACTGGCTACTGACGACTACCAAAGCAGAGTTCATAAACAGGCTCAAATATGATTAGTAAGACATACTGCTGAGGAGACGCACAGACCTAACAGAAGATGAACTAGACCCCACAGTCCCTTTCCACATCCCACCCCCCACCACACATAACACAACACAAAGAACCCCTAACACAGAGAGCCAACATCCAGACTCATTGGAACACCGCCCTTAGGAGTCACCCATGACCGCATTACAACACAGGGCGACGCACAGCAGCTCAGATGTAAAACCCACAGGGGTTGACCGAAACTCAGGAAGGCTGGCACCAGGCCAACCAGGACCAACTCACCACCCTGAACGCCGACCAGTGCCAGAAGGCAGATGAGAAACTGAGGGAGCCGCAAAACACCACACACTACACTGATGCTATCAAGCACAGACCTGACGACCACAGAGTCGACACGTCAACCTAATGGGCAGACAAGGGAATAAACTTAACGATTGTAATGCACAGTAGAAACCCATGTTCCTGTATAGTACACATGCTACTATGTCTAATGTACCTAACCAAGACCTGCGTGCCTCATGACTCAATTGTTGTGAGATCTGAGTATCTCGAGCTATACCTATGCGTCACTGTGTTGATACCTGTGCGTTTCCATTTCACTCTAGTTCAAAAACTGAATAAAAAGATATTTACAAAAACCCCCAAAAAATCCTGTTGCTAAAAAAAGAATTGAATCCATCTTCACGCAGCAAGGGCAGCGCGCAGACTGAGCTCCGCAGGGTGGGGAAAGGCTTAAAAGGTCTTCACACGCCTGGCAATATGACTCAGAGCGCTCTGATTAACCAATTAATAAGAGTGCTCTGATTGGTTACTTGCAAGGCTCAAGATTTAACTATCAAGTAAGGCTCACTATATACCTATCAGAGTACTCGTATTGAGGGCGCCAGGGGAGAGGAGGGGGGGAAATATAGTGAGGGGAAAAAAAATATTTGATCCCCTGCTCATTGTGAACATTTGTCCACTGACAAAGAAATGATCAGTCTATAATTTTAATGGTAGGTGTATTTTAACAGTAAGAGACAGAATAACAAAAACAATCCAGAAAAATTTCAAAAAAGTTATAAATTGATTTGCATGTCAATGAGTGAAATAAGTATTTGATCCCCTATCAATCAGCAAGATTTCTGGTTCCCAGGTGTCTTAAAGTGAGTTCTCCAAATCTCAGCTCATTACCTGTATAAAAGACACCTGTCCACATAAGCAATCAATCAGATTACAAACTCTCCACCATAGCCAAGACCAAAGCTGTCCAAGGATGTCAGGGACAGGGCTGGAATGGGCTACAAGACTATCACCAAGCAGCTTGGTGAGAAGGCGACAACAGTTGGTGCCATTATTCGCATATGGAAGAAACACAAAATAACAGTCAGTCTCCCTCGGTCTGGTGCTCCATGCAAGATCTCACCTCATGGAGTTTCAATGATCATGAGAAAGATGAGGAATCAGCCCAGAATTACACGGGAGGATCTTGTTAATGATCTTAAGGCAGCTGGAACCAGTCACCAAGAAAACAATTGGTAACACACTACGCTGTGAAGGACTGAAATCCTTCAGCGCCCGCAAGGTTCCCCTGCTCAAGAGGGCACATGTACAGGTCCGTCTTAAGTTTGCCAATTAACATCTAAATGATTCAGAGGGGAACTGGGTAAAAGTATTGTGGTCACATGAGACCAAAATCGAGCTCTTTGGCATCAACTCAACTCGCTGTGTTTGGAGGAGGAGGAATGCTGCCTATGACCCTAAGAACACTATCCCCACCGTCAAACATGGAGGTGGAAACATTATGCTCTGGAGGTGTTTTTCTGGTAAGGGGACAGGACAACTGCACAGCATCAAAGGGATGATGGACGGGGCCATGTTCCATCAAATCTTGGGTGAGAACCTCAACCAGGGCATTGAAAATGGGTCAGGGATGGGTATTCCAGCATGACAATGACCCAAAGCACACAGCCAAGGCAACAAAGGAGTGGCTCAGGAAGAAGCACATTAAGGTCCTGGTGTGGCCTAGCCAGTCTCCAGACCTTAATCCCATAGAAAGGGAGCTAAAGATTCGACTTGCCAAACATCAGCCATGAAATCTTAATGACTTGGAGAGGATCTCCAAAGAGGAGTGGGACAAAATCCCTCCTGAGATGTGTGCAAACTTGGTGGCCAACTACAAGAAATATCTGACCTCTGTGATTGCCAGCAAGGGTTTTGCCACCAAGTACTAAGTCGAAGGGGTCAAATACTTATTTCACTCATTGACATGCAAATCAATGTATAACTTTCTTGACATACATTTTTCTGGATTTTTTTTTTGTTTTGTTATTCTGTCTCTCACTGTTAAAATACACCTACCATTAAAATTATAGATTGATCATTTCTTTGTCAGTGGGCAAACGTTCAAAATCAGCAGGGGATCAAATACGTTTTTCCCCTCACTGTAGGTTCTCCCCACCATTGACACTTGGGGCCCCCACCCACAGCTCATGGTTGGGGGCAGGTCCCCCTTATTGTCATTTATGGCTTCTACCCATCAATCATGGTTGGGGGCCAGTGGGGACAACAGATCCCCCCATTGACACTTGGGGCCCCCACTTCAGGTCCCTGTTTAGATTAATAGCCCCCATTTGAATAGGTGCCCCACAATGGGACACTATTGGAGGGGACAGTTTTTTTTAATGTTTTTACACCAGTGAGCAGCCACAGACTGTTTCGAGTTTACCTGGGCATGCACAGGAATTTCATAGCGCTATCTAGTGTGAGCAGATGATGTGTCCCACAGTGCCTTCAACTGCCCACATAAAGATGCTGGCGCCCAGCACCTAGGTCTGGGCACAAAATAAAGTTGGGGAAAAAAAAAACGTGAAATGGGGGTCTAGGAGCATTTGGGGGGGACTAGGGAGTCAATTAAATGAAGTGGGGTCGGGAGGTGGGTTTAAGAAAAAAGAAATGAGATGCACCCATGACAGTGCCGCTTTAAACCTCTAAAACAGGGTTCAGCAACCTATGGCACTCGAATGTGTCTTTGCAAGGCACTCCAGGCAGCCCTTGTGCAAATAGAGTGATGATTGCAAATAGTGAAAGGCAATCCTCAATTTCCGCGTTTGCAGCATTTAGAGGACTTGATCTCAGATTATTTCATTCCAGCACTCGATACTTCATCACACCTCTATTTAAAAAAAATAAAAAGGATCAGCACGCCAAGAATCTTCAAAATCTTGTTTTGGAACAGTACTACTGGAAGGTTGCCTACCTATGCTCTATAACATTTTATCAAGTTTCCAAGTATGTTAGAGAAATATACAACTGGGCTCTAAAAAGCCCCATCCTGATGACAGCCCCAGTGCCAGCTTCTCACTACTTGAACATTCCATCACATTCAAAGTATTAAAATAAGAAGCCAGACTGTTTATGCACAAGCAGTGTCTGTGAATTCGGAATTTATAACGGAGAGGGTGAAATGAGTCAACACAAGGGCGGCACACGATTCAGGTTTCAATGCAAAGCATGCCTAATCACTTTGCAAAAATGTGTTTGTATTACAGCAATTATAATGCAATGGGATACCCCTTTAAAACCCTGTAAATTAATTCCTTGCCTGTTCAATTTAGTATAAGAGCATGATCATTTAATAAAATAGCACAATTCAAATTCATGCTAAATGTAATGCTACAAAGTATTGTTTTTATTTATTGATTTATACTAAACAAAATATAAAAATTAACTCCTGTATTAAATTTGCAGTCTGTTCACAAAATGCATATGTAACAAAGACGATTTTGTTTTTAAATGAAATAGCTAATCAATATACCGTATATGTGCAATATAAATTATGATCACTTAAGCAGTTACATCTAAGAATCTTTAAAAAGCCAGGTTAAAGATTATTAAAAACAATAAATAATGTGTGATGAAGATAGAATACCAAAGGCTGTATCTTTATTAATATTTCAATGCTGCGTACATATTTCAGAGAGTTTGTTTCTGCAATATGATGGCTGAAATAGCTCCACACTGACAATCTAGATGTGCCCCTTAGCAGCTTAATGAGAAGTTATTTTTCTATATTAAGTAATGGGTTTTTCCAAAAGCCACACAAAGTTGGGCAGAGAGCAATCATTTTCCGACCTTGCACTCCTTCTAATCCATTAATTTGTGGTTTTCATTTTCAAGTGATGGTATTTCATTTCTCGGCACTGAGAGGAGAAGAAATCTGAGCTGCTGTAGTGGGTGTTTTTCACTTAAGATTAAATAATATGATACCGAAGCAGCAGTTTGTGACATTTTCCTAGGAATGAACAGTGTTACTCATAAATAAATAGCTGGGGTATTTGTCACGACGACTGCAGATTTCACTTACCTTGATATATGATCCTTTCAAATCACAATAAAGTCATAATACAGAACAAGCATATTCACCAAAATTGCTATATTTAAGCCGATATGGCAAAAAATTAAATATAAACATAATAATTCTTAAAGTTTTTTGCTTTTCTTCCAACCCTCCACTAGGAGGAGTAAAATATTTGTTGCATGCCAGTGTCTCAAATGATTTCTTTATGATTAATAAACAAAGACAAGTTTACACATTTATTAAACATGTTCGTATGCTAATAAAAGGCCTAGTTATATATGTAGTTTACACACCAATACACAAACTACCAGGAAAGTCAAATATTTCAGTGAGACTGGCAAATGTAATGCCTCATTTCACTAAATTGTAATAATCACACTGTGCAAAATGCATCATCAGCCAATGTCAGTGAGGGGCAGAACTTGTAGTTGTCCAAATATTCAATATAGTAAATCAATATAGATCCAAGCTACAAACTCCTTATAGATAATTCTAAATTTGTTTTTATTTAAAGGGACACTGCTGGCACTGTAATTGCTTCATTAAAGTAGTTATAGTGTCTGTAGTCCCCCAAATCCCTCCTTGCAGTCTTAAACAGTTTTTTGATGTTGTGTTTATTAAATGTATATAAAATCTTTAATAAAATATTTCAAAAAGGCATACAAGGCAAATAAGTACATATATTAAGGAAGAAGAAAAAACAATATACAACAAACCAGGTCACAGATCACCACGGAGACAATTAAGTATATTCATACATAGATGTGAGACAATGCTTACAATGATCTATTAGCATACAAGATGACATAAGAGTAGACAAGCAATACAAACTTAGAAGCAATAGGAGGGTCATTAGTCATGTTGTAGCTTGTGCCAATTCCACCATGTAAGTGTAAAGCAGCCGTATGTAATTGTATGGATCTCAATCACACTAGTTCCACTAAGAAGTGTGGGCTGCTTCCAAAATTTAGGCTGTTACCAATAATGCAAAGCCATACTTTTAAAAATATCCTGAAGAATGTTGGGAATCATATCCACTGCGTGATGTTCAGGGAGGAGGGGTAGGTGAATTTGCATTAACAGTCTTATAATATCTCGGATGTCTTGCTCAGATTAGTTGAGTAAGAGAAAGAGACAAAAGATATGTAAAAATTATCCAATGGATACCTCGCACCTCAAGCATCTTAGTAAGGCACTGCAGTACCATGTACCAGTAGATTAAAATTTTACAACTAGTTTTCCAATAGGTTCTATTTTATTATGTCCCTTTCATATGAGAAATTGCTTTCTTCCAAGTTGAAAATTCAAACTCTTTGAAAATATCTTTCTCTCACTGGACCACACATGGCAGTATAGAGGTCGCTATGGAATATGCCAGCTGATCATAGCAGATTGAGTGAAATTTACATGCAAACTTACCCTGGACATAGGGTATGCCCAGGGGTGTTACAGTCAAGTGATCATAAACCTCTAAGATGTGTAAAATATGTTTGGGTCAAAAACTAAACTGCTCCAAAAAGCTCCTGAAGGCTCTGGGATACTATTGCTAATAAAGGAGCATTAGCCTGAGCAGCAATTGACAGCTGTGATCAGCTGACAGTATCGTATGAAAGATTCCAGCCTATCACAATGCACATTGGAGGTATGAATTGGTATGTCTTGCAGGAAGTGTGCAATATCTGCCATAGCTATAGCTCCAGTAGGGGGCTGGGCTTTGCTTGACCAGGAACCATTATTTACTTTTAAACTGCTCAACAATGGTCTAACATTAAATGGAGGGAAAGTGCCATGGTACACTAGGCACTAAAAACAATTCAATGACATGCAATGGCTACAGTGCCAACAGTGTCTGTTTAAATATAAATATGTTTAGTATGTTTTTATGCATTTTACACCTTGGTAAAGTCTTCTTCCTGTATTTTTGTTAGTGTGTACTGGAACAGAACAACCAACACTACAATGCCACTTAGGCATACAGGGAAATTCTGAAAAATATGTACATATTTAAGCCAAGTTTGGGCTCCAATTTGCCACAAAAAAAGTCTGGGTTTTCTGTACATGTTTGTTTTTTGTTTTACATGTTAGACAGGAGATGAGGATGAATGTTCAGTAAAAATAAATGTGGGTGTACCCCAAATGTTTACATATTAGCACACATTTTAAGCCCAATATTTTGGGTACAGAAAGATTTTGATGAGGGCTTTTCCGTTAACATTAATAATCGTCTAGAATGATGAGTATGTTCTCTCTTTCCTAAAGAATGTATGGGGCTTTTTAATGCATTATCCTAGTAGCAATAATTTCGCAAGAGCAGTTCTGCATTCAAAATCCACCCAAAGAAGCACTTTATGAAATGTGAATGCAGTAGGTAATTTATTTGGCATGCATAGGAGGATCTGGACATATGACTTATGATAAAGCAATCTCTAATGTACCTTGCTACTGTTTTATATGTTTCCACTTCCTTCTTTAGATTCTTTATTTCAGTATCCAGCAGCTGGTTATGAATGTAGACATCTGGGACAAACCCAACTGCTTCGGGCTTCAGGAGGCCTTTCTGCTTCATTT
Source organism: Pelobates cultripes (assembly GCA_933207985.1). Classification (NCBI taxonomy): domain Eukaryota; kingdom Metazoa; phylum Chordata; class Amphibia; order Anura; family Pelobatidae; genus Pelobates; species Pelobates cultripes. The sequence continues at coordinate 56,755,321 of OW240918.1, read as the reverse complement.
CATACCTAAAGAAATAATAAGCAGGCCTTGTATTTGCTGTGACAATTAAACAATAGTTCAGTGTCATGCATGCATATGTTCTCTGATCGCACAAATTAATAATTCCTTTATGTATCAAGTGAGAAGAAAAGGGGAGGCGGGGGGGGGGGGAGCTTCACTTTATTTCTAGCAAATGTTAATTCCTTATGGCTTCACATTCTTAGAGCGCACTACAATTTAATACATAGGATGGCTGAGAATATAGATTATAGCTGGAAGTAAGGGAAAGATTTGCTCATTAAGCACACATTGTGGTTTATGCACTAAGCAGTTAACTAACAAATGTGTTTCTAAATTCATGCCGAAAGAGAAACTGGAAAATCATCCTAACTGAACAAGTTAAAAATTCAGCATAATTCATTGTTTATGGGTTTACAAACAATAAATATATAGCAACCAGTTTTGTTACATTAAACTGCATTTTCCTACACAAACAAAATACAGTTATATATAAACAACACATTCTAAACCATAGCAGCCAATGGGAATACAGTAGGCAAGCATTAAAGGTACACCGAAGACACTATAACCATTTAATCTCACTAGTGCCTGGAGTCCTCTGGAGCTATCCCTTCATTTAGTATTAATAAATTTTCAAGCAGTTTAAAGGGACACTATAGTCACCTGAACCACTACAGCTTAAAGGGAAACTATACGCACCCAGACCACTTCAGCTCATTAAGTGGTTTGGGTGCAATGTCCCTTAACCCTACAGTGGTAATTATTGCAGTTTTTAAGAAACTGCAATAATTATCACTCAGGGTTAACTCCACCTTTAGAGGCCGTCTACCAGACAGCCACTAGAGGGACCAAAAGTCGAGTGAGGACATCCAGCGTCAATCAAATCCCCATAGGAAAGTATTGAAACAATGCTTTCCTATACGGAATCCTAATGCGAGCGCAGCACTTGCCACAAATGCGCATTATGTCTCCCCCCGCCGGCGGATGTCAACGAGGGAGGAGTGTGGGCGGAACCTGACCCAGCGCTGAGGGACATCGCACTGGATTCAGGTAAGTGACTGAAAAGTGGGAGTAGGGGCACTGTAGGAAGTTTTAGTGCCAGGAAAACAGCTTTGTTTTCTTGGCACTGTAGTATCCCTTTAATGTAATAGTTCTGATATTGATAGCCTGTCCCTGCAAGCTTTTCAAGGTAAATGATGCCTATTCAGAAAAATGCAGGGTTTACATTAATAAAAAGAATAGGAATAGCAAAAAGAAAAAATCAAATTGCTGCAACCAGGAGATAGTTACTATCACTTACAATTCTAAAATAGGTGTATTTCAAACCTCAATATTTAAAATTCGCAGAAGTGTTAAAGGACCACTCTAGGCACCCAGACCACTTCAGCTTAATGAAACATAGAAACATAGAATGTGATGGCAGATAAGAACCATTCTGCCAATCTAGTCTGCCCAATTTTCTAAATACTTTCATTAGTCCCTAGTCTTATCTTATAGTTAGGATAGCCTTATGCCTATCCCACGCATGCTTACACTCCTTTACTGTGTTAACCTCTACCACTTCAGCTGGAAGGCTATTCCATGCATCCACTACCCTCTCAGTAAAGTAATACTTCCTGATATTATTTTTAAACCTTTGTCCCTCTAATTTAAGACTATGTCCTCTTGTTGTGGTAGTTTTTCTTCTTTTAAATATAGCCTCCTCCTTTACTGTGTTGAAGTGGTCCTTCCCCCAAAGCCTCTAGCGGCTGTCTCATTGACAGCCGCTAGAGGCACTTGCGTGATTCTCACTGTGAAAATCACAGTGAGAGCACGCAAGCGTCCATAGGAAAGCATTGATAATGCTTTCCTATGCGACCGGCTGAATGCGCACGCAGCTCTTGCCGCGCGTGCGCGTTCAGCCGACGGGGCGGAACGGAGGAGGATCGGAGGCAGAGAGCTCCCCGCCCAGCTCTGGAAAAAGGTAAGTGAGCCGGGTGGGAGGGGGTCCCTGAGGGTGGGGGTACCCTCAGGGCACTATAGTGCCAGGAAAACGAGTATGTTTTCCTGGCACTACAGGGAGTGCAGAATTATTAGGCAAATGAGTATTTTGACCACATCATCCTCTTTATGCATGTTGTCTTACTCCAAGCTGTATAGGCTCGAAAGCCTACTACCAATTAAGCATATTAGGTGATGTGCATCTCTGTAATGAGAAGGGGTGTGGTCTAATGACATCAACACCCTATATCAGGTGTGCATAATTATTAGGCAACTTCCTTTCCTTTGGCAAAATGGGTCAAAAGAAGGACTTGACAGGCTCAGAAAAGTCAAAAATAGTGAGATATCTTGCAGAGGGATGCAGCACTCTTAAAATTGCAAAGCTTCTGAAGCGTGATCATCGAACAATCAAGCGTTTCATTCAAAATAGTCAACAGGGTCGCAAGAAGCGTGTGGAAAAACCAAGGCGCAAAATAACTGCCCATGAACTGAGAAAAGTCAAGCGTGCAGCTGCCACGATGCCACTTGCCACCAGTTTGGCCATATTTCAGAGCTGCAACATCACTGGAGTGCCCAAAAGCACAAGGTGTGCAATACTCAGAGACATGGCCAAGGTAAGAAAGGCTGAAAGACGACCACCACTGAACAAGACACACAAGCTGAAACGTCAAGACTGGGCCAAGAAATATCTCAAGACTGATTTTTCTAAGGTTTTATGGACTGATGAAATGAGAGTGAGTCTTGATGGGCCAGATGGATGGGCCCGTGGCTGGATTGGTAAAGGGCAGAGAGCTCCAGTCCGACTCAGACGCCAGCAAGGTGGAGGTGGAGTACTGGTTTGGGCTGGTATCATCAAAGATGAGCTTGTGGGGCCTTTTCGGGTTGAGGATGGAGTCAAGCTCAACTCCCAGTCCTACTGCCAGTTCCTGGAAGACACCTTCTTCAAGCAGTGGTACAGGAAGAAGTCTGCATCCTTCAAGAAAAACATGATTTTCATGCAGGACAATGCTCCATCACACGCGTCCAAGTACTCCACAGCGTGGCTGGCAAGAAAGGGTATAAAAGAAGAAAATCTAATGACATGGCCTCCTTGTTCACCTGATCTGAACCCCATTGAGAACCTGTGGTCCATCATCAAATGTGAGATTTACAAGGAGGAAAACAGTACACCTCTCTGAACAGTGTCTGGGAGGCTGTGGTTGCTGCTGCACGCAATGTTGATGGTGAACAGATCAAAACACTGACAGAATCCATGGATGGCAGGCTTTTGAGTGTCCTTGCAAAGAAAGGTGGCTATATTGGTCACTGATTTGTTTTTGTTTTGTTTTTGAATGTCAGAAATGTATATTTGTGAATGTTGAGATGTTATATTGGTTTCACTGGTAATAATAAATAATTGAAATGGGTATATATTTGTTTTTTGTTAAGTTGCCTAATAATTATGCACAGTAATAGTCACCTGCACACACAGATATCCCCCTAACATAGCTATAACTAAAAACAAACTAAAAACTACTTCCAAAAATATTCAGCTTTGATATTAATGAGTTTTTTGGGTTCATTGAGAACATGGATGTTGTTCAATAATAAAATTAATCCTCAAAAATACAACTTGCCTAATAATTCTGCACTCCCTGTATAGTGGTCCTTTAAGTCTGCTAAACAATGTTATACAATGAATCAGTAATAATTGCAATAATAACAAATAGGATCTTCAATATACACAAACCAAATGGAAGTATATAAATTGTGTCAACAAGTAAAGAAAATGGTAATAGTTACAATCCTTAATAATTTTGAAACACCATAAACGAGCAGAACAGTCCTAATGAGTCTATTAAGCTGTATGCTCCTATTTGTGTACGGCTGAAATCCCTTCTATTGAAATAGCAGGGAAAGCTAGCCAATGGGAGCACAATAATAGTCTAGTAACACACTAATAATAACATTTAATAGTATGGTACACATAAATAATAACGTAATCCACTAAGTGAAGAAATGTAGAAATGTGTAATAAACTTTTCTACATATAAGTCAAGTTTACTAACCGACAACATTATCCATCCAACACCAGCCGTTGGTCTTCATAATATAAAATGCAGAAATACGTCTTTCATCAAAAGAGATTTTATTCTAAAAATAAGTGTAATTGTGTAAATATTTTAAAATCAAAGTTATTCACAGACGTCACAAAAGTGTGGGAACCTTTTTCCGGAGTCTCACCACCCTCAGTCTTGATCCTCTGCCGTTGCAGACTGTCAGAAGTCGGCTTACAGAGGGCTGCAGAGTCCTGTGTGTCCACTAACTAAAGGGGAGATTCGCTGCGTGCATTCTACTTTGATTCACTTTGCGTTCCAATCTGTGTCAGTGTATCGGTAAGATGCAGCCTTACGCGTTTCGTGACGATCTGTCACTTCATCAGAGGAATGCATCTTTCATCTAAAGCTGGATATTTATACACTATAGGCATACAGGTTCTATTAACCCTTTCGTTACCATAATACATTTTTGTAAGTAAAATGTGAATCACTTAAAATAATAATCAAATTGTTACATATACATATAAAATGTTACATATACATATAAAATAAAAAGAAGGGGAGGTTATCTTAAAATGCCCCAATAATTAAAACAGCATACTTAAAACACTAAAACTTAGGTGTGGTGTGACTCCGGAAAAAGGTTCCCACACTTTTGTGCCGTCTGTGAATAACTTTTTAAAATATTTACACAATTACACTTATTTCTAGAATAAAATCTCTTTTGATGAAAGACATGTTTCTGCATTTTATATTATGAAGACCAACGGCTGGTGTTGGATGGATAACATTGTCGGTTAGTAAACTTGACTTATACAGTTGCAAGAAAAAGTATGTGAACCCTTTGGAATGATATGGATTTCTGCACAAATTGGTCATAAAATGTGTTCTGATCATCATCTAAGTCCCAACAATAGACAATCACTGTCTGCTTAAACTAATAACACACAAAGAATGAAATGTTGCCATGTTTTTATTGAACACACCATGTAAACATTCACAGTGCAGGTGGAAAAAGTATGTGAACCCCTAGACTAATGACATCTCCGCGAGCTAATTGGAGTGAGATGTCAGCCAACTGGAGTCCAATCAATGAGATGAGATTGGAGGTGTTGGTTACAGCTTCCCTGCCCTATAAAAAACACACACCAGTTCTGGGTTTGCTTTTCACAAGAAGCAGTGCCTGATGTGAATGATGCCTCGCACAAAAGAGATCTCAGAAGACCTACGATTAAGAATTGTTGACTTGCATAAAGCTGGAAAGGCTTATAAAAGTATCTCCAAAAGCCTTTCTGTTCATCAGTCCACGGTAAGACAAATTGTCTATAAATGGAGAAAGTTCAGCACTGCTGCTACTCTCCCTAGGAGTGGCCGTCCTGTAAAGATGACTGCAAGAGCACAGCGCAGACTGCTCAATGAGGTGAAGAAGAATCCTAGAGTGTCAGCTAAAGACTTACAAAAGTCACTGGCAAATGCTAACATCCCTGTTAGCGAATCTACAATACGTAAAACACTAAACAAGAATGGATTTCATGGGAGGATACCACAGAGGAAGTCACTGCTGTCCAAACAAAACATTGCTGCACGTTTACAGTTTGCACAAGAGCACCTGGATGTTCCACAGCAGTACTGGCAAAATATTCTGTGGACAGATGAAACCAAAGTTGAGTTGTTTGGAAGAAACACACAACACTATATGTGGCGAAAAAAAGGCACAGCACACCAACATCAAAACCTCATCCCATCTGTGAAGTATGGTGGTGGGGGCATCATGGTTTGGGGCTGCTTTGCTGCGTCAGGGCCTGGACTTAACTCCTAAATGGCAGAGGATTGAGCAGTGAGGCTGCAGGGGCATGTTCTATACACCAAAACTGCTTCATTAAGCTAAAGTTGTTCAGGTGACTATAGTGTCCCTTTAACATACACAATAGAGGAATTCACAGAAATGTACTGGTTTCCAGGACTATTTACATAACTGCACCAAAATGTACCATTCTGTTTGAAAGCATTCCAAGGTTTTCATCATTCCCATTTTTATCAAGAAATTGCGAAGAAAATCATCCACCACTTCAGGCCTTTGAGAGTCGGGTCTTGCTGCGATTAGCAGGGATGTTGGCAACTGCAATAGACAGAGTAAAAGAGACATGAATGTAGTAGAGCGTAAGTCTACAATGCCTATTATATACAAAAAAACTAAACCATAACTTTAATTCTGGTAACAATGTGCCATGTAACATACATCCATTCATCCATCAATGGGTTTGCAAGTAAACCACAATTAGTTCAACATAATTAACATAGTTGTAATGACTTTGTTAATTGCAAGTACAAAATGGTTTTGAATAAGTATTTTATCATCACAATAAAATAAAGTAATCGGTACTACTCTCTTATGTTTTATAAGTACTGGAAACCTAACAGAGATTTAGATTTCAAAATAGCAGCCCAGAGGGTTAACAAGATGCTGTAATGTGCAGGTATGCAAGTTCACACAAATAGTATTTGAGGCATTTGCTACAAGATATGTACAATGGATGAGAATAATAAAATAAATACAATTTTAAAAGATTTTTAAAAAAGCAACTTTATTTAATCGACACAAAAATGTATTAAAATTAAATTATGCCGACTGTGGATACATTGTAATACACAACACTAAAATCATTAAATGAAACGGTGTTCAGTTAATTAAATAGGGGTTCCTTGGTGTTGCTCCAACGAGGAGGTCATGACTCCAACAGGACCCAGAAAGGTGCCTTGGCTAGTGGTCGTTCAGGGCCAAAGGTGGACACCGAACGATGCCCTTAGGTAAACAAACTCAGAGAGATCTAGTTTGTTGTTTATCAATGTTAATACAAAGTAATTTTTCTAAACATCTCGAGATGGTCTAAGTTGACTATGTTACATATATTTCTTTCATGTTATGTATATAAAAACTTAAAATAAAGAATTAATAAAAAATAAAAAAAAAGTAGGGTTGGGCCACCAATAGTTGATATATTTAGCCATTTGTTTTAGATGTCCTGCATAAGGCTTAAGGCAGGGGTGCTCAAACTTTTGGTAGTTGAGGGCCACTTTAAATATTTTGTACAGGTCGCAGGCCACGCAGTAGACAACTCTTACATAATAGATAAACTAATTGAGTCCGCACTAGTCCTGAAAAGAGCTTTCTAGTCAAATTACTAGAATAACCTGACCGGTATAGGTGTTATTTAATGACCAGAAATAATATGGGGAGAGATCTGAGAAATGTATACCAGCCCTTACAACGACTTCTTTGTAGTATCTGTAGATATACAATATCACAAGATGTCATAAGGAGAACAGAGGACTTTCTGGAGTTTGGGTTAGCCAGAAATGTATACCAGCCCACCCGCTGACCATAGGTAGAGGCATTGGGACTGATGGACGACATTTTATTCTCTAAAATTAAGTTTGTGCAAGTCTAAGATGCACACACTGACATCACTAAAATGAGTTTTGAGTGCAATCATAGAAAAGCTAAGCTATTTCAGTTATATTGGCTCAACTTTCTAATATGAAATTGCTATACCACGCTTCTAGTATATATTTGATGGTTGTGTTTGGCCTGTAAGATGGGAGGGGCACCCCTGGTGTAAGAGCATTAGGACGGCTATGATATTTAAAATTGTAACATATCACATTTCAAGAATAATGAAGCTTCCTGAATCATGAACATACCACACTGATAATTATTCAATTTATTTAAAGGGTGGTTGCTAGGGGACTGGGAACCCAAAGTTACCCAGGGGGTGGGGGGGTTGGTAGTAGTAATTTTGAAGTGGTGGACAATGGAATGTCCACCGCCACTGTATGTCACAATTTAGGCTTGTTTAGCCCCCATTTATATTATAATTAGAGGCCCCACCTGTCAATAATGAGTGGGGGCTGGGGCAGGAACATTAGGTTCCCCCCTTCATATTCTAAATGGAGCCTCCACCTGCTGCTGTTGGGTCAGGGCTGGGGTGGGAACATTAGTTCCCCCTCGATAAAAAATCTGCAGAAACCACCTGCTGACCATAGGTAGATCATTAGGATTTCCCCCCATTTTAAATTTTTTTATGTTTATTTAATAGGCCCCATCTGCCAGCCAAAGGTGGGAAACAGGTGGTGGACTGCCATCTGCTCACATCCCTTTATTTAATTTTAAGTTCCCCACCCAATGCCCAGAGCTGGGGTCACTGGGTGGCGGCAGGGAGGAGACTATGATATTTCACAGGAACCATTACCATGGAATAGGGCTTTTTGTTTTTACAACTGGGCAGCATTTAGTAGATATGCCCATGCAGCAAATGCAATGCAGCAGATGGGGCTAAGGAGGGGTTTATAACCTCCCTTATAGAAATATGGTGGTCTTATCGACTCCCATAAGCCTTTTTACTTTTTTAATGTGGTGGCTGCCTAGCAAGTGATGGTCAGCCACCACATAATTATCCCTCACAGACCCAAAGGTTTTAACCGCTTGCCAGCTGCCCGCTAGTGCGGTCAGCAGGCCAATAGTACTTCAAATGATCAATTCACTTGCAAAAGAAGCAAGTACTAGATAATTTGTGAATGTGCACCATAAGTATGTGGATGAATCAATATCTTCAAGACTCTCAAAAAAAAAGAATATGTATATAATAAATGGCATGCACAAAGCATTGCAAAAAGAGTCCAGAATCCTACAGAAAGGTAGCTAGAAGGGACTAGTATGTACATAATACCCCATAGGTAGTATAAGCTCAACAGTAACACCCACTAAGACGAGGACATGGTAGAGCTGGATCAGAGATAAATCTGTATTCAATGCATAAAGCAATGAGATAATGTATGTTAAGGTGAACCTGTCATCACAGGTTCACTTAAAACGGATATAGTGAAGTTGTCCATCAAAAATATAAGGATAAAAATGAAAAACAGGAGAAGGTGCAATATTATAATATAAATATGTCCATTAGATATATTTCAACGTTACCAATTAACAGTACACAGAAAAGCCAGAACAAACAATATATACACTGGAAAATGTTTACAGCATCAGTAATTATTAATTATCCAGAATCAATTTGTTTGGGTTCCTCCAACATTAACCTGTAAAGTCATCAAAAAGATATATGGCATTCCAGTTATAACACTACCAAGAATAAACAAACATTCTTCTAAGGAACAGATGGTCATTCACGGACAAACGGAAAATTAATCTTGAAAATCCCAAAGCTCAGAGTAGCTATTTCAATATCAGAAAGGAGACTAATGGTCATGTCTATTTAATGGGAACAATTCTGTTGAAGTAGTTAATGAAATCCTCAATACCTAATTAACCAGTCATCCTCTTGCTCCCAATTTGCAAACAGATTTTTAACTCTCATAAATTAGCACTAAATCCAGTAGCTGCACCTCATAAAATTAAGTAGTAAAATACTTTCCTGCAATTAGAATGGCAATCAGGCAAAACAGTACTTTTCAGCATTGAGACTACACTATATATCCTTATATGCATGATTAAATGGGATGAAGCAGTAACATTCTAAGGCATTGTAAGAATTATGCTTCATAAATCTGTGGAACTCTAGAACACACTGTATTTTATGGCCAATAAGAGGATTACAGAGTATACAACTAAAACATGCCTAGTTAGTGATATGTTTATTTTATGGTATTGGTTTCACCCTAAAGCTCACCAATAGAATGCCCCCTTAATTTTTTCCATGCATTAAAACATTGTTGGGATTCCAATTTAACTTTCTCAGAAAATAGTCAGAATTAGCAAGAATACTACTCGGGTGTTTTTTCATGCAAAAGTGAAAAAAACAACATCTAATGAAATATAAAGGGCCAATGCCATCCATCCTATAATTAATAACATAAATCATATTGGGCACTCCAGAATGCTCTTATTAGTAGATTAAACCCATAAATGTTTCCCTCTATAAATATAAAAAGGAAAAGAAAAAAAGGGGTCCCCAGAAACAGCTAGTAACTGGAAAAAAAGCACAATATGTTCTTACTTGGGGTAAAAAGTAGGTTGTTTTTGTTCTTTCTGCACACTGAGCCTAGAGGGGTATCAGCTACCTCACTGATGAGGTCCAGTGAAGGTTAGAACCATTGTCTATAGGTGCTGTATATATCATGCATAGAGGACTTGCCAGCATATTGGATATGAACTACCCCTCTGAACGAGCTCAGCCTGATACACAAATGACACATGTTCGCCCTGTAATGCCACATTTGCTCAATGCTTCTTTGAGACCTGACCCTAAGGTCATGTTAAAGGAACACTCCAAGAACCATAACCACTACAGTGTGCTTTCAGAACAGGTTTGACTTATGGTTTATCAGGCGTCAGTCACTTCCTCCATAACAACAGCCAATAAGCTGGATGCTCCTTCTGAGCTTCTGAGCTAAGGAGAGCTTGCTCACTGGCTGAGAGAATAAGCTGGCCACTTTCAGCCAATGAGCTAAGCCTAGCTCAGACGGAAAGTGCCTGGCTCTATTGGAACGACTTAAGACAGGGAGTGGCACCTGGAGGACCCCAGGTAAGAAATCAAACCATTTTGAAATGGTTTGACTTCTTACAATTTGGGGCACCAGGGCCTATTCTACATTAGTTTCACCACTGTGCCAGAACAGTAGATGATACTTGGAGTGTTCCTTTAATTGACTTTCTCCGTGTTCTGAAATCTTATGTTTTGGATTGTCAAATAATGCTCTTGAAATTTTTGTTAAGAAGTTACCTGCAGGTCCTGCTGTACCTATCTAGCTCTCCATTGTATTGTGATTGACTTGATAGAGTCAGTCACAATTCAACATTTGTATTTATGGTAGTCAACTGGAAATCACATCTTAAGCTACCAGTTATTCAGCTCTGCAAGGCTAAACCACCAATAGCAAATCAAGTTACTATTTTAGCACATAAAAATGAGCTATATCCACAGACACAAATATAGTATTATCAATGCATCACATTAACTTAATAGAATAAGTTTCACTTGCTTAACATTCACGTTTGTGACAAATGTCTCATTAGTATTATTATGCAAATCTTCCTCTTTTATGTCTCACAGTGATAAAACAACTCATAAGAATAGGGTTATCATGAATATTTAGTTACCCTCATTTTTTTTTTTTTTTTAGTTCAGTCGTCATCTATTTCTATCTATTTGACCTGTCAGCATATACGGCTCATCCTTTTATTTCAAGGACACGTCTCCAAGAGGGGGATGTTTTGAAAGAAAGAGTATCTGCTCGAAGAGTAAATGCACAAATTGAGAATCTGTTTGGATGCATCGCCATGCACGATTTATAATCCCATAAAACACTCTGCAGCAAGACTTGAGCTGGCTGTTTGCCCCAGATAAGTCTGGTGGAGTTTCAAGATTCACAGCGCAGGAAAAAAAAAAAAAAAGGAAGAAAAAAATTAATCGGATATCACCCAAAAAGCAAAGGATGGGGCAGTTACTCAAGCAGACAGGACAGTAGAGAACAACATAATAATCAATTAGCTCTGTGATATCAATATAGAAAGTCGTGCTGGGTATCCCCTTTCCCTGTAGCGCTGTGTCCTCTAATCCTCTCTGTATTTTCTTCTACAATGAAATGTGACACCACACTCAAAGTGGCTGTAGTCTTTTATTTTTAGAGTGCTCTCCAAACCGATCACTCAATAATTGTCGAGGTTAGAAAAGGACAATATTATGCAGAGTCGCACATCCAATTTCATTGGGTTTAACCTCCTGCCGTAGAATTAAAAGCCAATACAATGATACACTATACATGGAGAAATAACAGAATAATGTGTGTGCTGACTTTTATATATTTTTATACAGTCAACCAAACATTTAAAAAAAGAAAAAAAAACATTTTTCTAAATAAATATTTACTTATATTTTTTTGTTTAAAAATACAAGTTGACAGTCATGTTCTGCCATAACGTAATAATAAGTGTGGTGTATAAGGATTACATTTGCATGTAAGTGGCAGTTAAAGAGAACATGTGCTGAATATGGATTTACAATTCATTAGGACAATATGATTAATGCACAATGAGGTTAAACACGATTTAACAATGTACATTTCAAATAATGAAGTGATGAGAGGGAGGGTCTCAATCAGTTGTGGCAAACCTTTGACATTGCTGCTGATGTAGCTGAACATTTTTTTTTTGCTTATTCACTATGCAAATTAAAATAGAGATTAGGAAACAGTGCACAAACAAAAATACTAATTTAAAAATGTCAAAGCTACTTAAAAATCCCCTATCTCAGCAAACTAATATGTGAAATTTGTGTTAAGCCCACCACTACATCACAATACCCCAATATTTGTGGGCTCTAAACTAGTTTTAAGATGGGAGACAAACAACTACTTAAAGTGGCACTGGCATGGCCGCATCAGTTTTTGGTGTTTTTAACACCCCCTCCTGACTCCACTATATGGTATTATCCCTCTAGTCACCCTCAAATGCACCTAGGCCCCCCCATTTTACTATTAACTGTTTATTTCTTGCCCGCACCTAGGTCGTACTAGGGATCGACCAACGTTGATTTTTTTAGAGCCGATACCGATAATCTGTGAACTTTAGCAGATAACTTGCCGACATTCTGTACATTTACCATTTTGAAAAAATTTAACTAATTCGAAAGGTAAATGCACAAAATATACATGCCACATGTAGTAGATGAAGTGTGTTTAGACAGGGGAGCTGTGTGTGTTTGTGTAGTGTGTGTGTGTAGTGGATGCAGAGTGTGTTTGTGTAGTGTGTATAGTGAATGCAGTGTGTGTGTTTGTGTAGTGTGTATATAATGCAGTGTGTATATATTGCAGTGTGTGTAGTGTGTGTATATATAATGTAGTGTGTTTGTGTAGTGTGTGTATATAATGCAGTGTTTGTGTATGTAATGCAGTGTGTGTATATGTAATGCAGTGTGCGTGTGTTTGTGTAGTGATGTAATTTGTGTAAAATGGGGGGGGGGCATTTTTTTTATTTTAATTTTTTTTTTTAAAATATTTAAATGTTTTTTTGTTTATTGCCCCTTCCCTGCTTCTTACCAGGGAGGGGGGATATAGTATTCCCACGTGGTCCGGTGGCTTGTTAAGTACTTCGGGGGGCCAGCAGCAAGCACTGACTTACCTTGCAAGCAGCTCCTCCAACTCCCTGTGTAAATCTCGCGGCTCTTAGTGCCTAGCAGAGCGTTGTCATGGTAACCCGTGGCAAAGCTCTGAGTCTGCGGGTCTCGCGAGATTTACACAGGGAGCTGCATGCAAGGTAAGTCAGCAGGGCCGGTGCAAGGATTTTTGCCGCCCTAGGCAAAAGAAAGATTTGCCGCCCCCTTCCCCCCCCCCCAGGACATCGCAATGCCCCACCCATATGATCTGCCATATGAACTAATGCCAGTGCTGCACACAGTGTGTGTTTACATTAAAAAGCCTGCAGGGACAAACTATAGACACCAGAACAACTTTATTAAGCTGCAGTGGTTCTGGGGATTATAGGGTCCATTTAATGTGAGGTAAATTAGAGATTAGTGTCACTAATAATATACTAGATTGCCTACTTACAATCAGATGAGGATGGTGATGGGCTCTGGCTGCAGTCTGGCTCCACTGGTCTGGTGTAGAACAGGATCTCTGGAGGCTGTTTGTAACTGTGGTCACAAAATTCAATGTTCTGGGAGAACGGGAAGCAGCTCCATTTTTTGGGGCCTCTTACATAGCTCAAGGTCTGGGCCCCAGGGCCTGACGGTGAGTATGCCCATAAAGCCCACCCATAAGTCCACCTACATGTTCCACCCATGAGTCGCTCACAGGGAGTAGAGTGTGTAGGGGATGTGTTATGTGTTACTGTAGAGGATCTAATGTGTGTGCTTATGGAATGTAGTGTATAGGGATACCAGTTTGTGTAGGTGATGCAGTGTGTTTTTGTGTAAGGGATAGAAAGCAGTGATTGTTTGTGTATAAGGGATGTATTGTGTGTTTCTTGTTGTGTGTAAGGGATGCATTGTGTGAATCTGTGGTATACATAAGGGATGCAAAGTGTGTTTCTGTGTATGTAAGGGATGCAGTGTGTGTGTCTGTAAGGGGTGCGTTGAGTGTGTGTAAGAGATGCATTGTGTTTCTGTGTGTGTGTGTAAGAGAAGCAGTGTGTGTAAGGGATGCATTGTGTGTTTCTGTGTATACGTGCAGGTAGCATTGTGTGTTTCTCTGTGTGTAAGGGAAGCATGTTGTGTTTCTGTGTGTATAGGGATGCATTGTGTGTGTGTGTGTGTGCGTGGTGTGAAAGAGCTCCCTGTCCTGCCCCCTGTCCTATAGAGCTCTCCCTTCCATTCCTTAGAGATCTCCCCTGCCCCTTAGTGGTCTCTCCTCTCCCCCCCACCTCCCTTAGTGGTCTCCTTTTCTCCCCGACTTTCCATTAGTGGTCTCTCGTCTCCCCCTTAGTGGTCTCTGCTCTCCTCTGCCCCCCCTTTCCATTAGTGGTCTCTCCTCTCCCCCCACCCTCCCCTAGTGGTCTATCCTCCACCCCCCTCCCTTAGCGGTCTCTCCTCACACCCCTCCCCTAGTGGTCTCTCCACCGCCCCCTCCCTCCTTTAGTGGTCTCTCCCTCCCCTACGTTCTCATCTCCCACCCCTCGTGTTCTCCTCTTCTTCTCCCCCCGTGTTTTCCTCTTATTCCCCCGCCTCCCTGTGTTCTCCTCTTCTTCTCACCCCTGTAATCTTCTCTTCTTCTCCCCCCTCCCTGTAATCTTCTCCCCCCCTTCCCTCCCTGTAATCGCTTCTTCTCCCCCGTAATCTTCTCTTCTTCTCCCCC
>OW240918.1:56714242-56740396 GCA_933207985.1 Pelobates cultripes | reverse complement strand
CCCCCCCCCCAATCATCATCTCCTCACCTCCCCTGCCCTGTAGCGTGGCCGAGCTACTCTCCGAGTGTGCACTTCCTGTCAGTCTGGCCGGGTTGCGGACTGGAAAGGAGCTCGGCCATGCTACAGGGAAGGGGAGGTGAGGCAGTGAGGCAGCCGTCTGAGCGCTCTCTACAGAGCGCTCAGACGGATGCAGCATTTAAAGGGCCGACGATGGGGGCGCAGGGCGCCCCCTCCTATATGGCGCCCTAGGCGGCTGCCTAGTTCGCCTTAAAGGAAGCGCCGGCCCTGTAAGTCAGCGCTTGCTGCTGGTCCCCCACAGGACCGCCGGGCTTGTAATGAGCCCGGCGGTCCGGTTATATATTATCGGCAATATCGGTATCTGAATTGGCCGATACTGATATTGCTGAAAATACCAAATATCGGCCGATAATATCAGCCCGACCGATAATCGGTCGATCCCTAATGGGTACCACCATCTTTGTGTGGGCAGATGAAGACCCTGTTGGACAAATTGTCTGACCACTCTAGATAGTGCTGTGAAATCCCCCCTTTTTTATATGCAATTTAAAATGGCCAAATTATTTATATTATCCATCAGCACATTATCATCTCAAAATGTACAATTTCTACCCTGCTACATGTAATCTCTGTTACAGAAGTTGTAACTTGTTTTTGCACTTATTCATGTTGAGACTGCTCAACCAGCTAAAGCCTTTGGTCCAAAGTATTTGGAAAACATTTCTCATAGCCAGTTGTCTTCTTTACCATCATTTACCAGACATCACCCTCTCAAACCTCAACCTCTTGGTTTTTAATTGACGAACATCAGAAAAGCTAACCACTTCTAAGATCAGTTGTTATACTGACGCTTTGTATATTCTAACATTAGAAAAAACTAAATTCCATGACAAGCTTGAGGTTTTTGCAGATATTTAGAAATATTGGTTTTAATGAGAAATGGTTCTGTCATTCAACTCTATACAATCAATCCTGTCATATTCTATAACCATGGCTAGTAACGAAGAATCACTGTACCCTTTTTTCTGCCAGTTTCTATGTGTCTCTTATTCTTATAAAAGTATTTATATCTTAAAATATGTGGCAATATATTTTTCAGAATACTTTGCTCGAATCTCATGCATGCGTTTATTGTTCGTTAAAAAGGGCCAAAAATGGGTACACACTATTTTTAATGCTTTAATAAAAGGCAAATAAATACATAAAAAAATGGCCTTTAACCCCAAAGGTGGGAGGAAACCTAACAACTTAGCATATCAGCAATGACTAAACTGTATCATGGTCCACAGGGCGATTTCAAGCAAACTACCCCACAAACTCCCCCCCATACCACCTTTTATACCCCCTATAGTTCTGAAACCAACTGACTCAATGGAAGACCTCAATACTGAAACTTAGTAAATGTAGAATTCCACAACAATAGACAGGAATACGACAAAATGAAAAAATTTCTAAAATTCTAATGGCATTCATCACAGAATACGGCAAATGTAAAGAACGATGAATGCACTACCCAAATAACCTTCCTTTCTGTAAACAAATAGAATATATAAAGAAACCTGGCTTCTGTGTAAGCCCTCTCTGTTTTATCCTTGCATTTCTGTCAAAGAAAAATAAAGATTTAAAAAAAAAAAAAAAAAACAATGCCCCTTCCTCACCGGGAAGAGGCTCTACCATTTAGGAGCCGCTCATTCTGGTCTATGTGTTTGATCGCATTCCACATCCCTGTGCAGCAAGGGTTTGTGGGGAAAACAGTTTATCCTCTAGCAGCAGATTCCCAATAGCCATACTGTGACCACTACATTTTAGTAAATTTCATAATTTTGTGAATGAGGCTAGGAGAAGTGATCAAAATACCCAAAGAACTCGTATTTGAGCAGCCATGGCTTGGATCCCTCCCCAAGGAGAGGAGAAGGGTCAGTCCAAGTTGTGCATTCAGCAAAAGCAAATCATCAATCGATACTGCCCATCACAAACTTTTCCTGATGAACGAATGAATGAATGAATGAATTACTGTCAAGCTAGCTAAAGATAATAATTAATAAAAAGATAGATACATATTACTGGACCTTAGAGTGGCTGGGCTTAACATAAAGAGCAAAGAATATAGCCCTAACATAGGATATGGATAATCAGAGACAGGTCACAGATAGGAAAAGGTAGAATAATCGAATACACAAAGTCAAGGTCATTGATTCCAGAGGTAAGAATAGTTGAAATAACAGAGCCAACTCAAACAAGAAAAACACACTGAATACTATAACAAACTCTCTGGCTACAGGGCAAGGAAGTGTTGTCAGATAAGGACTTAAGTAGGTATAAGTATGTGGTGATTGGTTGGGGCACAATTGGCATAATCAGCAATATATTATACATGGATTTAGCCCACAAGTGATTTGGGGTAACTTTTGTTACTTTATAAAACAGGCAGAACCAAGCATTCTGCATCATTGTGATCACATTTTGCATTAGCCGAAGGCTGGGATGCAACCTCGAAAGGAAGAGGTTCGGCGTTGGCTGAGGGAAGAAGAGCAACATGGTGAGGGTTGAGGGAAGTAAAACAATTACAGTAAACTACAGGACACATCTCTTCATCTACACCTTACAACCCTATCTTCAGTGAAAAGACTGGGATTTGTCTTGTTTGTAAAAAAAATTACCTAATATGTTTTACATATCATTATTAGATTTTATTTTGTATGAGGACACAGGAAAGTTACAGGAAACAATAAGCGATACAGGAAACATTAAGTACTGGAAGGAAACTGTTATATTATCACAGTCTGCCATAAAAAAGGAAATAATGTACAAATGTACAACATATGCATAATAAAGATTAACAAATCCTGCATGAGGAAACACAGTATACACAAATCAATCAATGTCTTGTTGTGCATAATAGAGTAAACAATATATATATATACACACACACACATTTGACCTATTTTTGAACAGTTCTCTTACATTTTCTATTCTAATCTCATCTGTTGCAGAGAAGCAAAATAACAGTAAAACAATAGAAATGTTCACTAAAAAAAAAAAAAATCTGCAAAAATCCTTATTGGTGGAGGTGATGCAGTTACAGCATATGGTGTTTATTGAAAGATCCTTGCGAAGTTATAAGTGAAAGGAAAACATTGACATGTTTTATCACGTATTATTTTTTATCAGGACATATTTCCAGATTAATACCAGACTGTGACACATTCAATATGTCGACATGGTGTTTACTCTGTCTGCTATGATTTGGGATGCTACTTAGTACACAGATGGTACAAAAGTGAATCAAATTTCAGATCAGAATAACACTTAAACCGTGTTAACCGATTAAATGAGTGCTCATATTATTCTAGGGAAGGTAGTCCAAGATTTCATGCCACATATATTTCGAATAAAGGTGTAACAGAGCCCAGTTGCCACAGCAATACTGCAACAGCTATATGCCAAGTTAAAATACATGAACCGAGATCTGGGTACTAGTGCAGCCCTTCATAACTCATATCATGATCATCAGGTATAAAAGTTTCAATCTCAGCACAAAAATGATAAAATTTGGAATGAAGTCATTATGCTACACCAGTACATACTATTGAAGAGTTTGCCAGAAATAGAAGTGCAGGGAAGGCAAAAATTAAGAGCACAATTGGCTCTAACTTCCCACAAAACCTTGAGCATGCAAACACGCTAGACATCTTTCCATGATACAATATGCTTATGTTAATCATGGAATGCAGATTAATTTGCAACAGATGCCAAGCTGTGCCTTGTATACAGTTAAAACAAAACAAGCAAACAAACTATAATTACAATAGGTGTTTTCATTTTAATGTTAATTACATTAAAGGGTTACTCTCTAGTGTAAATTGTCAGTGATTAAAAAGTAATTTAAAATTAATTTCACATTTTAGGCTTAAATGGCAGTTTTTAACCTGAGTTATTTTGGCTCAAACCTTGAAATCCATGTTAGAATGTTACATTTATGAACAACTTGTGAAGATAACTAGCCTTGTCACTTTTTAGCTGCTGCATCTCAGCAATGTTATAGGTGATTTGCTTACTTGAATGTCTTCGGCCTGTTCTTGAGCTGTCCTCACTGCCCTGAAAAGGTCTTCATCCTCTTCTGGTAGGCTAAAATCATCATCAGCAGGTACCTACAGACAGGAGATAATATGTTTAACTGATAGAACCTTGAAAATGCCATTCATATTATCTGCCCTGATAATTCATCTCTATGTAGAGTGTTATTATGGAAACATATTGGAGCTATAATATGCCTAATATTTTAAATATTCTGCAGCAATCAGGAGGTTAAACCATGTCTTGCTGAGTAGGAATTTTCATTTTTCTAAAACCGTGACTGTGAATGTTAATCAAAAATACAGACGGTTCAGTGAAAAGCATAATTTGTGTAGGGAAATTGAAAAGACCTGACCAGACAAAGGCAGCTTCGACGAACATATGAAACTGTAAAGCAGTAATAGGATTCATAAATTTTTAACCTTTTCACTGCCACTCTGCTGGAAAAGCTATTAGCTTTCTAATTAAAAACAGTTGGCAGCGATTTATAATCGTTATTGTTGCATGCATACTTGGCATTTGAATTATTGCAAGAGATAGAATACAATGTTTTCTTAATATGGCTTCATATTAACAAGAATTATTGTCTTTAAAGTTCCCCTTCAGCATGTCGCATATATTAGACAAAATGAAACCATCTTGTCCTTTCTACATGCAATATTTGTATAATGGATCACATTCACGTACATTATCTAAATGCTATTGATTAGATTTCAATCATTTAGCTGTGCAGAAATAAACTAGTTTAGAAAAAAAACGTTAATTACAATTACTGTTAAACCAATAACCATTGATGAATATTTCAAGAGAATCAATCAACATAATGGCACTGGCAAGTCCCACATCTGCATCAAGCCAAGACTAATGTTTATTACATGTGCGTAAGTTACGGTATATTCAAATCACACATGTGACATCCCTGTGGCTTTCAACACATTTCATGATGTAATATTTTCCATACTCCTCTACATGGGGGTTCCCTCTCAGTTTGACAAAACCTTGTGATGTCCAATTAGTGAATAAGTTTGTTGATGTAGTTGAAATGTAGAACCCAGGCGTACAAAGGAGTATTTGCTGTAACCTTTTATTTCAACTAACCACAGAGAATGGAATATATGTATCACAAAGAAGCAGGCTTCACATCTTCTGTAAAACTATAGCTTGTCGATTGCTCTCCTTGGTGCTGAAGTTGCACAAAAACATGTTCGACTTCAAGGTCACAGCTATCACGTCTCTCCTTTCAACTCAAGTACTTACCCATGTTGTAAATGATTTTTTTTTTTTTAAACGGTTTATATTTTTAGAATTTATTTTGTTATATACCATTCTAACAAGGCATAATAAGAGGTATATTAATACCGCAGAAATATATTCTATAATTTCACTTCTTAAAAATAAAATCGACTAGTAACTGGCAAAAGATCAAATTTGCTGAAAAAAGGGAGACTGTGAGCTGTTAAACTGGAATATGTTCAAGTACATTTTTCATCTAGAGACAATTCTTTCCCTCGCTTAGAACCAATTGCAAAGAGCAGAGAAGTGGCTTAGCTATTTTTGTTAAACTATGAGGTACAAAAAATCAGGCATAGGGCAATGGAAAACAAACTATAAAATAGAATAAAAAGTAAATCACTGTACATTTCAGCCAAACTATGATCATATATTTTTGTTGTCTGCGTAAAAAAAAAAAAAAAAAAAATCATGTTTTAAAGAAAACCTGTCATGCCAGGTAAAATGCATGCTCTTTTTAAAGAGTATTAAATTATATGCTAGCAGATTTGCTAGCAAATGTGTAAATTAAGAGAAACCTTTTTAAAAATAGGATTTGCTTCCACCAAGATATCATCAATCTGCTCTCTCACATGGATGGGCCTACCATGGCTCAAAAGATTTGATCTGTAGCATTATAGTTGTTGATATTTATATTTTAAAAAGTAAATCCTGTAATCAAGATTGTACCTTTACATAGACAGCAGATACCATGAATCAATATTTAAAATACTAATATAGCAAAACAATTACCTCTTCATACTGGTACCCATCATCTGATCCTTCAGTTATACTGACCTCTGTTCACTGAGTCAAGGAGTAAAAACAGATAGTAAAACATCTGTGGGATAACTAGAAAAAAAATGGATATGCGTTTATGCACACACTTAATTTAAATTCACAATTTAGAGCTGCTGATACTGTGAAAAACAAGTTAATTGATTCTATCAGCCAATCACTGCCATCCACAGATGATCAAAATTGATTTTGGTGATGCACAAGTTGAATTCTGCATCAGGAAAGGCTGATTAATTATGGGTGCCTGCAAGACCTCAGTTTAATGCTTACTAGCACTATACCCATTGCAACAGGCCTGAGGAGAGACTGGAAGAGGGAGATCAGCTTGATCTACATAGATGAGCAAAGACATACATAAACAAGGGCTGGGATAGACAAACGTGGGCAGCGCTGAAGGAGACAAACATAACTGGTCAATGGAAAAGAAGACAGACAGGTCAGAGTGTTCAGACAGAGACATATCCAGAGATAAAAAAGCTAGAAGTAGACTTAATAAAATAAAATGTGAAAGTAAACAGTAACAGCCCAACGAGATACAGAAATTAGGTGAAACTAAAGTATCTCAGACAGTCATTTTCCCCATCTTATCTCTTGTTTACTATCTTATCTCACTGTCTCTTTTTCCAGCATATCTCTACCTCTCCCCTAAATGTTACACACAGACACAAAGTGCAGTGAGTGTTGGCAGAGCTTGCGTAGTTAATACAATGGCACATGTTTTTCCTTTTGGATCTATTAAAAATGCCAAAGCTTGTAATTCATTAGAAGGTAACAAATACAGATATAGAATAGTATACACAATACTTACCTGTGTTTGTGCGGTTTTACACTAGGTATGTTTTTCATTTTAATATGTATTAAAGATTCTTCAGTAGATATTCAACATTAGAAAATGTTTGGGGATTAAGTCTTTGGTATGTATGTCTTGATGCACATGAAATTGAAGGTATAGGGTGATATTTTATAAACACCCCTCACAATTTTTATACCCTTCAACACTATTAGTGATATTGCAGAAGGTCTTGATGGTAAGGTATGTATTTTTTTTTTTTGCCTTGTGTTGGGGTAGTTAATTTTGGATAACACACTACTTAACTACTGTGTTTTTTACAAATATAAAAAAAATAAAAAAAATGCCATACTATGAGCTTAGTTTAATTCCAAATATATCCTTGCCTTTAAATTATGCAGTGGAAAGATTTTTACTAACCAATACCAATGAACCCAAGATCAAAACAAAAATATACTGCAAATTATACTAACACTTAGCTAACTTCAGTATTAACCACTTCACAACATTAGGAGGTGTCATTATGTCCTAATGATACTGGGATTTAATGCCATAAGGACGTATTGACAAATCCTATAGTTTTCCTCTGAGCAAGGTTAAATATTGATACCTGGGGCTTCTCTCTGAAAGCGGAGATTTTTTTTGTGGCCACAGACAGTCAGATGAGCAGAATACAGAGCTCACTGTGAGCTCTGTATACAGCCTTTTAAATGGGGTTTTAAATCCCTATTTACTGGAATGCGGTGTGAGCATGGATAAATCCCTGGTCACAGCAGGAGACTCCGGTATCAATATATAGGTGGAGTTCCCCTCTTTTAGCTGGGGCCGTATTTAATGGCACCAAAACGGACTTATGCACTGTATGCAGCGCTCAAAATGATCGCTGCTACAGTCATTTAAACCTTAAGGACACGGCTTAAGATATAAAAGGCCAGCATGAAGGAAAATGTCATGGCATGTCCTTAAGTGGTTAATACAGGCATTTAAAATCCCAGGGACATTACATTGCTGTAATGCTGTGGAAGCAGGGTTAATATCTGCTCACACCAGGGAGACAGACTCCTCTGTCAGCTGGGGCTACATCTAGTGGCTCCAGGCAGTGGCGTACACACAATCCATGGAGCCTCAGGGCGAAACTGATCCATGGGCCCCTCCCTCCAAAAATTAATTTAGACACTAGACATATAAGGCATTTAGGGCATAAGTCAATCATGACTGATACGTGAATCTATTTTGAGTTTTTATCTCAATTAATTTATGGTGCTTGGAGGTCCTGGGTGCTGCCTTATGTCAAGGCGTTTAAAATGCTTATGTAGGATTTAAACCCAGAGCTGTGTACACAGCGCCTGTTTTCTCCCATCCTACAATGAAGAATACTTTGAACTGGGGGCCAAGTATGGTCTGAGAGTGTCTGCTGAAGTTCTTGCTATCACAGGTCCCAAGATTGAGGCTTCCTCAATGAAGGCGGGAAGAAGAGGGGCTGGGGGAAAAAAGATAGGTTTTTAACTCAGATTCCCTTTAAATGAAGCTCATGGGAAAAAAAATAAGGCAGAGAATATGATGGGAAGAAAAAACTAAAATATATTAGAAACGATATGAGCAGGTGCAAATTATGAAAATAGTCTATCCTCAAAAAACAAAGCATTCCCTGCTGCTCTCATTTAGAGCAGAATTATTAATTGTGATAATGAAACTGCGTGTTCGAACATCATCCTTAAAAAAAAATCAAAATTTATAATAATTATAATACATAAATAAACAAGGATCATAAATGTGAACTGGGCAGACACAAAAACCTCTCCAGTAGTAAAAACTGATAATAAATTTAAAGAGCCATCAACGCATATGATTGCATGATTTCTTAATTTTTAGTTTAATAACCTCGCTGCTGAGATTGCTGTTGCTTAAATGCTTGTAAGTGAGCAACAAATGGCACTTAAAACCTATAACAGCTAAATTAGGTAATAGTGTTTAGCACCTGTGCTTTACAGGATGCAGATGGCAGAATTGTTGGTTATCACAAGAATACAGTAAACAAAGTAATAGCATGTTACAACGTATAACTTGCAGGATTTTAAACGGCTCTTCCTATCATTTCAATTCATGTCATAATTACATGAAACACTGCTTTGCAGTATTTATTCATGTTTTATTTTTTTCTTTGTCATTAACATTTAAGGAGGATCTGTCTAGTTATGCTTCCCTATCTTTACTTGAAATATAGAAATCTCTTCCGTAGCATTGTTGCTTAGATTATCAGGTACAGAGTAGAAACAAATGAAAATGTACATTTACTTGCAGTGTGGTTTCTAGATCCACCACATTTTCATAGCCATATTTCACTTCTACATCGTGATGGGTTTTACATGAATAGTATTGCCACATAGTTTAAGGAAAAATTCCAAAAGGGATTGCTTTCCCCCAGTGTGAATGCTACTTGCTAAAAGTAGAGCAATTTTTAGAAGCATGAAATGTCCTAATTTATAGCTCCTGTTCCAGCAAAGAAATGTCCCACTCAGCCTGAGCTCATGATTAGATGCCTCTACGCAACTAATGCAGAAGTACGTCAACAGTGCTCTGCACAATAGCAGCCCCAAGAACGACTGGCCAGTGACCCTTTGGGGTGTCTCTAACTCTTTTTGTTGTTGTCATGCATATTGCCAGCTCTTGCTCAATTCCAGATTGTTACCTATCAACGTTAAATTCAACCTACAATTCAATAAAAGATATTTCAACTAGGATTAATATAGGTTTTTGAGCCATCCTCCTGCTGAGCGTCAGATATACATAACAAAACATGTCCAACAGATAAGACCACTTTCAGGAATGTACAGATATAGTCTACAGAGTGTGCAAAAAGATATTTCCTGGAAATATAGAAATGAAAATCTATACTTATATTGTTTTATCTCCTCAATGACAGCCATAAGACTGCTAAATACCAGGTTTTAAAAATTCATGTCTTAACAGACTCTCTCACATCTGTTTTCGCGGTTGCTGCAATTAAAATAATAAAAAAAAAATGAATAAATAAAAAAGGCAACCCCCTCTCACTTTTACAACACTAAGAAGAAAAATCCTTCTCAACCACAGCCTGGCAGTCACATCTCACCTTGGATCAAGAAACTGTTACCCCCCATATTTAATATTGTATCCCAGAATATGTTTTTGCAAGAATTCATCCAGTCAATGTTTAAAAATCTGTACAGATTCTGATAAAGCAGTAGAGTTATTCATCTTTACTGTTCTTACTGTAAAGAACCCTTTCATTTGCCTTAAAATAAAAATAAATCAGCTTTCTTCCTGTCTGAATGGGTGACTTTGTATAGTTCCTCTGAGGCACTGTTTTTCTAAACTAAACAAATTTAAATATGTTTGCCTTTCTTTATAATTAAATTCTTCCATTCCCCTTATTGATTCTGTAGCTAGCTTCTCCATGTTTTCTAGTGCCATAATATGCTTCTTTAGAACAGCTGTTTAAAACAGCATCCCATAGGGAGGCCCAAGAGGTGGCCCGCTGGCCACCTAATGGACCCCCCCATCGAGCGACAGAGTTCCAGCCAGACGCGGCGAGGGAGCCGTGTTCTCTCTGCTCCTTCACGTGCCGTTTGCTGATGCCGGAATATGACATCATATTCTGGCTCCCAGCATCAGTAGACAGCCCGCGAGGGAGCAGAGAGAACACAGCTCCCTCGCCGCATCTGACAGGAACTCTGCCGCCCGCTGCACTGAAGCCCCACTGGACTCCAGGGACAGATCCATGCCAGCTTTCCATGTAGGGAGGCTGGGTGGACATTTAATAATAATAATTTGTGTGTTTCTGTAAGTGTATGTTTGTGTCTAAATGTGTGTGTGTCTGAGTGTATGTGTGTGTAAGTGTATGTGTATGTATATATGAGTGTATGTGTGTCTCTACATGTGTCTGTATGTATGTCTGTATGTATGGGTCTCTGTGTGTGTGTCTGCATGTGTGGGGGGGGCAGGGACGTGTGGGGTAGGAGGTAGATGTATGGGGGCCCCGTGGTTTCTAGTTACGCCTCTGAGGGAGGCTATACACTTAGCAGTCACGACTATTACTGCACAGTCGCTAGCAACATACATTTGGGACCTGGTATCCCAGATGGCCCCCAAAAAAACTTCAATTTGTGCATGTGTGTATGTAAGGGTATGATTTTATTACGTGTCTATGTGTGCATGTATGCATGGGTGTATGTGTGGGAAATATCAGCGTGTGTGAACACAGAAGTAACTGTGTGAATTCTGTGGAGAATGTGTGAGTAGGGTCAGTGTGTGTGAAAGGAAAGGTGTATTAACCCCCTTCACTTCCCACTGTACCCACTAGACCATCTTACCCATACAATCAATAACCGATCTCCAAATATAATGAATAGCCCATTTTCCGCCTCATCCCCCAAATCTTATATGGCATATATTATGATGCCTCCCACTGTTTTCTTACTCCTACCAGCTTTAAGAAGGAGGGGGTAGATGTATGGGGGCCCCGTGGTTTCTAGTTACGCCTCTGAGGGAGGCTATACACTTAGCAGTCACGTCTATTACTGCACAGTCGCTAGCAACATACATGTGGGACCTGGTATCCCAGATGGCCCCCAAAAATATTGTGTAGGTCCCCCTCTTGCTGCCAAAACACCTCTGATGCATCAAGGCTTTAACTCATCAAGTGAAAAACAAAGAAAGTATATACACTAAAGTGCACAATATATTACAGAGAAAACTAAAACTGTTCCCAGGTGTACCTCACAAACACCTAATAAGTATAAACACAACAAAGAAAGTGGGAAAAAACACCTAGTATACGTATATAAAGTTGGGAAACCACCTGGGAAAAGTAGACCAAGATAGGTAGCTCCAAAGGAGATCTATAATAATAATAATAATAATAATAATAATAATAATAATAAACACAATATAGCGTAATATAGTTATAACAAAATGGAAATATATGATGTTGGTAGAAAACTCACAAACATGTGATGATTCAATCTTTTCACTCCAAAAAAATACGGAGAGGGTCTCAAATGATGTACATCCACATATGGGAAGAAAGGAAAAAAATAAATAAATCTGAATCGCTACACTGAATTGATCCACTACGGCACCCATCCTGCTTCCGGATATAGTGAAAACACGCCTTTTGCGTCCCACGGTGGAATGCACACCATCAGATGCAATGGATTAATCAGGTTTTGCCGGCTTTATAAGAAGTTTTCGCTACAAGGAAAGATTATAGATCCCTGAGGAAGCCCGTCTGACGAAACGCGTTGGATCCCATTTATCTGGACTTGTCTTTTAATGTTATTTTATTAACTTTTATTGTTGTTTGCTGCTGCTGGCAATTTTCCTTGATCTACCAAGCTGCTGCTATATTCCACATTGAGTGGAGATATGCTGTCAGGATCCTATCCTGACAACCAAGATATTGTTTTATTTTATTGCTGCAATACCTGTTTCTCGCCTATAGTGACCTCCCTAGCCACTAGTCAATCCTCAGTTACTCTCACCTGCCTCATATGATCTTCCAAGTCTGCTATAAAAGGCTACACCCTGCTCACAACAGGGCCTTTACATTGAAGTTAGTGATTTACCTGAACGACTTCAGTTCCTGGCTCCTGTGAACCTGATCCAGACTTACCTCCTACCCTGCTCCATACCAGCCTGATCTAGACTTGCCTTCAAACCTGCTTCACTCTCATGTATGATTTTGACCTCTGCCTCTGTTAACAGCCTTCCTGTGTTACAAACCTGCCTCTGTTAACAGCCTTCCTGTGTTACAAACCTGCCTCCGTTATCAGCCTTCTACTGTAACCGATCCGCCTACTGATACCACCCTGCCTTTGGTTCTAACCTACCTGGAGATCAGAGACATTCTTTAAGCAATTATCCTGTTTTGTGGCATGTTGCGTAAAGTCTGTTTTCCCTCAAGTTGAATAAAATGTCTAAAAGCTCCAATAAAGTTTCAAATAATAACCCTGGCATAAGTCTCTTATCTGACCTGCACAAGATCATGACATATGCCCTTGATTTTACTACAGTCTGTAAGTGCATTCTAATAAATTTTTCTATTTTCTAATTTTACTTCACCATGTGTGATTTTTCTTTTCTTCCCATATGTGGATGTACATCATTTGAGACCTTCTCCGGTTCGTTTTAACCCCTGGTGGAGTGAAACGCTTGAATCATCACATGTTTGTGAGTTTTCTACCAACACCATATATTTCCATTTTGTTATAACTATATTACGCTACGTTGTGTTTATTATTATAGATCTCCATAGGAGCTACCTATCCTGGTGTACTTTTCCTAGGTGGTTTCTCAACTTTATATACGTATACAAGGTGTTTTCCCCCACTTTTTTTGTTGTGTTTAACTAATCAAGACCTCTGAATATGTCCTGTGGTATCTGGCACCAAGACATTAGCAGCAGATCCTTTAAGTCCTGCAAGATGCCAGGTGGGGCCCCTACAGACCGGATTTGTTGTTCCAGCACATCCCACAGATGCTGAAGACCTTGAACTCTTTGTCATGTTCCACAAGCCATTCCTGAACAATTTTTGACGTATCCTGCTGAAAGAAGCCACTGCCATTAGAAAACACCATTGCTTTGAAAGGGTGTACATGGTCTGCAACAATCTCTGGATAGGTGGTACATGTCAAAGTAACATACACATGAATGCTAGGACCCAGCAGGCCATAGCATAGAAGCATAACACTGCCACTGCCTGCATGTCTTCTTCCCATAGTACATCCTGTTGCGATGCACCCAATCAGCCGCCTGTTCTAAAAGAAAATGTGATTCATCAGATTAGGCAACCTTCTTGTATTGCTCCATGGACCTGTTCTGAAGATCATGTCCCCGTTGAAGGTGCTTTGGGCAGTGGACAGGGGTCATCATGGGCACTCTGACCAGTCTGCTACAGTAGCCCATGACCCTGATGCTGGTTCAACGGTTAACCTTCCTTGCACCACACAAGACTTGCCATTTTGGAGATGCTCTGACCCAACCATAGCCATCACTATTTGGTCCATGTTAAATTCACTCAGATCTTTTTGCTTGCCCAGTTTTCTTGCTTCCAAAACTTGAAATTCAAGAACTGGCTGTTCACTTGCTGCCTAATATATCCCACCTATTGACGGGTGCCACTGTAGCAATATATTCAATGTCACTCACTTCACCGGTCAATGGTTTTAAGGTTATGGCTGAATAGTGTGCTGAAGTGCTGATAGCTCTTACTGGAGGAACAGGGTAAATTACCTCTTCTATGGCAGTAAAAGATTAGGAGGTTGGCAATTAGGAGGTTGGCATACACTATACTATGCAACGATAGATGGATGGACGATTGCAAAGGACAAAAACCTATGTGGGCGGGTTAGTAGGTGAAAGAGCAAGGTCGTAGAGATGTGGTAACAGGCCAAGACATCAGGGACAGTGAACAAGAGGGAAGGTACACAGTAATATTGGAGAAGAGGAAAAGAAAAATTAATGAGGAGTAGGAAAAAAGGGCCTTTGCAACTGCTGACTGGCATTGTTGCCTAGTTTGTCATCTATAGCAATTCCGAAATCCTACAGAAGAGATGAGCAGTTAATGACGAAGTGATGAATATGGGAGATCAAAAGGAATTAGGGTATTAAAAAAGAAAAGAAAAAAAAAAAAAAAACAATACAGGCAAAATAATATGAAAAACAACATTGAATGCACAGTGCCACAATTGTGATCACAAAGCTACGCTTTCTAGTGGCAAATGCTGCAGTCTGCTGTTGTTCTGCATTGACTTTGGCAAATTTACACTGCTGTCATCCTTTAAGTATCATCAGACGTTCTCCTACCACTGACCTTCACTCAATTCAACCTGCTCAACACTGCGGCAGCATTTTACACAACAGCCTCTGGCTGCCCTACATCACACTTACAATACCTCTTAAAACATTG
The DNA here is from genome assembly GCA_933207985.1 of Pelobates cultripes. NCBI lineage: Eukaryota > Metazoa > Chordata > Amphibia > Anura > Pelobatidae > Pelobates > Pelobates cultripes. Next base: position 56,725,495 of record OW240918.1, on the reverse strand, counting down.
TGTGAGAAAGCCGTACTGCCGCCATATAAATTACAAGCCACTAAGCTTTATCCATGAAAAATCATGAATGAATGTATTGAGCAAGTTCTGCTGAACTACATATTCCACAAGTAACTGCTAGGCTCCAGTTTACAGGAAATATACAGTGTAGAAAATAAAAAAATAAATAAAAAAAATTGGGAGCTATTTTTAATCATCATTTTAATGCATACTGTGTATATCATAGGTTCCCAGGGGTAAGCCATCACTATTTTATTGCCAAGGCTGGTCCACATTGTGCTTCAGTTGTCCTTGGGATAGCACTCACATCATTCTCAGATAATAAAAGACGTGCTAGCCCTGTAATAGCAGGCTCCCTGCACGGTATAGCACTCACATTACTCTCAGCTGATAAAATAAGTGTCATTGCAGGCTCCCTGCCCGGGATAGCACTTACATCACTTTCCAGATAATAAAAGAAGTGCTAGCCCTGTAATAGCAGGCTCCCTGTCTGCGATAACACTCACATCACACTCAGCTGATAAACAGAAGTGCTAGCCCTGTCATTGCAAGCTCCCTCCACGGGTAGCACTCACATCACTCTCAGCTGATTTAAGAAGTTCTAGCCCTGTTATTGCAGGTTCCCTGCCTGGGGTAGTGCTCGCATCACTCTCAGCTGATAAAATAAGTGCTAGCCCTGTCATTGCAGGTTCCCTGCCCGGAATAGCACTCACATCACTCTCAGCTGATACAATAAGTGCTATCCCTGTCATTGCAGACTCCCTCCCTGGGGTAGCACTCACATCACTCCCAGCTGATATAAGAAGTGCTAGCCCTGTCATTGCAAGCTCCCTCCACGGGTAGCACTCACATCACTCTCAGCTGATTTAAGAAGTTCTAGCCCTGTTATTGCAGGTTCCCTGCCTGGGGTAGTGCTCGCATCACTCTCAGCTGATAAAATAAGTGCTAGCCCTGTCATTGCAGGTTCCCTGCCCGGAATAGCACTCACATCACTCTCAGCTGATAAATAGAAGTGCTAGCCCTGTAACAGCAGGCTCCCTGCCCAGAGTAGCACTCCCATCACTCTCAGCTGATACAATAAGTGCTATCCCTGTCATTGCAGACTCCCTCCCTGGGGTAGCACTCACATCACTCCCAGCTGATATAAGAAGTGCTAGCCCTGTAATACCAGGCTCCCTGCCAGGTATAGCACTCCAATCACTCTCAGCTGATATAATAAGTGTTAGCCCTGTCACTGCAGGCTCCCTGCCCGGAATTGCACTCCCATCACTCTCAGCTGATATAAGAAGTGCTAGCCCTGTAATACCAGGCTCCCTGCCCGGTATAGCACTCCCATCACTCTCAGCTGATATAAGAAGTGCTAGCCCTGTCACTGCAGGCTCCCTGCCCGGTATAACACTCCCATCACTCTCAGCTGATATAAGAAGTGCTAGCCCTGTAATACCAGGCTCCCTGCCCGGTATAGCACGCCAATCACTCTCAGCTGATATAATAAGTGTTAGCCCTGTCACTGCAGGCTCCCTGCCCGGTATAGCACTCCCATCACTCTCAGCTGATACAATAAGTGCTAGCCCTGTCACTGCAGGCTCCCTGCCCGGAATTGCACTCCCATCACTCTCAGCTGATATAAGAAGTGCTAGCCCTGTAATACCAGGCTCCCTGCCCGGTATAGCACTCCCATCACTCTCAGCTGATATAAGAAGTGCTAGCCCTGTCACTGCAGGCTCCCTGCCCGGTATAACACTCCCATCACTCTCAGCTGATATAAGAAGTGCTAGCCCTGTAATACCAGGCTCCCTGCCCGGTATAGCACTCCAATCACTCTCAGCTGATATAATAAGTGTTAGCCCTGTCACTGCAGGCTCCCTGCCCGGTATAGCACTCCCATCACTCTCAGCTGATACAATAAGTGCTAGCCCTGTCACTGCAGGCTCCCTGCCCGGAATTGCACTCCCATCACTCTCAGCTGATATAAGAAGTGCTAGCCCTGTAATGCCATGCTCCCTGCACGGAATAGCACTCCCATCACTCTCAGCTGATACAATAAGTGCTAGCCCTGTCACTGCAGGCTCCCTGCCCTTGTGAATGACAAGCAGGCTCAGCATGGATCCTCCAGGCCAGCAGTACCACCATGGTATATGTCCAGTTACACCCTGACCCTCTCGGTCCCCCGGTCCCCCTGTGTGGCTGCCACTGTCTCCCACAGTAAAGGATACGCTCCAGGTAGTAGCTGGCCATGTCTCCCTCCATTGCTGCAGCTGCGCTTGCAGGTTCGTACAGTTGGAGTCCTCCGGTTGCTAAGTAACCGTGCCTTGAGATCTCGCGAGAACCGCGACGTGTTCGAGAATTGCGCTGAGTGCTTGGTTGGCAGGGAAACGGGTTGGCGTCATTAACCCCACAGTGGCCGGGGTGACTTCTTACAGCGCCTCGCTCATTGCCGAGCCGGTTAATACAATGTGGACTCAAATGTTACATTCTTGTTAAATAAAATTAATGTCAATTTACTGAAAGAATCCTATTTTTTTCCAACTCATCTCATTTAATTCCACATGGCCTCCTACTGTGTCATTCCCATCCCTGTGATACATGTCCCAATAACATGTCCCATGACTTCCCAGCCTCAAATCACTTGCTTATTTGTCTCTCCTATTTTTTCCACCTCCTCCTACTTTTTCACATATCGCTTCCTCTTAAATAGACACCCCAGATCTCTAAAGCAGATTTCATCAGAAATTGGCACTTTTATAAATTACCCTTTTAATGTTACCCGCTCCCCTACAACCCTTCCCGCTGTGAATCAGATATCTGGTCCTATTACAGTGCTTCCTATTTGTTTACTCTCAGTAAAGCTAAACTCAAAAGACAATAATTGCTCAGAGCACCTGCCTTGTAAAGACTTTTCATGGAGCTCACAGAAAGTCTGGGCCAGGGCCGTCTTTAATAACGAATGGACCCTGGGCAAGTGTTTGCTTGGGCCCCCTGTGCCCTGCCGCTCTCGCCCCTCACTCCCTGGTATGCAATCACGGCATCCATCCCAACGCAGTGGCGGTACTAAAGTAGAATGAATTTTATTGGGACCCCCAATTGCAAGGTTGGACTAAAGGTAGAACCCCATCTGTCGTGCAACTCCAACAATGCTTTGACAGCTGGGACTCTACCAATTTCCCATGCTTGCAGGGTTGTATTTAGCACTGAGCCATGTTAGTATGTTTGAATGTAAGCATGTGTTTGTATGGAGTATGTTTGTGTGAATGTGTTTGTATGTGGTACTGGAGTTTGAATGCAAGTGTGCATTTATGTGTAGTGTTTGTTTTGAATGTAGGAGTGTGCTTGTATGTAGTGTTGACGTTTCAATGCAGGAGTGTGTTTTATATGTAGTGTTGAAGTTTGAATGGAGGGGTGTATTTGTATTTAAAGTTGCGGCTCAGATGCACAGGTACACACTCTGACGCACAAGCAGATACACAGATACATACACTGACTACATACAGATAAACAGGCACATACACTGACAGACACAGGTACATATATTGACACACACACAGACACATACACTGGTAGACGTACTGACAGACATACTGACACAGGCACATATACAGACATACTGACACACAGACACATATACCGACATACTGACACACACACAGAAACATACACTGATCAACATACTGACACACATACACTGACAGAAATACTGACACCCACACACTGACAGATATACTGACACCCACATACACTGAGAAATACTGACACACACACACACAGGCACATACACTGACACACACAGACTGATATACTGACACACACACACACAGACATACTGGCACACAGACAGATATACTGACCAATGCATACACATGCACTAACAGACATACTGACGCACTGACAGACATACTGACACATACACATACTGACAAACACAGATATACACACACATATATACTGACACACAGACAGACAGACATACTGACACACACACACAGACATACTGACACACACACAGACATGCTGACACACACACACATACACTAACACACACATACACTAACACACATACACCAACAAACACATACACTAACAAACACACACACACTAACACACACATACACACAAACACACATTTTTTTTAAAATGTAATCCCCCCAGCCTCCTTACCTATTGGAGTGCTGGGGGGATTCCCTGGGGTCCAGTGGTGCTGCTGGGCTCCTGGGCGGGCGGGTGGCCGGTCGGGCAGGTGGGCACGCGAGGGAGCACTCACTGCTTTCTCTTCAGCTCCCTCGCGTGCCGCGTAGGGATGCCGGCGCCGGAAGATGACGTCATCTTCCGGCTCCGGCATCAGTGCGCGCCAGGCCGGGCGCAGGTGCTGCGCCTCACCGCCCCGCATCCCGCCCGCTCAGCTGGTCGCGGGCCCACGGGGCAGGTGCCTCGGGCCCCCCAAGAGAAACTGGGCCCGGGGCAGCTGCCCCGTTTGCCCCGCGTTAAAGACGGCCCTGGTCTGGGCGATGTTAGAAGGAGAGGGTTTTCTAAGATTTCACACAAGAGAACTGCAAGTTTTGCAAGCTGTTTTAGATATTTCCCCTAACTTAGAGAGGGCCCTGGTGCAAGAAGTGTTTAGAACCCCATATCTACCAAAATGTAGATCCTAATCTGTCGTACAACCAGGGCCGGCACCACCGTTAGGCGAACTAGGCATTCGCCTAGGGCGCCGGCCTGAAGGGGGCACCCACCGGGATATTGCCTAGTGGGCTCCCCCTGTCTGGGTTCGCAGCAGTGGGCGAGCGGGTCTTGTAGCCACCCCCTCCCCAGCGCCGAGCTGATCCTCCAGACGCCCAAAAGTGGGGGCGCCCAGAGGATCCCTGTCACGGGGGACCAGGAGGTGGCCATCTGGCCACATTAGGCTGCCCCCGAAGCTCTGCTAGGTAATGCAGAGCAGGCACCTGCTTACCTTGATGGCAGGTGCCTGCTCTGCCAAGAAATACTGATGAGCGGAGGAGAGGGGGACAGAAGGCAGGCTGCTCTATTGTGGGCGGCGAAGGAGGCTGTTCATGCAGCTTCCCACTCCTCCCTTGTCCGCCTTCTGTGATGCCGAGAGCCGGAATATGACGTAATTCTGGCTCCCGGCATACTAAACAACGCGCTGGAGGAGTGAGGACCTGCCTCGCACTGGACCCCAGGGAGGTAGGGAGGCTGGATGTTGGAGTCTGTGTGTCAGTGACTGGGTGTGTCAGTCTGTGTCTGTCTGTCAGTGAGTGTTTAAATATTAGTGAGTGTGTGTCTGTGTGTGTCTGTGTGTGTTTGTGTCAGTGAGTGTCTGCCTGTGTGTGTGTGTGTGTGTGTGTCAGTGAGTGTCTGTCTGTGTGTGTGTGTCTGTCTGTCAGTGAGCGTATATGTCTGTCTGTGTGTCTGTCAGTGAGTGAGTGTATGTCTGTCTGTCAGTGAGTGTCTGTGTGTGTGTGTGTCTGTCTGTCTGTCTGTCACTGAGTGTGTGTGTGTGTCTGTCAGTAAGTGAGTGTATGTCAGTGAGTTTCTATGTGTATGTGTGTCAGTGAGTGAGTGTATGTGTGTCAGTAAGTGTGTCTGTGTGCATGTCAGTGAGCGTGTGTGTCTGCCAGTGTGTGTCTGTCAGTGAGTGAGTGGCATGAGGGGGCGTCAAAATGGATCAATAGCTAGGGCGGCAGAAATCCTTGCACCGGCCCTGCTTACAAATACCCAAAAGCATTGCTAACTGGGGATCTACTATCTGCCCACCCTTACATGGTTCTATTCAGCACTGAGCAATGTTTGTTTGAATGTAAGCAAGTTTTTGTATGGGCTATGTGTGTGAATTTAGGGGTCAGGTGTATTTGTGTGTAGTGTTGGCATTTGAATGAAGTGGTGTACTTGTGTAGGGTGTTTGTATGTACTGTTGGCATTTGAATGGATGCATGCAATTGTGAATATTGTCAGTTTTTGAATGTAGGGTGTGTTTATATATAATGTTGAACAAATATATTAAACAAAGACATATAAAGAAACACCAGCCCAGAAGTCTAAAATATAACTTTTAATGTATCATCCAAAATATCAAATTCAAATCCATATAATGAAAAACAATAAATCGACATGTATAATTGAGATTTTATTAATCAAATACAGTGGGACCTTACAAATTTAATGTTTTCTCCGGGACGTTTCTTATTGCGAAATATTTGTAAACCGAAACGCGGTTTCCCATAGGAATGCATTGAAAACCAATTAATCCGTAAAAGTCAAAATGAGCTGGCGTGGAAAACAACCCACAATGCAGAACACACAATAAAAGGCATGCAAACGACAAAGCTCAGCTCCCTAACTTTCCACAGCTTGAGAAATGCACCAAAAAGTCCCAAAACAACTGCAAACAATTTCCAGAAAGGCTCCAAAACTCGGTGCAAAAGCCGCTCCAACACCTCCACAGTCAACGCCACGTGCTACCCACAGGCTCCAGCATGCAGGGGGCAGTGCTACAATGCTCCCAAGTGCAATGCATCCTTGGGAAATTTGCTTTGTATTGCGAAAAATGTTTGTAAACCGAGGCAGTATTTTCAATGGATTTTCATTTGGAATCCGAAAATTATGTTAACAGAGTTGTTTGTAAACTGAGGTCCCACTGTTCTTAGAATCACAATTGCCTTAGCCAGACAAAATAATTATGCTTCTAAATTACATGATTTTGCTATTTCATGATGAAAAGTCATGTTTGTATGAAAGACACGGAGGCTCATATTGCTTAACCCTTTCTTTACTGTCCACCAATAGCAGCAAAGAATACAACAGTAAGAAAAAATGGTAACCATTGTGATAGGCCACACCCATACCAAGTTCCAGTATAATAGTCAGTACATCCCCACACATTTCCTCTTTCTTTGGAGATGTGACACAATAACCACAAAATAGGAACGATGAAACAGTCCAAACCAAATAGAACAGGCGATGCGAAATCCGATCAGGAACCATAACGAAACTGGGACCGATCCATCAGTAAATAGGATTCCAACAGTGAGGGGCCCATCACAGCACTGTCAAGAGAGAGAGAAGTGATGAAGACCCTTGATCAACATCGAATCAACCTGTGAAAACACAAAAGACAGGAGCCAAACGGTTAAATCAGTACTTGAACCAAAGTGCGGATGCCAAGACATACATTTATATCTAGACAGAAGCAACACAGTGTGTATAATTCATCATAGACATATCGGATACTCATGTAACAGGTTAATAAACAGCTGAAACTATACAAAACCCAGAGCACATAATGAATACCTACCAACCCTGGAAAACCTCTAGGAGAGAATAAACAACCGGGTGGGGTAAATCAGGGAAATAACATAGAAGGTTGGGACAATACTCGCCTCCGTGTCTTTCATAAAATCATGACTTTTCGTCATGAAATAGCAAAATCATGTAATTTTATGTCAAGACACGGAGGCTCATATTGCAAGTTTAAAGCTGATCAATAACCGGAGAAAAAACGTGAGGCAGAGGTCGAAAGTAAACCTCACTAAAAGTTGATTTGAAGGACCAGTCGGCCAGCCTCATCAGGTCTTCCAGACGTGAACCTGAATTCACCATGGACGTGACCGATGCTCCTCGGGCTGAGTGGGCATCGAAGATGGACGTATCCACGCCAGCCAGAGACATCACCCATTTCACCCAGCGAGCCAAAGTAGTACTGGACACAGGGGAAAAGGGGTGACGAAACGAGAGGAAGAGCTGGGGAGATGACATTGCACGATGTGCACTTGTCCGCAGTTCATATTCCCGTAAGCAGGTCACCGAACATAGGGTCGGAGTACCAGGGAAGCTCGGATAAGAAACTGATCGAATAGCGGTCTTGGTGCGTCTGGAGATGTTAAACGTCAACCCGTCCGGAGTGAAAGACCTTGCATCATAGTCCAGGGCACGAACATCCGATACCCGTTTGCATGAAATGAGACAGAACAGGGAGACCAACTTGGCCAACAGCTGTCGCAGAGAGAGCTCCTCATTAGGCGGCCAGGAGGAGAACAGCGACAAAAGCAGGAAACGTCCCATGTAGTTGAGTAACAAGGTGTAGGGGGGCGCAACAGGCGTGAGCCCCTAAGTAAGCGGCACACTAACAGATTTTGGCCTGCTGGGCTGCCGTCAAATCCTTGGCGAGCCGAGGAGATGGCCGATCTGTACAAATTAATCATGTGATATGCCCGACCAGCTTCAAATAATGAAGTCAGGAATAGGAGGATCTCAGTCACAGGTGCTGAAACGGGATCCAAGTTCCGAGCCAGACACCAGCCAGTCCAAGCTCTCCAAGCGGTCCCATATGCTCGTCTAGGAGCCCATGCGTCAGCCAGGAGGCGTCGAGTTGCGTCCGAAACCCCTTGGATTTCCCAGGGACTCCCGAAATACTCCACACGAGCAGCAGTAACGACGTGTCCGCTAGGCGGGGATGCTGGAGGCCCGATGGGTCCAGGAGGAGGTTCGGTAGAGACGGCAGCAGTCTGGGTACGGCTACCGCCAGTAGCAGGAGTTGTGGGAATCAGGATTGGGTCCCCCAGAATGGGGTTAGTAGGATCAGGTCGGCCATTTGGCGGCGAACTTGGAGCAGGACCAGAGGGATCATGGCAAACAGGGGGAAGGTGTAGAGGAGTGAGCCGGTCCAGTCTTGTAGGAAGCCTTCCACTGCCTCCGCAGTTGGATCCGGGCGCCAGCTGTAGATCCGGGGCAATTGGGTATTGAGCCTGGACACAAAGAGGTCGATGGCAAAAGGACCGTATATAGACGATATAGCGGAGAATACTACCACATCCAATTTCTGCTGCAGCTCCATCAGCCTCTGTTAATCCGGCCCTGCATACAGGTCAAAATATACTCTTTTACAGCCATCCTCCAGTTTCCTACCTTTTGGGTGCTGGAGAGTGGCGTCCCTAATCAGGACCGGATTAACATAGGAGCTGATGGAGCTGCAGCTCCAGGCACAGGCCCATGGAATAGGTCCATTAAAAAAAAAGGCACAGCCGGTATTTGAGGCTGCCTGGCCGTGATGGTATTGCAGTAATACCGGCAATACAAATGCAAATATTTTTTCAGTATAAACAGAGATTACTCTGCGATACCAGCCCCGGCCAGTAGGGGTCACTGTTTATGAAGAGAGGCAGGGAGAGGAAGTTACAGCATATCCCTCCCTGCCTCTCTCTACTCACTGATACGCAGGGGAGCAGTTACACAGCACAGAGAGTTCAGACAGCAGCTCCCAGCCTGCAGAGACAGACTTCAGCTAAGGGGAAATGAGGGGAAAGGCAGCAGGGAGACATGGGGACACTGAGACACTAGGGGACACATGGTGTCACTGAGACACTAGGGGACACTGGGAGATGTGGGGACACTGAGACATGGGGACACTGAGACACATGGGGACGCTGTGAGACATAGGTAGACACATTGGGACACAGAAACACTAGGGACACAGTGTCTCCATGTCTCCCAGTGTCCCCATGTCTCCCAGTGTCCCAATGTCTCCCAGCCAGTGGCCCCTAGTCTCCCAGTGTCCCCTAGTCTCCCAGTGTCTGTGTCCGGATGTCTCCCAATGTCCCCAAATGTCTGTGTCCCCATGTCTCCCAGTGTCCTCAAATGTCTGTGTCCCCATGTCTCCCAGTCAGTGTGTCAGTGTCCCCATGTCTCCCAGTGTCCATATGTCTCCCAGCTAGTGTCCCTAGTGTCACAGTGTTCCCATGTCTCCCAGTGTCTGTGTCCCCATGTCTCTGTGTCCCTAGTGTCCCCATGTCTCCCAGTATCCCCAAATATCTCAGTGTCTCCATGTCTCCCAGTGTCCCCATGTCTATGTCCACAAGTGCCCCCATGTCTCCCAGTGTCCCCAAGTGTCTGTGTCCCCATGCCTCCCAGCCAGTGTCCCTAGTGTCTCAGTGTGCCCATGTCTCCCAGTGTCCCCATGTCTCCTAATGTCTGTGTTCCCATGTTTCTGTTTCCCTAGTGTCTGTGACCCAATTTCCCTCAGTGTCCCCAAATGTCTCAGTGCCCCCATGTCTCCGAGTATCCCCATGTCTGTATCCACAAGTGCCCCCATGTCTCCCAGTGTCCCCAATTGTCTCAGTGCCCCCATGTCTCTCAGTGTCCCCAAGTCTCACTTTGTCCCCATGTCTCTCAGTGTCCCCTAGTATCCTAGTGACACAGGACACACTGAGACATTGTGAAATTGGGACACAGACACTGGGAGACTAGGGGACTGGGCGACATGGGGACACTAACACTGTGATACATAGGGACACTGATGCCAGGCTGGCCTTCCAGTTCTTTGGACAGATATACCCCCTTTTTGGGCATGTTCGCCTCTTTTGGCAGTTCTGATCACGTGGTTCGCATCGGTGACCTACTCTTTTACCCCGCCCACTGGCTTCCTGCTTCACTGGACACTGCTGTTAGGGGGTATGGATTTACTTGAAAGATGAAAGCATAAATTAGATAAAGAGATTAGCATAGAGTATGTGTTTTCTTATAGCTGCATCCTCTGAATTTCCCACCAACACCAACTCCATCAGATACATGACGCTTGAGAGGTATGACTGTTTTAGTTTTTAGTCGATACGATTCTGTAATTAGGCCCTATCATAATTGTCAGCACCAGGCCCACTGGGCTCTTAATCTGGCCCTGCCTGTATGTGTATATGTATGCCTGTGTATCTGTATGTCTGTCAGTGTGTGTATCTGTGTGTCTGTTAGTGTGTGTGTCTCTATGTATATGTGTGTTTATCTGTATGTCAGTCAGTGTGTGTGTCTGTGTATCTGTGTGTCTGTCAGTGTGCGTGTCTGTGTATGTATATATGTGTCGTCAGTGTGTGTGTATCTATGTATCTGTGTGTTTATCTGTATGTCTGTCAGAGTGTGTGTCTATGTGTGTATCTGTGTATCTGCCAGTATGTATGAATCTGTAAGTCTGTCAGTGTGTGACTATGTGTGTATTTGTATGTCTGTAAATGTGTGTGTGTCTGAGTGTGTATCTGTGTGTGTGTCTGTGTGTGTATCTATATGTCTGTCAGTGTGTGTGTGTATCTGCATGTCAGTGCGTGTGTATCTGTGTGTCTGTCAGTGTGTATGTGTATCTGTGTGTTTGTCCATGCCGCCTGGGTGTGTGTATCTGTATGTCTGTCCATTTCTGTATATCTGTATGTCTGTCAATGTGTGTATCTGTGTATCTGCATGTCTGTCAGCAGGGCCGCCATCAGGGGGTGACAACCATGACAG
>OW240918.1:56617863-56714142 GCA_933207985.1 Pelobates cultripes | reverse complement strand
CATATATTTCGAATAAAGGTGTAACAGAGCCCAGTTGCCACAGCAATACTGCAACAGCTATATGCCAAGTTAAAATACATGAACCGAGATCTGGGTACTAGTGCAGCCCTTCATAACTCATATCATGATCATCAGGTATAAAAGTTTCAATCTCAGCACAAAAATGATAAAATTTGGAATGAAGTCATTATGCTACACCAGTACATACTATTGAAGAGTTTGCCAGAAATAGAAGTGCAGGGAAGGCAAAAATTAAGAGCACAATTGGCTCTAACTTCCCACAAAACCTTGAGCATGCACACACGCTAGACATCTTTCCATGATACAATATGCTTATGTTAATCATGGAATGCAGATTAATTTGCAACAGATGCCAAGCTGTGCCTTGTATACAGTTAAAACAAAACAAGCAAACAAACTATAATTACAATAGGTGTTTTCATTTTAATGTTAATTACATTAAAGGGTTACTCTCTAGTGTAAATTGTCAGTGATTAAAAAGTAATTTAAAATTAATTTCACATTTTAGGCTTAAATGGCAGTTTTTAACCTTAGTTATTTTGGCTCAAACCTTGAAATCATGTTAGAATGTTACATTTATGAACAACTTGTGAAGATAACTAGCCTTGTCACTTTTTAGCTGCTGCATCTCAGCAATGTTATAGGTGATTTGCTTACTTGAATGTCTTCGGCCTGTTCTTGAGCTGTCCTCACTGCCCTGAAAAGGTCTTCATCCTCTTCTGGTAGGCTAAAATCATCATCAGCAGGTACCTACAGACAGGAGATAATATGTTTAACTGATAGAACCTTGAAAATGCCATTCATATTATCTGCCCTGATAATTCATCTCTATGTAGAGTGTTATTATGGAAACATATTGGAGCTATAATATGCCTAATATTTTAAATATTCTGCAGCAATCAGGAGGTTAAACCATGTCTTGCTGAGTAAGAATTTTCATTTTTCTAAAACCGTGACTGTGAATGTTAATCAAAAATACAGACGGTTCAGTGAAAAGCATAATTTGTGTAGGGAAATTGAAAAGACCTGACCAGACAAAGGCAGCTTCGACGAACATATGAAACTGTAAAGCAGTAATAGGATTCATAAATTTTTAACCTTTTCACTGCCACTCTGCTGGAAAAGCTATTAGCTTTCTAATTAAAAACAGTTGGCAGCGATTTATAATCGTTATTGTTGCATGCATACTTGGCATTTGAATTATTGCAAGAGATAGAATACAATGTTTTCTTAATATGGCTTCATATTAACAAGAATTATTGTCTTTAAAGTTCCCCTTCAGCATGTCGCATATATTAGACAAAATGAAACCATCTTGTCCTTTCTACATGCAATATTTGTATAATGGATCACATTCACGTACATTATCTAAATGCTATTGATTAGATTTCAATCATTTAGCTGTGCAGAAATAAACTAGTTTAGAAAAAAAACGTTAATTACAATTACTGTTAAACCAATAACCATTGATGAATATTTCAAGAGAATCAATCAACATAATGGCACTGGCAAGTCCCACATCTGCATCAAGCCAAGACTAATGTTTATTACATGTGCGTAAGTTACGGTATATTCAAATCACACATGTGACATCCCTGTGGCTTTCAACACATTTCATGATGTAATATTTTCCATACTCCTCTACATGGGGGTTCCCTCTCAGTTTGACAAAACCTTGTGATGTCCAATTAGTGAATAAGTTTGTTGATGTAGTTGAAATGTAGAACCCAGGCGTACAAAGGAGTATTTGCTGTAACCTTTTATTTCAACTAACCACAGAGAATGGAATATATGTATCACAAAGAAGCAGGCTTCACATCTTCTGTAAAACTATAGCTTGTCGATTGCTCTCCTTGGTGCTGAAGTTGCACAAAAACATGTTCGACTTCAAGGTCACAGCTATCACGTCTCTCCTTTCAACTCAAGTACTTACCCATGTTGTAAATGATTTTTTTTTTTTTAAACGGTTTATATTTTTAGAATTTATTTTGTTATATACCATTCTAACAAGGCATAATAAGAGGTATATTAATACCGCAGAAATATATTCTATAATTTCACTTCTTAAAAATAAAATCGACTAGTAACTGGCAAAAGATCAAATTTGCTGAAAAAAGGGAGACTGTGAGCTGTTAAACTGGAATATGTTAAAGTACATTTTTCATCTAGAGACAATTCTTTCCCTCGCTTAGAACCAATTGCAAAGAGCAGAGAAGTGGCTTAGCTATTTTTGTTAAACTATGAGGTACAAAAAATCAGGCATAGGGCAATGGAAAACAAACTATAAAATAGAATAAAAAGTAAATCACTGTACATTTCAGCCAAACTATGATCATATATTTTTGTTGTCTGCGTAAAAAAAAAAAAAAAAAAATCATGTTTTAAAGAAAACCTGTCATGCCAGGTAAAATGCATGCTCTTTTTAAAGAGTATTAAATTATATGCTAGCAGATTTGCTAGCAAATGTGTAAATTAAGAGAAACCTTTTTAAAAATAGGATTTGCTTCCACCAAGATATCATCAATCTGCTCTCTCACATGGATGGGCCTACCATGGCTCAAAAGATTTGATCTGTAGCATTATAGTTGTTGATATTTATATTTTAAAAAGTAAATCCTGTAATCAAGATTGTACCTTTACATAGACAGCAGATACCATGAATCAATATTTAAAATACTAATATAGCAAAACAATTACCTCTTCATACTGGTACCCATCATCTGATCCTTCAGTTATACTGACCTCTGTTCACTGAGTCAAGGAGTAAAAACAGATAGTAAAACATCTGTGGGATAACTAGAAAAAAAATGGATATGCGTTTATGCACACACTTAATTTAAATTCACAATTTAGAGCTGCTGATACTGTGAAAAACAAGTTAATTGATTCTATCAGCCAATCACTGCCATCCACAGATGATCAAAATTGATTTTGGTGATGCACAAGTTGAATTCTGCATCAGGAAAGGCTGATTAATTATGGGTGCCTGCAAGACCTCAGTTTAATGCTTACTAGCACTATACCCATTGCAACAGGCCTGAGGAGAGACTGGAAGAGGGAGATCAGCTTGATCTACATAGATGAGCAAAGACATACATAAACAAGGGCTGGGATAGACAAACGTGGGCAGCGCTGAAGGAGACAAACATAACTGGTCAATGGAAAAGAAGACAGACAGGTCAGAGTGTTCAGACAGAGACATATCCAGAGATAAAAAAGCTAGAAGTAGACTTAATAAAATAAAATGTGAAAGTAAACAGTAACAGCCCAACGAGATACAGAAATTAGGTGAAACTAAAGTATCTCAGACAGTCATTTTCCCCATCTTATCTCTTGTTTACTATCTTATCTCACTGTCTCTTTTTCCAGCATATCTCTACCTCTCCCCTAAATGTTACACACAGACACAAAGTGCAGTGAGTGTTGGCAGAGCTTGCGTAGTTAATACAATGGCACATGTTTTTCCTTTTGGATCTATTAAAAATGCCAAAGCTTGTAATTCATTAGAAGGTAACAAATACAGATATAGAATAGTATACACAATACTTACCTGTGTTTGTGCGGTTTTACACTAGGTATGTTTTTCATTTTAATATGTATTAAAGATTCTTCAGTAGATATTCAACATTAGAAAATGTTTGGGGATTAAGTCTTTGGTATGTATGTCTTGATGCACATGAAATTGAAGGTATAGGGTGATATTTTATAAACACCCCTCACAATTTTTATACCCTTCAACACTATTAGTGATATTGCAGAAGGTCTTGATGGTAAGGTATGTATTTTTTTTTTTTGCCTTGTGTTGGGGTAGTTAATTTTGGATAACACACTACTTAACTACTGTGTTTTTTACAAATATAAAAAAAATAAAAAAAATGCCATACTATGAGCTTAGTTTAATTCCAAATATATCCTTGCCTTTAAATTATGCAGTGGAAAGATTTTTACTAACCAATACCAATGAACCCAAGATCAAAACAAAAATATACTGCAAATTATACTAACACTTAGCTAACTTCAGTATTAACCACTTCACAACATTAGGAGGTGTCATTATGTCCTAATGATACTGGGATTTAATGCCATAAGGACGTATTGACAAATCCTATAGTTTTCCTCTGAGCAAGGTTAAATATTGATACCTGGGGCTTCTCTCTGAAAGCGGAGATTTTTTTTGTGGCCACAGACAGTCAGATGAGCAGAATACAGAGCTCACTGTGAGCTCTGTATACAGCCTTTTAAATGGGGTTTTAAATCCCTATTTACTGGAATGCGGTGTGAGCATGGATAAATCCCTGGTCACAGCAGGAGACTCCGGTATCAATATATAGGTGGAGTTCCCCTCTTTTAGCTGGGGCCGTATTTAATGGCACCAAAACGGACTTATGCACTGTATGCAGCGCTCAAAATGATCGCTGCTACAGTCATTTAAACCTTAAGGACACGGCTTAAGATATAAAAGGCCAGCATGAAGGAAAATGTCATGGCATGTCCTTAAGTGGTTAATACAGGCATTTAAAATCCCAGGGACATTACATTGCTGTAATGCTGTGGAAGCAGGGTTAATATCTGCTCACACCAGGGAGACAGACTCCTCTGTCAGCTGGGGCTACATCTAGTGGCTCCAGGCAGTGGCGTACACACAATCCATGGAGCCTCAGGGCGAAACTGATCCATGGGCCCCTCCCTCCAAAAATTAATTTAGACACTAGACATATAAGGCATTTAGGGCATAAGTCAATCATGACTGATACGTGAATCTATTTTGAGTTTTTATCTCAATTAATTTATGGTGCTTGGAGGTCCTGGGTGCTGCCTTATGTCAAGGCATTTAAAATGCTTATGTAGGATTTAAACCCAGAGCTGTGTACACAGCGCCTGTTTTCTCCCATCCTACAATGAAGAATACTTTGAACTGGGGGCCAAGTATGGTCTGAGAGTGTCTGCTGAAGTTCTTGCTATCACAGGTCCCAAGATTGAGGCTTCCTCAATGAAGGCGGGAAGAAGAGGGGCTGGGGGAAAAAAGATAGGTTTTTAACTCAGATTCCCTTTAAATGAAGCTCATGGGAAAAAAAATAAGGCAGAGAATATGATGGGAAGAAAAAACTAAAATATATTAGAAACGATATGAGCAGGTGCAAATTATGAAAATAGTCTATCCTCAAAAAACAAAGCATTCCCTGCTGCTCTCATTTAGAGCAGAATTATTAATTGTGATAATGAAACTGCGTGTTCGAACATCATCCTTAAAAAAAAATCAAAATTTATAATAATTATAATACATAAATAAACAAGGATCATAAATGTGAACTGGGCAGACACAAAAACCTCTCCAGTAGTAAAAACTGATAATAAATTTAAAGAGCCATCAACGCATATGATTGCATGATTTCTTAATTTTTAGTTTAATAACCTCGCTGCTGAGATTGCTGTTGCTTAAATGCTTGTAAGTGAGCAACAAATGGCACTTAAAACCTATAACAGCTAAATTAGGTAATAGTGTTTAGCACCTGTGCTTTACAGGATGCAGATGGCAGAATTGTTGGTTATCACAAGAATACAGTAAACAAAGTAATAGCATGTTACAACGTATAACTTGCAGGATTTTAAACGGCTCTTCCTATCATTTCAATTCATGTCATAATTACATGAAACACTGCTTTGCAGTATTTATTCATGTTTTATTTTTTTCTTTGTCATTAACATTTAAGGAGGATCTGTCTAGTTATGCTTCCCTATCTTTACTTGAAATATAGAAATCTCTTCCGTAGCATTGTTGCTTAGATTATCAGGTACAGAGTAGAAACAAATGAAAATGTACATTTACTTGCAGTGTGGTTTCTAGATCCACCACATTTTCATAGCCATATTTCACTTCTACATCGTGATGGGTTTTACATGAATAGTATTGCCACATAGTTTAAGGAAAAATTCCAAAAGGGATTGCTTTCCCCCAGTGTGAATGCTACTTGCTAAAAGTAGAGCAATTTTTAGAAGCATGAAATGTCCTAATTTATAGCTCCTGTTCCAGCAAAGAAATGTCCCACTCAGCCTGAGCTCATGATTAGATGCCTCTACGCAACTAATGCAGAAGTACGTCAACAGTGCTCTGCACAATAGCAGCCCCAAGAACGACTGGCCAGTGACCCTTTGGGGTGTCTCTAACCCTTTTTGTTGTTGTCATGCATATTGCCAGCTCTTGCTCAATTCCAGATTGTTACCTATCAACGTTAAATTCAACCTACAATTCAATAAAGATATTTCAACTAGGATTAATATAGGTTTTTGAGCCATCCTCCTGCTGAGCGTCAGATATACATAACAAAACATGTCCAACAGATAAGACCACTTTCAGGAATGTACAGATATAGTCTACAGAGTGTGCAAAAAGATATTTCCTGGAAATATAGAAATGAAAATCTATACTTATATTGTTTTATCTCCTCAATGACAGCCATAAGACTGCTAAATACCAGGTTTTAAAAATTCATGTCTTAACAGACTCTCTCACATCTGTTTTCGCGGTTGCTGCAATTAAAATAATTAAAAAAAAATGAATAAATAAAAAAGGCAACCACCTCTCACTTTTACAACACTAAGAAGAAAAATCCTTCTCAACCACAGCCTGGCAGTCACATCTCACCTTGGATCAAGAAACTGTTACCCCCCATATTTAATATTGTATCCCAGAATATGTTTTTGCAAGAATTCATCCAGTCAATGTTTAAAAATCTGTACAGATTCTGATAAAGCAGTAGAGTTATTCATCTTTACTGTTCTTACTGTAAAGAACCCTTTCATTTGCCTTAAAATAAAAATAAATCAGCTTTCTTCCTGTCTGAATGGGTGACTTTGTATAGTTCCTCTGAGGCACTGTTTTTCTAAACTAAACAAATTTAAATATGTTTGCCTTTCTTTATAATTAAATTCTTCCATTCCCCTTATTGATTCTGTAGCTAGCTTCTCCATGTTTTCTAGTGCCATAATATGCTTCTTTAGAACAGCTGTTTAAAACAGCATCCCATAGGGAGGCCCAAGAGGTGGCCCGCTGGCCACCTAATGGACCCCCCCATCGAGCGACAGAGTTCCAGCCAGACGCGGCGAGGGAGCCGTGTTCTCTCTGCTCCTTCACGTGCCGTTTGCTGATGCCGGAATATGACATCATATTCTGGCTCCCAGCATCAGTAGACAGCCCGCGAGGGAGCAGAGAGAACACAGCTCCCTCGCCGCATCTGACAGGAACTCTGCCGCCCGCTGCACTGAAGCCCCACTGGACTCCAGGGACAGATCCATGCCAGCTTTCCATGTAGGGAGGCTGGGTGGACATTTAATAATAATAATTTGTGTGTTTCTGTAAGTGTATGTTTGTGTCTAAATGTGTGTGTGTCTGAGTGTATGTGTGTGTAAGTGTATGTGTATGTATATATGAGTGTATGTGTGTCTCTACATGTGTCTGTATGTATGTCTGTATGTATGGGTCTCTGTGTGTGTGTCTGCATGTGTGGGGGGGGCAGGGACGTGTGGGGTAGGAGGTAGATGTATGGGGGCCCCGTGGTTTCTAGTTACGCCTCTGAGGGAGGCTATACACTTAGCAGTCACGACTATTACTGCACAGTCGCTAGCAACATACATTTGGGACCTGGTATCCCAGATGGCCCCCAAAAATATTGTGTAGGTCCCCCTCTTGCTGCCAAAACACCTCTGATGCATCAAGGCTTTAACTCATCAAGTGAAAAACAAAGAAAGTATATACACTAAAGTGCACAATATATTACAGAGAAAACTAAAACTGTTCCCAGGTGTACCTCACAAACACCTAATAAGTATAAACACAACAAAGAAAGTGGGAAAAAACACCTAGTATACGTATATAAAGTTGGGAAACCACCTGGGAAAAGTAGACCAAGATAGGTAGCTCCAAAGGAGATCTATAATAATAATAATAATAATAAACACAATATAGCGTAATATAGTTATAACAAAATGGAAATATATGATGTTGGTAGAAAACTCACAAACATGTGATGATTCAATCTTTTCACTCCAAAAAAATACGGAGAGGGTCTCAAATGATGTACATCCACATATGGGAAGAAAGGAAAAAAATAAATAAATCTGAATCGCTACACTGAATTGATCCACTACGGCACCCATCCTGCTTCCGGATATAGTGAAAACACGCCTTTTGCGTCCCACGGTGGAATGCACACCATCAGATGCAATGGATTAATCAGGTTTTGCCGGCTTTATAAGAAGTTTTCGCTACAAGGAAAGATTATAGATCCCTGAGGAAGCCCGTCTGACGAAACGCGTTGGATCCCATTTATCTGGACTTGTCTTTTAATGTTATTTTATTAACTTTTATTGTTGTTTGCTGCTGCTGGCAATTTTCCTTGATCTACCAAGCTGCTGCTATATTCCACATTGAGTGGAGATATGCTGTCAGGATCCTATCCTGACAACCAAGATATTGTTTTATTTTATTGCTGCAATACCTGTTTCTCGCCTATAGTGACCTCCCTAGCCACTAGTCAATCCTCAGTTACTCTCACCTGCCTCATATGATCTTCCAAGTCTGCTATAAAAGGCTACACCCTGCTCACAACAGGGCCTTTACATTGAAGTTAGTGATTTACCTGAACGACTTCAGTTCCTGGCTCCTGTGAACCTGATCCAGACTTACCTCCTACCCTGCTCCATACCAGCCTGATCTAGACTTGCCTTCAAACCTGCTTCACTCTCATGTATGATTTTGACCTCTGCCTCTGTTAACAGCCTTCCTGTGTTACAAACCTGCCTCTGTTAACAGCCTTCCTGTGTTACAAACCTGCCTCCGTTATCAGCCTTCTACTGTAACCGATCCGCCTACTGATACCACCCTGCCTTTGGTTCTAACCTACCTGGAGATCAGAGACATTCTTTAAGCAATTATCCTGTTTTGTGGCATGTTGCGTAAAGTCTGTTTTCCCTCAAGTTGAATAAAATGTCTAAAAGCTCCAATAAAGTTTCAAATAATAACCCTGGCATAAGTCTCTTATCTGACCTGCACAAGATCATGACATATGCCCTTGATTTTACTACAGTCTGTAAGTGCATTCTAATAAATTTTTCTATTTTCTAATTTTACTTCACCATGTGTGATTTTTCTTTTCTTCCCATATGTGGATGTACATCATTTGAGACCTTCTCCGGTTCGTTTTAACCCCTGGTGGAGTGAAACGCTTGAATCATCACATGTTTGTGAGTTTTCTACCAACACCATATATTTCCATTTTGTTATAACTATATTACGCTACGTTGTGTTTATTATTATAGATCTCCATAGGAGCTACCTATCCTGGTGTACTTTTCCTAGGTGGTTTCTCAACTTTATATACGTATACAAGGTGTTTTCCCCAACTTTTTTTGTTGTGTTTAACTAATCAAGACCTCTGAATATGTCCTGTGGTATCTGGCACCAAGACATTAGCAGCAGATCCTTTAAGTCCTGCAAGATGCCAGGTGGGGCCCCTACAGACCGGATTTGTTGTTCCAGCACATCCCACAGATGCTGAAGACCTTGGACTCTTTGTCATGTTCCACAAGCCATTCCTGAACAATTTTTGCCGTATCCTGCTGAAAGAAGCCACTGCCATTAGAAAATACCATTGCTTTGAAAGGGTATACATGGTCTGCAACAATCTCTGGATAGGTGGTACATGTCAAAGTAACATACACATGAATGCTAGGACCCAGCAGGCCATAGCATAGAAGCATAACACTGCCACTGCCTGCATGTCTTCTTCCCATAGTACATCCTGTTGCGATGCACCCAATCAGCCGCCTGTTCTAAAAGAAAATGTGATTCATCAGATTAGGCAACCTTCTTGTATTGCTCCATGGACCTGTTCTGAAGATCATGTCCCCGTTGAAGGTGCTTTGGGCAGTGGACAGGGGTCATCATGGGCACTCTGACCAGTCTGCTACAGTAGCCCATGACCCTGATGCTGGTTCAACGGTTAACCTTCCTTGCACCACACAAGACTTGCCATTTTGGAGATGCTCTGACCCAACCATAGCCATCACTATTTGGTCCATGTTAAATTCACTCAGATCTTTTTGCTTGCCCAGTTTTCTTGCTTCCAAAACTTGAAATTCAAGAACTGGCTGTTCACTTGCTGCCTAGTATATCCCACCTATTGACGGGTGCCACTGTAACAATATATTCAATGTCACTCACTTCACCGGTCAATGGTTTTAAGGTTATGGCTGAATAGTGTGCTGAAGTGCTGATAGCTCTTACTGGAGGAACAGGGTAAATTACCTCTTCTATGGCAGTAAAAGATTAGGAGGTTGGCAATTAGGAGGTTGGCATACACTATACTATGCAACGATAGATGGATGGACGATTGCAAAGGACAAAAACCTATGTGGGCGGGTTAGTAGGTGAAAGAGCAAGGTCGTAGAGATGTGGTAACAGGCCAAGACATCAGGGACAGTGAACAAGAGGGAAGGTACACAGTAATATTGGAGAAGAGGAAAAGAAAAATTAATGAGGAGTAGGAAAAAAGGGCCTTTGCAACTGCTGACTGGCATTGTTGCCTAGTTTGTCATCTATAGCAATTCCGAAATCCTAAAGAAGAGATGAGCAGTTAATGAGGAAGTGATGAATATGGGAGATCAAAAGGAATTAGGGTATTAAAAAAGAAAAGGAAAAAAAAAAAAACAATACAGGCAAAATAATATGAAAAACAACATTGAATGCACAGTGCCACAATTGTGATCACAAAGCTACGCTTTCTAGTGGCAAATGCTGCAGTCTGCTGTTGTTCTGCATTGACTTTGGCAAATTTACACTGCTGTCATCCTTTAAGTATCATCAGACGTTCTCCTACCACTGACCTTCACTCAATTCAACCTGCTCAACACTGCGGCAGCATTTTACACAACAGCCTCTGGCTGCCCTACATCACACTTACAATACCTCTTAAAACATTGTGTGAGAAAGCCGTACTGCCGCCAGCCCGCCATATAAATTACAAGCCACTAAGCTTTATCCATGAAAAATCATGAATGAATGTATTGAGCAAGTTCTGCTGAACTACATATTCCACAAGTAACTGCTAGGCTCCAGTTTACAGGAAATATACAGTGTAGAAAATAAAAAAATAAATAAAAAAAATTGGGAGCTGTTTTTAATCATCATTTTAATGCATACTGTGTATATCATAGGTTCCCAGGGGTAAGCCATCACTATTTTATTGCCAAGGCTGGTCCACATTGTGCTTCAGTTGTCCTTGGGATAGCACTCACATCATTCTCAGATAATAAAATACGTGCTAGCCCTGTAATAGCAGGCTCCCTGCACGGTATAGCACTCACATTACTCTCAGCTGATAAAATAAGTGTCATTGCAGGCTCCCTGCCCGGGATAGCACTTACATCACTTTCCAGATAATAAAAGAAGTGCTAGCCCTGTAATAGCAGGCTCCCTGTCTGCGATAACACTCACATCACACTCAGCTGATAAACAGAAGTGCTAGCCCTGTCATTGCAAGCTCCCTCCACGGGTAGCACTCACATCACTCTCAGCTGATTTAAGAAGTTCTAGCCCTGTTATTGCAGGTTCCCTGCCTGGGGTAGTGCTCGCATCACTCTCAGCTGATAAAATAAGTGCTAGCCCTGTCATTGCAGGTTCCCTGCCCGGAATAGCACTCACATCACTCTCAGCTGATAAATAGAAGTGCTAGCCCTGTAACAGCAGGCTCCCTGCCCAGAGTAGCACTCCCATCACTCTCAGCTGATACAATAAGTGCTATCCCTGTCATTGCAGACTCCCTCCCTGGGGTAGCACTCACATCACTCCCAGCTGATATAAGAAGTGCTAGCCCTGTAATACCAGGCTCCCTGCCAGGTATAGCACTCCAATCACTCTCAGCTGATATAATAAGTGTTAGCCCTGTCACTGCAGGCTCCCTGCCCGGAATTGCACTCCCATCACTCTCAGCTGATATAAGAAGTGCTAGCCCTGTAATACCAGGCTCCCTGCCCGGTATAGCACTCCCATCACTCTCAGCTGATATAAGAAGTGCTAGCCCTGTCACTGCAGGCTCCCTGCCCGGTATAGCACTCCAATCACTCTCAGCTGATATAATAAGTGTTAGCCCTGTCACTGCAGGCTCCCTGCCCGGTATAGCACTCCCATCACTCTCAGCTGATACAATAAGTGCTATCCCTGTCATTGCAGACTCCCTCCCTGGGGTAGCACTCACATCACTCCCAGCTGATATAAGAAGTGCTAGCCCTGTAATACCAGGCTCCCTGCCAGGTATAGCACTCCAATCACTCTCAGCTGATATAATAAGTGTTAGCCCTGTCACTGCAGGCTCCCTGCCCGGAATTGCACTCCCATCACTCTCAGCTGATATAAGAAGTGCTAGCCCTGTAATACCATGCTCCCTGCACGGAATAGCACTCCCATCACTCTGAGCTGATACAATAAGTGCTAGCCCTGTCACTGCAGGCTCCCTGCCCTTGTGAATGACAAGCAGGCTCAGCATGGATCCTCCAGGCCAGCAGTACCACCATGGTGTATGTCCAGTTACACCCTGACCCTCTCGGTCCCCCGGTCCCCCTGTGTGGCTGCCACTGTCTCCCACAGTAAAGGATACGCTCCAGGTAGTAGCTGGCCATGTCTCCCTCCATTGCTGCAGCTGCGCTTGCAGGTTCGTACAGTTGGAGTCCTCCGGTTGCTAAGTAACCGTGCCTTGAGATCTCGCGAGAACCGCGACGTGTTCGAGAATTGCGCTGAGTGCTTGGTTGGCAGGGAAACGGGTTGGCGTCATTAACCCCACAGTGGCCGGGGTGACTTCTTACAGCGCCTCGCTCATTGCCGAGCCGGTTAATACAATGTGGACTCAAATGTTACATTCTTGTTAAATAAAATTAATGTCAATTTACTGAAAGAATCCTATTTTTTTCCAACTCATCTCATTTAATTCCACATGGCCTCCTACTGTGTCAGTCCCATCCCTGTGATACATGTCCCAATAACATGTCCCATGACTTCCCAGCCTCAAATCACTTGCTTATTTGTCTCTCCTATTTTTTCCACCTCCTCCTACTTTTTCACATATCGCTTCCTCTTAAATAGACACCCCAGATCTCTAAAGCAGATTTCATCAGAAATTGGCACTTTTATAAATTACCCTTTTAATGTTACCCGCTCCCCTACAACCCTTCCCGCTGTGAATCAGATATCTGGTCCTATTACAGTGCTTTCTATTTGTTTACTCTCAGTAAAGCTAAACTCAAAAGACAATAATTGCTCAGAGCACCTGCCTTGTAAAGACTTTTCATGGAGCTCACAGAAAGTCTGGGCGATGTTAGAAGGAGAGGGTTTTCTAAGATTTCACACAAGAGAACTGCAAGTTTTGCAAGCTGTTTTAGATATTTCCCCTAACTTAGAGAGGGCCCTGGTGCAAGAAGTGTTTAGAACCCCATATCTACCAAAATGTAGATCCTAATCTGTCGTACAACCAGGGCCGGCACCACCGTTAGGCGAACTAGGCATTCGCCTAGGGCGCCGGCCTGAAGGGGGCACCCACCGGGATATTGCCTAGTGGGCTCCCCCTGTCTGGGTTCGCAGCACTGGGCGAGCAGGTCTTGTAGCCACGCCCTCCCCAGCGCCGAGCTGATCCTCCAGACGCCCAAAAGTGGGGGCGCCCAGAGGATCCCTGTCACGGGGGACCAGGAGGTGGCCATCTGGCCACATTAGGCTGCCCCCGAAGCTCTGCTAGGTAATGCAGAGCAGGCACCTGCTTACCTTGATGGCAGGTGCCTGCTCTGCCAAGAAATACTGGTGAGCGGAGGAGAGGGGGACAGAAGGCAGGCTGCTCCCCACTCCTCCCTTGCCCGCCTTCTGTGATGCCGAGAGCCGGAATATGACGTAATTCTGGCCTCCGGCATACTAAACAGCGCGCTGGAGGAGTGAGGACCTGCCTCGCACTGGACCCCAGGGAGGTAGGGAGGCTGGATGTTGGAGTCTGTGTGTCAGTGAGTGGGTGTGTCAGTCTGTGTCTGTCTGTCAGTGAGTGTTTAAATATTAGTGAGTGTGTGTCTGTGTGTGTTTGTGTCAGTGAGTGTCTGTCTGTGTGTGTGTGTGTGTGTGTCTGTCTGTCAGTGAGTGTATGTATGTCAGTGAGTATATGTCTGTCTGTGTGTCTGTCAGTGAGTGAGTGTATGTCTGTCTGTCAGTGAGTGTCTGTATGTGTGTGTGTGTGTGTGTGTCTGTCTGTCTGTCACTGAGTGTGTGTGTGTGTCTGTCAGTAAGTGAGTGTATGTCAGTGAGTTTCTATGTGTATGTGTGTCAGTGAGTGAGTGTATGTCAGTGAGTGTGTCTGTGTGCATGTCAGTGAGCGTGTGTGTCTGCCAGTGTGTGTCTGTCAGTGAGTGAGTGGCATGAGGGGGCGGCAAAATGGATCAATAGCTAGGGCGGCAGAAATACTTGCACCGGCCCTGCTTACAAATACGCAAAAGCATTGCTAACTGGGGACCTACTATCTGCCCACCCTTGCATGGTTCTATTTAGCACTGAGCAATGTTTGTTTGAATGTAAGGAAGTTTTTGTATGGGCTATGTGTGTGAATTTAGGGGGCAGGTGTATTTGTGTGTAGTGTTGGCATTTGAATGAAGTGGTGTACTTGTGTAGGGTGTTTGTATGTACTGTTGGCATTTGAATGGATGCATGCAATTGTGAATATTGTCAGTTTTTGAATGTAGGGTGTGTTTATATATAATGTTGAACAAATATATTAAACAAAGACATATAAAGAAACACCAGCCCAGAAGTCTAAAATATAACTTTTAATGTATCATCCAAAATATCAAATTCAAATCCATATAATGAAAAACAATAAATCGACATGTATAATTGAGATTTTATTAATCAAATACAGTGGGACCTTACAAATTTAATGTTTTCTCCGGGACGTTTCTTATTGCGAAATATTTGTAAACCGAAACGCGGTTTCCCATAGGAATGCATTGAAAACCAATTAATCCGTAAAAGTCAAAATGAGCTGGCGTGGAAAACAACCCACAATGCAGAACACACAATAAAAGGCATGCAAACGACAAAGCTCAGCTCCCTAACTTTCCACAGCTTGAGAAATGCACCAAAAAGTCCCAAAACAACTGCAAACAATTTCCAGAAAGGCTCCAAAACTCGGTGCAAAAGCCGCTCCAACACCTCCACAGTCAACGCCACGTGCTACCCACAGGCTCCAGCATGCAGGGGGCAGTGCTACAATGCTCCCAAGTGCAATGCATCCTTGGGAAATTTGCTTTGTATTGCGAAAAATGTTTGTAAACCGAGGCAGTATTTTCAATGGATTTTCATTTGGAATCCGAAAATTATGTTAACCGAGTTGTTTGTAAACTGAGGTCCCACTGTTCTTAGAATCACAATTGCCTTAGCCAGACAAAATAATTATGCTTCTAAATTACATGATTTTGCTATTTCATGATGAAAAGTCATGTTTGTATGAAAGACACGGAGGCTCATATTGCTTAACCCTTCCTTTACTGTCCACCAATAGCAGCAAAGAATACAACAGTAAGAAAAAATGGTAACCATTGTGATAGGCCACACCCATACCAAGTTCCAGTATAATAGTCAGTACATCCCCACACATTTCCTCTTTCTTTGGAGATGTGACACAATAACCACAAAATAGGAACGATGAAACAGTCCAAACCAAATAGAACAGGCAATGCGAAATTCGATCAGGAACCATAACGAAACTGGGACCGATCCATCAGTAAATGGGATTCCAACAGTGAGGGGCCCATCACAGCACTGTCAAGAGAGAGAGAAGTGATGAAGACCCTTGATCAACATCGAATCAACCTGTGAAAACACAAAAGACAGGAGCCAAACGGTTAAATCGGTACTTGAACCAAAGTGCGGATGCCAAGACATACATTTATATCTAGACAGAAGCAACACAGTGTGTATAATTCATCATAGACATATCGGATACTCATGTAACAGGTTAATAAACAGCTGAAACTATACAAAACCCAGAGTGCATAATGAATACCTACCAACCCTGGAAAACCTCTAGGAGAGAATAAACAACCGGGTGGGGTAAATCAGGGAAATAACATAGAAGGTTGGGACAATACTCGCCTCCGTGTCTTTCATAAAATCATGACTTTTCGTCATGAAATAGCAAAATCATGTAATTTTATGTCAAGACACGGAGGCTCATATTGCAAGTTTAAAGCTGATCAATAACCGGAGAAAAAACGTGAGGCAGAGGTCGAAAGTAAACCTCACTAAAAGTTGATTTGAAGGACCAGTCGGCCAGCCTCATCAGGTCTTCCAGACGTGAACCTGAATTCACCATGGACGTGGCCGATGCTCCTCGGGCTGAGTGGGCACCGAAGATGGACGTATCCACGCCAGCCAGAGACATCACCCATTTCACCCAGCGAGCCAAAGTAGTACTGGACACAGGGGAAAAGGGGTGACGAAACGAGAGGAAGAGCTGGGGAGATGACATTGCACGATGTGCACTTGTCCGCAGTTCATATTCCCGTAAGCAGGTCACTGAACATAGGGTCGGAGTACCAGGGAAGCTCGGATAAGAAACTGATCGAATAGCGGTCTTGGTGCGTCTGGAGATGTTAAACGTCAACCCGTCCGGAGTGAAAGACCTTGCATCATAGTCCAGGGCACGAACATCCGATACCCGTTTGCATGAAATAAGACAGAACAGGGAGACCAACTTGGCCAACAGCTGTCGCAGAGAGAGCTCCTCATTAGGCGGCCAGGAGGAGAACAGCGACAAAAGCAGGAAACGTCCCATGTAGTTGAGTAACAAGGTGTAGGGGGGCGCAACAGGCGTGAGCCCCTAAGTAAGCGGCACACTAACAGATTTTGGCCTGCTGGGCTGCCGTCAAATCCTTGGCGAGCCGAGGAGATGGCCGATCTGTACAAATTAATCATGTGATATGCCCGACCAGCTTCAAATAATGAAGTCAGGAATAGGAGGATCTCAGTCACAGGTGCTGAAACGGGATCCAAGTTCCGAGCCAGACACCAGCCAGTCCAAGCTCTCCAAGCGGTCCCATATGCTCGTCTAGGAGCCCATGCGTCAGCCAGGAGGCGTCGAGTTGCGTCCGAAACCCCTTGGATTTCCCAGGGACTCCCGAAATACTCCACACGAGCAGCAGTAACGACGCGTCCGCTAGGCGGGGATGCTGGAGGCCCGATGGGTCCAGGAGGAGGTTCGGTAGAGACGGCAGCAGTCTGGGTACGGCTACCGCCAGTAGCAGGAGTTGTGGGAATCAGGATTGGGTCCCCCAGAATGGGGTTAGTAGGATCAGGTCGGCCATTTGGCGGCGAACTTGGAGCAGGACCCAAGGGATCATGGCAAACAGGGGGAAGGTGTAGAGGAGTGAGCCGGTCCAGTCTTGTAGGAAGCCTTCCACTGCCTCCGCAGTTGGATCCGGGCGCCAGCTGTAGAACCGGGGCAATTGGGTATTGAGCCTGGACACAAAGAGGTCGATGGCAAAAGGACCCTATATAGACGATATAGCGGAGAATACTACCACATCCAATTTCTGCTGCAGCTCCATCAGCCTCTGTTAATCCGGCCCTGCATACAGGTCAAAATATACTCTTTTACAGCCATCCTCCAGTTTCCTACCTTTTGGGTGCTGGAGAGTGGCGTCCCTAATCAGGACCGGATTAACATAGGAGCTGATGGAGCTGCAGCTCCAGGCACAGGCCCATGGAATAGGTCCATTAAAAAAAAAGGCACAGCCGGTATTTGAGGCTGCCTGGCCGTGATGGTATTGCAGTAATACCGGCAATACAAATGCAAATATTTTTTCAGTATAAACAGAGATTACTCTGCGATACCAGCCCCGGCCAGTAGGGGTCACTGTTTATGAAGAGAGGCAGGGAGAGGAAGTTACAGCATATCCCTCCCTGCCTCTCTCTACTCACTGATACGCAGGGGAGCAGTTACACAGCACAGAGAGTTCAGACAGCAGCTCCCAGCCTGCAGAGACAGACTTCAGCTAAGGGGAAATGAGGGGAAAGGCAGCAGGGAGACATGGGGACACTGAGACACTAGGGGACACATGGTGTCACTGAGACACTAGGGGACACTGGGAGATGTGGGGACACTGAGACATGGGGACACTGAGACACATGGGGACGCTGTGAGACATAGGTAGGCACATTGGGACACAGAAACACTAGGGACACAGTGTCTCCATGTCTCCCAGTGTCCCCATGTCTCCCAGTGTCCCAATGTCTCCCAGCCAGTGGCCCCTAGTCTCCCAGTGTCCCCTAGTCTCCCAGTGTCTGTGTCCGGATGTCTCCCAATGTCCCCAAATGTCTGTGTCCCCATGTCTCCCAGTGTCCTCAAATGTCTGTGTCCCCATGTCTCCCAGTCAGTGTGTCAGTGTCCCCATGTCTCCCAGTGTCCATATGTCTCCCAGCTAGTGTCCCTAGTGTCACAGTGTTCCCATGTCTCCCAGTGTCTGTGTCCCCATGTCTCTGTGTCCCTAGTGTCCCCATGTCTCCCAGTATCCCCAAATATCTCAGTGTCTCCATGTCTCCCAGTGTCCCCATGTCTATGTCCACAAGTGCCCCCATGTCTCCCAGTGTCCCCAAGTGTCTGTGTCCCCATGCCTCCCAGCCAGTGTCCCTAGTGTCTCAGTGTGCCCATGTCTCCCAGTGTCCCCATGTCTCCTAATGTCTGTGTTCCCATGTTTCTGTGTCCCTAGTGTCTGTGACCCAATTTCCCTCAGTGTCCCCAAATGTCTCAGTGCCCCCATGTCTCTGAGTATCCCCATGTCTGTATCCACAAGTGCCCCCATGTCTCCCAGTGTCCCCAATTGTCTCAGTGCCCCCATGTCTCTCAGTGTCCCCAAGTCTCACTTTGTCCCCATGTCTCTCAGTGTCCCCTAGTATCCTAGTGACACAGGACACACTGAGACATTGTGAAATTGGGACACAGACACTGGGAGACTAGGGGACTGGGCGACATGGGGACACTAACACTGTGATACATAGGGACACTGATGCCAGGCTGGCCTTCCAGTTCTTTGGACAGACATACCCCCTTTTTGGGCATGTTCGCCTCTTTTGGCAGTTCTGATCACGTGGTTCGCATCGGTGACCTACTCTTTTACCCCGCCCACTGGCTTCCTGCTTCACTGGACACTGCTGTTAGGGGGTATGGATTTACTTGAAAGATGAAAGCATAAATTAGATAAAGAGATTAGCATAGAGTATGTGTTTTCTTATAGCTGCATCCTCTGAATTTCCCACCAACACCAACTCCATCAGATACATGACGCTTGAGAGGTATGACTGTTTTAGTTTTTAGTCGATACGATTCTGTAATTAGGCCCTATCATAATTGTCAGCACCAGGCCCACTGGGCTCTTAATCTGGCCCTGCCTGTATGTGTATATGTATGCCTGTGTATCTGTATGTCTGTCAGTGTGTGTATCTGTGTGTCTGTTAGTGTGTGTGTCTCTATGTATATGTGTGTTTATCTGTATGTCAGTCAGTGTGTGTGTCTGTGTATCTGTGTGTCTGTCAGTGTGCGTGTCTGTGTATGTATATATGTGTCGTCAGTGTGTGTGTATCTATGTATCTGTGTGTTTATCTGTATGTCTGTCAGAGTGTGTGTCTATGTGTGTATCTGTGTATCTGCCAGTATGTATGAATCTGTAAGTCTGTCAGTGTGTGACTATGTGTGTATTTGTATGTCTGTAAATGTGTGTGTGTCTGAGTGTGTATCTGTGTGTGTGTCTGTGTGTGTATCTATATGTCTGTCAGTGTGTGTGTGTATCTGCATGTCAGTGCGTGTGTATCTGTGTGTCTGTCAGTGTGTATGTGTATCTGTGTGTTTGTCCATGCCGCCTGGGTGTGTGTATCTGTATGTCTGTCCATTTCTGTATATCTGTATGTCTGTCAATGTGTGTATCTGTGTATCTGCATGTCTGTCAGCAGGGCCGCCATCAGGGGGTGACAACCATGACAGCTCCCCCAGGGCCCAGCGGTCCCATATACCCTCTCTGCACATATATATAGCGATGATCGCTATATATATGTGCAGCCACGGGCCCCCTGGCTCCCTATACTTGCAGAGTGGGCCCAGCAGACTGCAGGATCACATTACAGCATTTCCCTCTCTCTAACTCCCACGAGACCCGCGACCGTCAGAGCGTTGCCATGGTTACCCGTGGCACGCAGACCACGCTCGCGGGAGTTAGAGTGAGGGAAATGCTGTAATGTGCTCCTGCAGTCTGCTGGGCCACCTCTGCAAGTACAGAGAGCCGGGGGCCCCACCTTGCCACCGGACCACCAGGGATGGAATTTCCCTCCTCCCTGGACCAGGTAAGAACCAGGGAGGAGAAACATGTATTACATTTACATTATTACATTACATGCATACACTAGTAAACACACCAGGGGGGAGAAACATGTATTACATTTACATTATTACACTACATGCATACACTAGTAAACACACACACACTCTGCATTCATTACACTAACACACATTCTGCATTCATTACACTAACACACACTCTGCATTCACTACACTAACACACACTCTGCATCCACTACACTGACACACACTCTGCATTCATTACACTAACACACACTCTGCATTCACTACACTGACACACACTCTGCATTCACTACACTAACACACACTCTGCATTCATTACACTAACACACACTCTGCATTCACTACACTAACACACTCTGCATTCATTACACTAACACACTCTGCATTCACTACACTGACACACACTCTGTATTGACTATACACACAGCATCCACTACACACAAACATCCTGTATTCACAGTACACACACTACATCCACCACACATTCAAACACTTTGTATTCACTGTACAGAGACACTGCGTGTAATACACACACTACATCCACTGCAGACACTGCATCCACTAAACACATTGCACACACAAACACTACATCCACTACACAAACACACACTACATCCACTACTCAAACACACTCTGCGTTCACTATACACACTGCATCCGCTACACAAACACACACTCTGCATTCACTGCACAAACAATATTTAATACACACAAACACTACATCCATTACACACATTCTAATTTTATAACATGACAGGAGGCTTCGTATTTGCTTAAGTCTCTCTTTACTAGAACTCCACAGCAGCACAGAAAAACAACCAATCAGAAAAAAGTTAGGTACTATAAAACTCCCTTCCCATTGCATCATTCCCTCTTTCTTTGCTGCTCCGCATCAGTACAGGTGACTGTCTGAGAGGTTCCCTTGCCCTGCAGCAGGCTTGGGGTTTTTTCCCTTTGGGAGCATCCTCTTCTCAGCATTAGCTGTCAGCTTTCAAAGGGCAAACTGGATAGGTCTTAAATATATACTTATGACCTGTGTTCCTTTCACATGCTATGACATAGCTCTGCATTGCTGAACAGTTTGAGGCTGTCTCACGTAGTGTGCTGCACTATGCATTATATCAGTATTACATGCTGTGACATAGCTCTGCATTGCTGAACAGTTTGAGGCTGTCTCACATAGTGTGCTGCACTATGCATTATATCAGTATTACATGCTGTGACATAGCTCTGCATTGCTGAACAGTTTGAGGCTGTCTCATATAGTGTGCTGCACTATGCATTATATCAGTATTAAATACTGTGACGTAGTTCTGCGTTCCTGGACAGTTTGAGGCTGTCTCACATAGTGTGCTGCACTATGCATTATATCAGTATTACCTGCTGTGACATAGTTCTGCGTTACTGGGCAGTTTGAGGCTGTCTCACATAGTGTGCTGCACTATACACTATAATTATCTACATGCTGCTACTTTTAGCTCTGCAAGTGGACACGCTCTGCGTTACTGGACAGATTGGAGCTGTCTCAAATACTGTGCTGCACTATACATTATATACCTGATTAAAAGGGATTCTGATCATTGTGCGTTATATATTGCTGTTTCTGGAGGTTGAAATTTGGACCTTATCCACAAGGTATCCAAGGAGTTATATTTCACATATATGGAAAGCTTCCCTTGCAGTGACCCTTAGGGCTATGCTATTACTACATTTATAATGACCTAGCCTGCTAGGTCTGTGCCCCATTGACTGGCCTGCTGTGTCTGTGCCCCATTGATTGGCCTGCTATGTCTGTGCCCCATTGATTGGCCTGCTCTGCCTGTGCCCCATTGATTGGCCTGCTCCGTCTGTGCCCTATCGATAGGCCAACGTTAGTCTGTGCCCGAACCCCTTTTTGGCCACAGGCCCAGAGGAATATTACTGAGGAGGCCCAGTACCCACTTTGACACGTGAGGTGACACCGGTATACAGGTGCACAAATATGACTGGAGGGGTGAAGGCCCTTAACCTCACGCACTGAGGGGCAAGGCTTCTATTATTATCCCCGGGCAGGCAGCCACGGTGTGTTTCAGCACGGTGTGTTTCGTTATAGAGGGCTACCTGATCGTGCATGGTGTACATGTTTAGACTGGCTTCCTCTATTTCACCTCCTATAATGGTTCTACTGGATCCGGGTCACTGTATCCCACGCAAGCAATACTTTCAGAGGTATTACTGGGGGAGATTGCCCTTATTTGCACACTCCCAATTAACATCGGATCCGAACCACTTATCACTCCTCAACAAGGATATATCTGGATGGGAATCTCTACCTAGTTGAGATTCCCCAGAGTTGCCGACCACTGTTTCACTACACAAGTTTGTTTGGGACACTGTTTGGAGATTCCTTGGGAGTTCCTTCTCTACCACAGTTGCGGGTTACACAGCCCATTTGGAGTACTGGAATCTCTTAATATACGGCTAGTTGAGACCACCCACCGGGTAGGTCAGGAGGGAATGAAAGGCCTTATTCGGTTCCGTTACGGTGGAACCGGCTGAAACGCATTACACAAGGTTGGAGTTTGCCTACAAGGCCACATCACCTGGTGATCCTGGCACGTTCGGAGAACTCATCTTCCGCATCATGGGTCGAGGCCCGTGGCAGTTTTCTCTCGCTATCTGAGGTCCATAGGTGACCTTCGGTATTCTGTACCTACAGGAAATGGCTACTCGACTTTTTCAGTTCATGGACCGTCTGCTCGGACACATGTCGCAACTCCACATACGGTGGATCTGACAGTGAATGGACTTCCCGTAATATGGTGGTACATCGACAGCTGGCATCTTCTTTGATCCGTCTACCGTCACTTCTCGCAGTTGGAAGGTCCATTTGGGATTGCTCTGGTTATCTGCCAGAATAGGTACCAGTGAAACAATCAGCGTTGGATTTGTTGGCTGAGCGTTAAAACAGCAAATACAAAGCCTCCTGTCATGTTATAAAATTGTAGATTATGTTAGCTTTAGTGTACCTATAATCTTAATTTTATTAATGACAGGAAGCGAGTATTTCCCGCCTGTTCTTATCCCTCCCTTGTTTAATTTTATAGTTGGATTAATCAGGTATGTATACAACTCTGCTTGTTGTCTCTGCTACCTGTCACCTATCCTTATGGCTATTTTTCATAAGTAGGGTTGGGATATCTATGTAATTAAGGTAATTTGGGTTGCTACATTGGGTAGCTACAAGTTTATTCAGAGTACATTTCATTGGATAATCAACCTGTTCGATTCTGTTTTTCTCTCGTTTCAATTTCCAGTCCATCAACGTTATCTGGGGAACACTTCTTCACGTATGGTGGACATTGACTTATTTATTTTACAGTCCATCAACATTATCCGGTTTGACAGTTCTTCTCGGATGATGGACATTGCTGTATTCATTGTATCTAGGACTTTGTTTCTTCCCATTATTTTTCTGCCTTTGTTCTGTTTTTGTCGCAGCTTGAAAGAGGAAATGATGCAATGGGAAGGGAGTTTTATAGTACCTAACTTTTTTCTGATTGGTTGTTTTTCTGTGCTGCTGTGGAGTTCTAGCAAAGAGAGACTTAAGCATATACTCGCCTCCTGTCAGTAATAAAATTAAGATTATAGGTACACTAAAGCTAGCATAATCTACAATTCCCTTCCACTATACACAGTCCTGCATCATTGTCAGCGGACTAGGTAGGAGTCCTGTGGGCGGACTCGTGGGCGGGCCGGATGGGGAGGGGGGACCCAGACCTTGTGCTTTGTCAGGGGTCCCAAAATTTCTGGTGGCGGCCCTGTCTGTCAGTGTCTGTATCTGTATGCCTCTCAGTGTATTTGTCTGTGCATCTGTATGTCTGTCAGTGCATGTGTGTCTGTGTGTATATGTATGACTGTCACTGTGTGTGTGTGTGTGTATATGTATGTCTGTCAGTCTGTGTGTATCTGTATGTATATCTGTGTGGTATGTGTATGTCTGTCCATGTGTGCATGTATCTGTATGTCTGAAAAAAATAAATAAAGATATTTATCTTTAAACTTATTTTGAACTTTCTTGTTGTTGTTTTTCTCTCGGTTGATTCGGCTAATCCATATTTGTCAAAGCCCTCCTGTTAACCCCTAACAAACTGGAGTGGTTTTGGAGTATGAAGTGTCCCTTTAAGTTGTCTTGAACGTGATTCAGCTCTGTCCACTGTGTATCCTCAACGACTAAGGATGTAATGACAAAGTATGGGACCAGCATTTTTTTTAAACAACAATACTGTCGTATGGAGGATATACTTTATTACCTCAATTATACACAATCAGGTGCAAACTCAGATTACCAAAATTACCAATTAAATGCAAATCTTTATTAGAACAATACATACAACATATAAAAAAACAAGACAAAAAGACAGTGGAAAACAGCAAGCAGAGCAATAAATGTACACTTCAATACCCTACTAAGACTTAATTATTTTCTAAACATGTGTTAAATATTTGGTGAGTACACTGTATACATTAAATAATTTTTCCTATAAAGTGGCATCAAGTCATGTTCATTATGACAGATTCTCATTAGGATGGCAAATCCTGAAAGTGAAAATTTGTGTTATGTGATTAAGTTTTGCCATCCAGAAATGATTCACATTGCAATTTTGGCTCAAACACACGGGATATCATTTTCCTTTCAGTTAACTTGCAACTGTAACTGTGTCATTTCTAGAACAACAAATCATTTAGCACTCTGTTTATTACATATAGAACATTGGGACTACATAATTATATCAGGCATCCTTCCTGACCTATTTTATATATTAAATGATCTTAAAGGTATATTGTCAGAGGACACTATACGATACTTGTGACTACATTCGGCGGCAACACTTTGCAAATGATTAACCCTTTCAATACTGTGTTGTTTTTGTTAGAACTAATTTAGCCGAGCCTTTATTTTAAACATGGGAAGCATAACTAGAAAATGAAACTAGGTCAAAACAGCAATTTCTTGTATAGACTGTTGCTCAGGGATATCTATAAAATAAAAATTATGCAAATTTACACAGTTTTAATTTCTTGTTTATTGGTTCATCCTTTGAGAAATATCGGATATGGTATAAACTATTAATAATTTATACCAATTCCAGATTGTACATAGTAAGGGGAAATCTGTTAGCATTTTTGGGAACACAGATTTAAAAAGTATCCTCAGATGCAGACATTTGACAAATATAATTCCCATATACAGTGGGGTGCATTGTAAAAGGCTGAATAATTACATGGTTTCCTCAAAAGATAAATAAAACACGCTCTACACCGGCACATCCATGATAATTTATTGGCTC
The DNA here is from genome assembly GCA_933207985.1 of Pelobates cultripes. Lineage (NCBI taxonomy): Eukaryota > Metazoa > Chordata > Amphibia > Anura > Pelobatidae > Pelobates > Pelobates cultripes. The sequence goes on along the minus strand of OW240918.1, from coordinate 56,688,362 downwards.
TGGTTGTAGATCTGCTTACCAATGCAAAGTGATAATTTGAAATCCCCTGGAGTGCCGAGCAAATTTTTTTAAATTAGTGAATAACGTATGTTAAAGTAAATGAATACTGGCGAGGTGGGAGGAAAATGGGAATTAAGTTAATGTGTTTGTATAGAAGATTTTACTTGTGTTTGCACAATGTCAGTAAGTGCGCGTGATTTTTAAATGTATGCACTGCGAGAAAATTTGGTTCAGCGTAACCATTTTTCCCCAAATAAATTTGGGGGGCTGCCGAATTTCGGCCATATGTCTGTTTGGCTCTGCAGAATTTCAGTATAAATCAGACGAACCAAAAGGGAGTTAAAATAAGCCAATCAGAGTACTGTCAAATATTTAATTAATATTATGTATATATTTTGCAGTACACTAATAGAAGCATTTTCCGATCATTGGATTTACAGATCGAGTGAATAAAGTAGCCAATAGAGGGAAAAATAGGAGAAGCATTAAAAAACAAAATCTATATTTCTTGTATGTTTATTAAATCTATAAGAAATAAAAAATAGAATTTTTTAGCTGCTCCTCCTTTTTCCCCGTATTGGTCACTATATAAAACATTTAGTGACTTCCCTCTAGCGATGATTTTCTTTTCCCAGTAATCTCTTTTTTGGCAACATTGGGGGAATTCCGAATGAATGATTGAAAACGAACATGCTAGGCCATTTTAGTTGGTTGTGATTCGGCTACATTTAGGGACTTTTATAGTTCGGGAATTCGAATGATCACCCAATTGGCCAAAATTAGTTTGAACTGTAGTTCGGAACAAAAAAAGGTCCCCAAGTCTACTGATTTTAGGACTGTTTGTATTCTAGTCAACGTCAAAATGTGTTTATATTGGTGTTCCTATCTGTGCATACAATATTATTATGTATGTCAGTGTTCCTGTGTGTGTGTTGTTTGTGTGTGTGCGTGTCTGTTCTTGTGTATGTGTGCTAGTGTTTTGTATGTGTAATGTCAATATATATGCTTATTGGTGTTTCTGTGTGTATGCAATGTTAGTATGAGTGTTTGTGTTTGTATATGCAGGCATACACAGAGATATAAGATGTGTGTGCAGCTACTTTTTACACGCACTTCCTGCTTCCTAAAATTCTTTGCAGCCATGTAATGCATGAGTCCAACCAATCTGGCTTGCTGCGCTCAAAGAGTCAGCAGTCAAAATGTGATAGCAGTACCTCCCACAACTCAGCAATGCCAGTGATCCATATAGGCGGTACAGAGGCATCCCCTCTCAATATTTCTAAGACCATCACACAGGGCACACACGACCAAGGCCAATCTGTCTCACAAGCTATAGGCTGCCAATCCCTCAACGATGGTACCAAGAAAAACCAAATCTGATATGTTTTAGCTTTCAATTTAAAAGCATAAGAATCTTAATAGCAAAGTAGACCATTTAAAATATGGCTATTCCTAGTTATGACATTCTGTGTAACTCAATGCTGTCTAAGGACATTGCACAGCTTCTGTCTGCCTAACCCTAGTTATATTTACTAAACCAGGAATTGTGGATGATTACAAGAGAATTGCATGTTTGAGGCTAAGACAATAGAACGGAAGAAAAATATTCAAGTCGTCTGTGTTTCCTTTTTTTTAGTTATTTTGGACTAATGTTTGCAATTCTCAATAAATATTGTATTAGAAAACAAGTCCCTTTATGCCTAGCCAAAGTAGTCCACAATCATTTCTCAACGCTATTTTGTTCCTTAATACAAGGGAAGCACTGTTGATTTGAAAAGTAATTAGAAATAACAGCAGCAACTGCAGTTACCAAGTCTCCCTTCCCGTGTTAAAGCCACAATCAAATACTAAATTATAATGCGTAATATTTTCAATATTTTATTCTTTTCTGTTCTTACATTAAATATCAGTCCACACATGCAACGATGATAAATGAAATGTTGTTTTTGAAAAGAAAGGAAAACAATTCAACACAACGATCAGACAATAATGAAGTCCAGAATTGTACAAGTTTTTTTTTTCATCTCTTTACATCCCTGTTATTCTGCCAGAAAATAGATGTGTCAAACTGGCATAAATATTAAGGCATGTAACCCCATGACAGAGCTTAGATAACCTAAATTAATGGAAATAAGTAATGTGAGTTGTAAATTTTAAGGGACACTCTGGACCCCTAAAGCACTTTAGCTCGCTGAAATGTCCTTTTTTTTCGTTATTCAAAAATTGTAGATGTCTATAGAAATTGGCACTTTTATAAATTAACCTTATTACACCCCTTGGCTCTCATGCAGACAATAGGTCCGGTTACTTCCTGGTTTGGTTAGCTCAGTGGAGCTAAACTCAAGAGGCAGGTGGTTGCCCAGAGCACAAGCCTTGCTAAGATTTCTCATTGAGTTGTATTGGAAAGTCTGTGATTGGACAGCCACAGGAAGTCTGGGCGGGGTTAGAAGGAGGGGGCTTGCAAAGCAGCTGACAAGAAAAGTGAAACTTTTTCCAGCTGTTTTAAATATACTTCCATTGAAAAAAAATGCATAATTAAATACATGCATTTTTTTCTTCATTTGGGAATAATCTACTACACAGTCTATTTATTTTGTAGAGTGTCCCTTTAAAGCCAAAGTAGCTGAAATGGAAGCATAACTGGCTCAGGTAACACAAGTATAAGTATAATTGGTTTTGTGAGACGTACTTCTTACAAAATATTGTATACACGGTATACTTAATTCAGAGAGAATATATCAATGCATTTTGTTCTTTATAGGCAATGTTATTTCAAAACAGATATGTTATTTACTTCTCTCTTGGGATAAAAGCAAATAAACTTTACTGCTGTTAGTGTTTAATGGCTGCACTATATAGTTAAATTTTCATGATTTTGTTGATCAAATCACAAGCTGAAATTGCACACATCAAAACAAATTGTGTCTGGAGTGATTAAAAAAAATGTTTCAAAGTAATTAAAGTAAAATTGAAACTTGTCTGCTAGTGGTGGTTTTTCAGTCCCTTACCCAAGTAACCACTGTTGAAAATCTTTCTGGGGTGAGTACTGCATAAGACATAAGTAAAAAGTACATTTATCTCAGCAGCATTACAATGCCCCATCATGTTTCTGGCACACTTGGGCATCCGTAGAGAACTGCCATACATAATCACATGGGCATTTAGACATCCCTTCTCTAGTGTCATGTCATGCCAATGGTTACATTAATTTACATGGAGTGCTCTAGGACAGCCAGACAGACATACAATGTAAATAATACAAAATAAAATGGTCAAAATATAAAAGGACATTGCATTAAAAAATAAGTTCTAGAAAGTTGCCCAATGCTGCTAGTGCACCAATTACAAGATTAGGGAACACATAGGGGTGGTAGCAGCACCTAGTGCAGAAAGTGGCTAGGGCTTAGGAAGTAATGGACACCCAGGTATAGAAGGCATCTTATGGTCACTGTATTGGTGCAAGAGGCTTGAAGACCCCGTTACCACTGCTGATATAGCGGCAAAGGAAATGGTCATCACCCAGTCACAGACTTGGGTACCCATTAGCCCTCCATACATAAGAGTTTAAAGGGTGTATAGGCCAGTGGGAGGCAACAATTTTTTAACTCTCGTGTTTTGTGGAAGTAAAAATAATCAGCCAGTGGGTATTTTTATTATGCATGTGGGTGACATGGAGATATGAGTGACAAAGGGTAGTCAAACATCTGGCAATTTCATCACTGGGCATGCTTTATTATTATTTTTTTATTGGTAGTTTAGATCAGAAATTCATATGCAGTAAGTAAAAATAATGCAGATGGTGAAGCTTCTTTGCATCTAAAGGGCACATAAATGGCTCTATGAGGCATATAACCAGCTATGGAGTTTAGGTTCCACATCTGGCCGCTGCATAAGCTGTACTTTTACAGCACATTACTGGAATTCTAGGTTGGCGTTATTTTTATTTTTTTTGCATCTTTTTTCCTTATGTCCTCCCTGGCCCACACCCATTGGCGGCACGTGGGTGCCTATAATATTCAGGGGGAGGACCTAGTATAAATAAAAGTTTTACATATGCATATGCAAAGTTTTTTTCTTTGAATTCTTCTGTTTTTCAGTGACGAAAAAGAGCAAATAAAAAAACATAAATCCTGACAGATGACAAAACAATTCACACAAAAAAGAAGAAAGAAAAAAAAACATGCCGCAATAAAAGGAATCCATCTTCACCCATTGACACTGCAATCACATGACTCAGATCACCGTGATTGACAGACTGGCTGGGTTATCAGACAGATGCACCAATTTAACTAATATAAATTACATAATGATATTAAAATAATAAATAAACAAACACCAATCAATTAGAATGTTGGCAACATAACTATGAAACCGCAAGGGAAGTAATTAATGAGTGCTTACCTGGGTGGCCGCCGTTCGTATAAACGAACGACGTCCAGGGGGAGCATTCGTGCCCCGAAAGGAGACATTTCCCTTGCCTGGTTTCACCCAGGGACCCCACGAGCAGAGGCGGTTACCGTTCTGGGGGTCTCTGGGATTGGTGGGGACACTCTCTTGGGGAAACTTTCCCGCGCTGAGACTCCCAGGTACAGAGGCTCATGGGATAAAGAGCCCCTGGTCCCTGGAGGTGGGAAACCCTGAGGATGGGTGGTGGGAACTGGGGACAAAAGGACTGGAGTTTCTGTCACACTCACAGGCTCCTAGGAGAGGGAGGACCCTGGGAGGGTTGTTGTTGTACCCCCAGGACTGTGAGTCATCTGGTTACTGGGTGGGAAATGGGTATCTCTATGCTATAGCTAATTCCCTTCCAGGGACAAGACGTGGCTGAGCAAGGACAACCGGTCAGGTTGTCGGCAGGCCCACTACAGAATCTGCCTGACAACCCAGGCAGTCTGTCAAACACGCCGACCTGAGTCATGTGATTGCAGTGTCATTGCGATCACATGACTCAAATAGGTGGGAGTGGTTGCAAGGGGACTGCCTTGGTTGTCAAGCAGTCCCCTAGATCAGATCCGGCAAGGAGGGTGAGTATTTGTGCTGCAGGGAGGGCTCTGTCGATAGGAAGTGCAATGCCGCCCTAATGGCTTTATAGCCCTCCTTTTGTAGGACAGCACTACACGCCCAAATGTCAGGAAAGGGTTAAACTTGCTAATCAAGAAAACACCATAAATATATATTTTTGTTTTTGTTTGTTTTTATCATATTAGCTTGTCAGGTTGACGTTGGAACATATATCTTTTGCACATGTAATTCCGCTACTTAATTTCACATACTTTCCATCACATAATTTCAGTAATAGCTACAACTATGTTCCAACTCCCAACTGCAATCACCCCCCACCTATCACATTATTCCACTTACACACATTTTGACACAATTTTTAGGTGAAAATTGTATATTTCACCCACACACAGTTTTAAAGCAATTCTAATTTTAGATCAGTTTGACCCAAATTACAAACTAAAAGTATATATATTGCAGCTATAAATTTGCTAACATGATTTATTTAGTTAAACCTTATCATGTCTGTTATATTGCCTCCCTTCAGCAGTGACATAGTTAACTAAAACACCTCTGTTCTTTTAAGGAGATGGGCGTTTATTCTTTGATTTTAATTTGGGTTTGTAAGGGCTGACATTTTTGGGCAATACTATTTGTGTTTTCCCTTCTGAAACTGGCAAACTATTGATAAATGTCAAACCACAGAATTGTGGTTTTATCCTTAGAATCTCTCCAACTAAACAAAACAACTCGAATCGTAAACTCATACGGAGAATCTAATTTTTCTTGTCTGCGGTATCTGGTGCAACAGTTATGTATGTGGTAACAGCAATGTACAGCTCACAGTCTACTTGAGGTGTTTTCTTCCAATGTATTAGCTGCAATAGAATAACCTCAAGACTATACTCATCACATAATGCAAGGGAAGGCTACCAAGGTGGGCCAGGGGGACATAACTGTATTATGTTATTATTAAATTATAATTCTTTTGGTATTGGTATCAAATGTTTAAAAGGACAATAGAGGCACCCAGACCACGTCATCTCAATGGACCTGTAGTTTTAACCATGGATCTGAAAACATTGCTGTTTTGCAGGAACAACAGTGTTTTCATTACAGGTTTAAAGGGGCATTCAAGACCCCTTAACCACTTCAAATTGCTGAAGTGCTTTATGTATAACAAGTGTGCCCTATTTTAATCATTTTACAAAGATTCAGATTTAGAATAGAAATTTGCACTTTTGTAAGTTAACCTTGTTTGACCTCCCTGGCCATCAATCAGGTAATTGGTTTGGTTACTTCCTTGTTTGGTTAGCTCAATGAAGCTAAACTTGAGAGGCAGCAATTGGTTGGAGCACCTGTCTTGCAAAGATTTATCATTGAGCTGCATTGGAAAGTTTGTGATTGGACAGACACAGAAAGTCTGCGCTGGGGAAAAAGGGGAGGGCATTCAAAGGCCTCAGGAATGAGATCTGCAGCTTTTATTTTAACATGTTTTGACAAGTTGATGTTAGAACATATATTTTTTTATATTTTAACATATCTCTAGTGCAGGAGTGGAAAACATTCAGCACTCCAGTTGTTGTTGACTTCATTTCCCCTGATGCTTTGCCAGCATTATGGCTGTAAGAGAAATATATGAGATATAGTTCACAACATCTGGCGTGCCTAAGGTTGCCTACCTCTTCTCTAGTGGCTTTTTGCTCTAAAAGCTAAGATAAACCTGGCTGCATCAAGGTCTCATACGGACCAAGGTCTCATAGTGACCATTTGATTGGCGTAGTGTGGCATTTTGCCGCCTATGTGCTCTAGCCTCCGGATGTTTCCCTGTGGGGAAACATTGGATTGGCTGAAAACAAATACACTGATGATTTCAATCAAAGAGGTGGAGCGTGATCATGGACACTGTTACGGCGAATGTTGAAAGGTCTAAGCACACTATAGTGTTAGTAGTACACAGAGGCGTTACTAGAAACCACTGGTCCCCAGTGCAAAAACTGTCCTGGGCCCCCCAGCCCCTCAATGTTTCTCATTCTTTCCCTCCCCAGTCCCTTAATGTGTCTCATCCCAGCCCCTCCATGTGTTTCATTCCCAAGCCCCTCCATAGGTCTCATTTTAGCCACTTGTATCATTCCCCTCTGAGCCCCTTCATTTGTCTAATCCCCCAAAGCCCCTCCATGTGTCTCATTCCCCCAGGCACCTCCATGAGTCTTTTCCCCACTCAACTCTTGCCCCTCCATGTGTCTCATCTCCCCCCATGTGTCTCATTCCCCCTCAAGTGTCTCATTTGCTCCTCACAGCCCCTCCATGTGTCTCACTTCCCCCACAAGTCACTCCATGTGTCTCATCCTCCCTAAAGCCCCTCCACGTGTCTCATTCCCCCAGGCACCTCCATGAGTCTTTTCCCCACTCAACTCTTGCCCCTCCATGTGTCTCATCCCCCCCCATGTGTCTCATTCCCCCTCAAGTGTCTCATTTGCTCCTCACAGCCCCTCCATGTGTCTCACTTCCCCCACAAGTCACTCCATGTGTCTCATCCTCCCTAAAGCCCCTCCACGTGTCTCATTCACCTCAGGCACCTCCATGTGTCTTTCTGCCCCCCTCCCTCCCCTGAAGCACTGGCGGATCCGGGGGGGCAACGGGGCAATTGCCCCCCCCCCCGAGAATCCGAGGTTCTCCCTCTCCCCTGCCGGCTAATGCAGGGCTGGCGCTCTCCAAGCGCCAGCCCTGCAATGTGCCTTCATGGACCGGAGGGGAGATCAGAGATCTCCCACTCCGGTCCGCAGGCACTGTTTGCTGGCCGCCGGCAGAGGAGGGAGAGAGAGAGGACCCGGGGGAGCTCAGTCTGCAGCTCCTCCAGGTCCTTCTCTCGCGAGCACGGTGCGTTGCCACGGCAGCGCTCCGGATCTCGCGAGAGTGAACTCTAGCCCTGGAGACCGGGGCTAGAGTTCACTCTCACCACATGGACCACCAGGGATTCCCCACCGGACCAACAGGGATCGAGAAATGTCCATCCTCCCTAAACAAAGGTAAGAAGGGAGGGGAGACATAATGTATATTTTAAATTTAAAAAAAAAATAATTTTATCAAATTTAAAAAAAAAAACATTAAAAAAGCCCCCCATCCTTATCACACACATACCCTACACACACACACATACACTGCCCCACACACACACATTGCCCCCCACATACATACACTGCCCCCATACACACACACTGCCCCCATACACACACATTGCCCCCACATACATACACTGCCCCCATACACATACACTGCCCAATACACACACATTGCCCCATACACATACACTGACCCTACATACATACACTGCCCCCATACACACACATTGCCCCTATACACACACATTGCTCCCTCACAAAAATACACTGCCCCTATACACACACATTGCCTCTATACACACACATTGCTCCCCTACATACATATATATACTGCTCCCTATACACATACACTGCCTCATACACACACATTGCCCTCTCTAAGGCTGCTACCTCACCCCCCTATACACACACACACACACTGCTCATGGTATACACATCTGCCTCATACACACACACACACTGCTCCCACACATACACTGCCCCCCAAGGCTACTACACATTGCTCCCCCCAATATTGCCATACACCATCTCTGCCCCATACACACACACATTGCTCCCTGCACACACATACACTGCCCCCATACACATACATTGCCCCCACATACATACACCACCCCGATACACACACATTGCCCCACATACATACACTGCCCCCATACACACATTGCCCACCATACACATACACTACTGCTCCCACACACATACACTGCCCCAATACACACACACACCCTACACACACATTGGCCCCACACACACATTGCCCCCCACTCACACTGCAACGCACACACACACACTGCCCCCCTAACACACACTGCCGTCCTCACGTACACACTGCAACTTTCACACACACACACTGCTCACACAGTCCTTCTTACACAAACACACACACACTGCACCCCTGCTCCTATGCCCTACTACAGCCCCATTTCCAAGCAGACCTCAGGTAAGTTGTCAAACTGTTCTTAAACGGTTTGACTACTTACTCTGGGAGGGGGTCCTGGCACTACTGGCACCATAACCACTACACTGAACTGTAGTGGGTATTGTATCTGGATTATTTCTCTAAATAATCTGCAAGTGCCCCTCCCGAGGTCAGGCTCTGGATCCGCCACTGCCCTGAAGCCCCTCCATTTCTCTCTCCCCTCTCTCTCTACAGCCTCTCCATTTCTCCTCCTCCCCTGCAGCCCTTCCATTTCTTTCTCCCCCTCCCTTCCCCTGCAGCCCTCTTTTTCTCTCTCCCCCCTCCCTTCCCCTGCAGCCCCTCCATTTCTCCCTCCCTTCCCCTGCAGCCCCCCCATTTCTCTTCCCCCTTCCTGTGCAGCTCCTCCATTTCTCCAACTCCTTCCTGTCACATCCTGCTCCTGTTGCGGATCATTTCTGTCTTGGCTTCCGATATCCAGTACTCTGTTTACAATTCTTGTTTAGTTTTTCTTCTTTTTTCTGGTTTTCTATTCTATGTCTAGTTTTCTTTATGCTGGGTTTTCTGGGTTTATTCCTTTATTCTGTTCCTGAAATTCCCAGTCTCCTGGATTCCTTTAAATGTTTGTTTTTTGTTGCCACGCCCGTTCCTTTGCCATTAATCCTTTTTGTTTCAGTCTGTTCCTGCAAGCAGTGGTCTCATTTCCTCTGCTCCTTTCTTTGCAGTTAAGTACTGTGTGTGTTTTATTGTTGTTTATTTAGTCATTCATATATAGGCAGTTAGGACCCACCATACTTGGAGTACTTTGGCGCAGTGGTGGGCTGCATACATCTTGGCCATTTATGTATGTCTAAATCTCCAATGTTTATTACATAAATAGTACTTAGTTATGTCTCCTCTTGTTTGGCTTGTATCTCTTGTCTTGTTTTATTTTGTCTTGTATTCCCAGTTCATGTACTGTCCTGTCCTGTCCTGCCCATGTCCTGTTAATGTTTCCCTCATGTACTATGTACATGTTCTGGGTTCTGCTTTCTATGCTGCTCCGGTTCTGGGTTCTTCTAGTCTTATCTTGTTTGGTGCCTGTTTTAGTCTTGCCTTGTTTCTAGTACTGGATACATTTCTTCTGCAGAGCTTCCCTATCCAGATCCTGGGAGGTCTGCATATTATGATCTAGTATCTGGGATCCGCAGAAGCTGCATCAGGGCCCTGGTATGTGGCCGCACAAACACTGGTGCTCAACACCAGGGGGCATGTGGTTACCTGCACCAGGCCCTGATAGTCCATTTCCACGTTGAGACTCCCATCATCATCGTCAACAGGCATACAGGGGTCCCGGTCTTAAGACCACCACCCCTGACACTTCGCCTGCAGCCCCTCCATTTCTCTCCCTCCTCCCCTGCAGCCCTCAATTTCTCCCCCCTTCCTCTGTAACCACCCCATTTCTCCCCTCCCTTCCCCTGCAGCCCTCCATTTTTCCCCCATCCCTATCCCTGTAGCCTCTCCACTTCTCCTCCCTCCCTCCCTGCCCCTTCATTTCCCCCCTCCCTTCCCCTGCAGCCCCTCCATTTCTCTCCCCCTTCCCCTGCAGCCCTCCATTTCTCCCCATCCCTATCCCTGTAGCCTCTCCACTTCTCCTCCCTCCCTCCCTGCCCCTTCATTTCTCTCCTCCCTTCCCCTTCAGCCCCTCCATTTCTCTCCCTTCCCCTGCAATCCCTCCATTTCTCTTCCCCTGCAGCCCCTCCATTTCTCTCCCCCATTCCCCTGCAACCCCTGCAACCCCTCAATTTCTCTCCCCTCCCTTCCCCTGCTGGCCCCTCCATTTCTCTCCCCTCTTTCCTTGCAACACCTCATTCTCCCCTTCCTCGCAGCCCCTCATTTATCTTCCTGTGCAGCCCTCCATTCCCCTCCTCCCCCCATTCCTGTGCAGCCCCTCCATTTCACCAACTTCTTCCCCTGCAGCCCCTCCATTTGTCTACATTATAATTTTTAGCTAAAGACTTTGATGTGAGGGTTGATAAGTTGCTTGGTGTGATGGCACAAACAAGGAAAATATTGGATTTACAAATAAGGCGTCCTGGGCCATTTATTTCTGGATACTTCAATAAAGCAATTTTGCAGAAAAGAAAATCAAATCCTTTTGATATGTGAAAAAAGTATAACACCATGAAGATTTTAAATTCTTCATGTGAGGACCTGCTTTGTATTGCTTTGAAATGATAAATAGTTAAAGGGTTACTCCAATCACCATGAACACTATACCTGCTGTAGTGGTTATGATGCCAGTAGTATCCTGGTATTGTGGTACCCTGGTAATGAGGCTTACTGGTAATTCCCAGGTAATGGAGTAAACCTTTTTGTAACAGTTTATCTTTTTCTTGGATCTCACCATTAAACTCTGTATGTGCAGCATTTCATAAAGAAACACTGTGCATACATACTCCAATCATCACTTCAAATCACTCAATTGGTCATGGTGCTTGGAGTTACTATTTAAAGGGACACTATAGTCACCAGAACAACTACTATAATTGTTCTGGTGAGTATAGTCAGCCCCTGCTGGTATTTTAATGTAAACACTGCCTTTTCAGAGAAAAGAGTCTAGGAACACCTCTAGTTGCCACTCCTCAGATGGCTATTAGATGTGCTACCTGGGGCAGTACTGCACAGTGTGCTGCACTTACATTCAGTTTCTCCACGCTCTGCATGGTCTGCATGAACATTCCTCATAAATATACATTGATTCAATCCACATCTATGAGGAGATGCTGATTAAGGAAGCACTGTGATTGGGATCATCAATTTTGATTATGTCAGCCAAGAAGGCCACCTAAACACTGGTTTTCAAAGTATACTGTCAGGAATACACATTTTTGTTCCTGACACTATAATGCCCCTTTAAAGAGAAGCTATGTGATAGGAATACAAAATTTGTTCACCTCCAGCCCCCCCCCCCACCCCTGTGGTGAAAGGGTTAAAAATATTTTTGTCACTTACCTGAATCCAGTACCAATGTCCATCGGCACTGGATCAGGTACTGGCTTCAGATCCTCCACCCCCGTTGTGGAACTAATGAGCATGCACAACGAGCCTTGCAATAGCATTAGGATAACCCCATAGGAAAACATTGAATTAATGCTTTCCTATGGGGTTTTGGCTAATGCTTAATGTCCTCATGCAGTGACCAAAAGTCACCTAAAGACCAGGAAGCACCTCTGGAGGAGTTAAAGGACCACTCCACACCCCAAAAGCACTTCAGCTTGCTGAAATGCTTTATGGATGAGGCGTAGCCAGGTTTAACCCCAGTTTATAAAAATGCTGATTTCTATGAGAAATCTGCACTATAATAAATTTGCTAGGGAACTTCCCCCGGCTGCCAATCAAACATTGAGAACCCTCTGAATTGGCACATAAAAGCATGTGCTCACAATGGCTTGTGCACACAAGCCAGTGTGAGCTCATGCTTTTATGTGCCAATTCAGAGTCTTCTCAATGAGTTCCCTCTGATTGGTTATTTACTTGTGGGGTGGGGGGGGAGGGCTCGCACAGGCTGCAGATCATAAGATCTGCAGCCTTTGCAAGCTCTTTTACGATAAACCCCCAATGAATACATGCATGAAAATTAAAGGGACACTATAGTCACCCAGACCACTTCAGCTCAATGAAGTGGTCTGGGTGTCAGGTCCCTCTAGGGTTAACCCTGCCTGATGTAAACTTTGCAGTTTCTGAGAAACTGCTATGTTTACAACTGGGGTTAAGCCACCCTCTAGTGGCTGTCTTCCAGACAGCCACTAGAGGCGCATCGGCAATGATTGAGGCATATTATGGAAAGCATTGAAAAATGCTTTCCTACAGACACTTTGAATGCACGCATGCGCATTCGGCGCCGGTGATGTCAGACAAGGATTCTGACGTCAGCGGGGGAGGAGAGGTAAGGGAGCCCGACGGGGGGAAAGGGTGAGTAGCCGCGGGAGGAGGACCCTGAGGGTGGGGGCACCCTTAGGGTACTATAGTGTCCCTTTAATGCATGAATCATTGTGGGTATATCTACTAAACAGTGATTTATTTATTTATTTTTGTTGTTGTGGGCAGTGGAGTGCTCCTTTTACCCTACCGTATAATTATTGCAGTTTCTGAATAACTGCAATAATTACCAATGCAGCTTTTAACTGACAAGAACAGTGCACCCAGACCACTTCAATGAACTGAAGTAGTCTGGGTGGCCTATAGTGCCCCTTTAAGCCAGAAAAGTCCCACCTACATTCTTCTTCTTCTTCCTTTAGTGCTGGTCTTCCCATGGCAGAGAAACACATTTCTATATGGATAGACTGTAAATGCTACTCTCACTCCATTATTGCCATACGGACTCAACTATGCTTCAAAGTACCTTGGCTGTGTTTTATCAAACACTCTGTGATATAAATTACTCTGTACAACTTTGATGAAAATATATTATGTAATTATGGATGGAAATCCCCTTCCCTCTTTATTTCTTTTATTTTTTTTCTCTCTCTCTCTTTTCCCCGTTTTTTGTGTTTATTCATAATTGACTTGTTTAGATTTATGTTTTATATTGTTACTATGTCTTTAAACATGTTCAATAAAAATAATAAAAATAAAAATAAACTAACTTGGAAGGGTTAGTATGGAGACAGTCCTTAGTATACTACAGGGCTTTTATGTCGGCTGCAATAGCAGTCAGAAAACCGCACAAAAAGTATGCCCCCATGATTAATACTGGTGGTATATTTGGAGAAAATTCCTTTACAAAAACTATACCCAGTTAATTGGGCCATTTCAACGCAATGCATCATTTGAGCTCTTCTGCACCCACGTATATGTTCATACAATTCTTCAAATATTGGAAAGGAGTAGGCACTCGCAGGACTTTGTTATGAAAAAGTAAAAAAGTTTTTAATTGTGCAGTGTCAACATTTCGGACCCACTCATGGTCCTTTCTTGAGCAAGGACCACGAGTGGGTCCGAAACGTTGCCGCTGCACAATTAAAAAGTTTTTACATTTTCATAACCAAGTCCTGTGAGTGCCTACTCCGTTCCAATATTTGAAGAATGTATGATACAGCACCGAGGCTGTATTATATAATGTCATTAGTGGTTCTCAGAACTGGAAACAGTGAGTGCCTTCAAACTTCTATTTTACCTAAAAGTTCATACAATTTCTATTTTGCCTTATATTATTGTGATTGCTTTGCACTCATTTCTCAAATAATATAAAGTTAATCTGTGGTAATAGTTATTGAATGAATTGAAAAACAATCAAACAAGTGAAAAAAAAGGTGCTGGCAATAATATAGATTGAAAAAAGATAAAATCTAAAATTGGAGTAGCACCTAAACAGTGTTATAGCCCAAAAACACTCCAATGGTTACAGAAACAGAGAAAATTAGGTGCGTTTAAAGTTTAAAGTGCAAGCAGTATAAAAAGCAGCCTACAGTGCAAATATACAGTGCAATAACATAAAGTGCGTACATAAGTGCAAATAACACTCTTATTCACATATGCATCATATGTGTGGTAAAACCACTTTAAGTGCAGAAATGTGCAAACTTCCAAAAAAACACTTAAAGTGATATAGTGGACAGAAAATGGCAACTTAAAACTAGCAGCCGATTTTCAAATAAATTTCATCATGAGATGTAGGAACATAAAAATATATATAGTGTGATATTGTAGTGTGATATTGATATAATAGCACAAAATTCAAGGTGAGCTAGGAAATGAACTCACAAACACAGAGCAGATGAAGTTAGTGAAGAATATTAAATGGGATGATACATGCATTTTAGTAACCAGCGATGTTTTCTCCCTCTATACATCCATCCATCACTCTAATGGATGTGAAGTAATATTTTAATTTAATCTAAAAAAAATTGACAGTATTATGTGGATTTTAAATAATAATTATTTCTCTTTTAGTTCTAAATTTTACTTACAACGCCAGGGTACAGCTATGGGGCCAGGTTTGCCCCCAGCTATGCGAACTTATACATGTCAGGATGGGAAGATAATTTTATATACGGTAGCCAGTTCTGGGGGACAAATCTGGTCTCCTACTGTAGGTACAGTGATGATTTATTTTCTTTATGGAATGGCTCCGAAGAAGACCTAGAGGAGTTTTTAATTCAACTAAATATTAACAATGGGGGATAAGGTTAACTAGTGATTTTAGTACTTTAAATATTAACTTTTTAGATCTAAATATTTATGTTGATAATGGTATTTTAAAAACGAAACATTTTTTTTTTAAAAGTAGACGCCAACAGTTATGTTCTGTACAACAGTGGCCACTATTCAGCCTGGCTAGATAACATCCCAAAAGGACAATTCAGAAGAATTTGTAGAAATTGTACAGAGGTGGATATTTTTAAAGACCAAGCCACTATACTAAAAGAAACATTTTAAAAGAAGCATTACCCCATTCAACATGTAGAGGATGCATATGAAGAATCTCTTAAATTAAATCAAGACAATCTGATTTTAAATAAGAAGACAAATACAGATCTCAAGTATACGGAAAATATGGCTCCTATGATATTTGACTATAATAAGGATTGTAGAAGGATTAAATCTGTTATAAGAAAACATTGGCATATTTAAAAAAAAGATAATGAGTTATGCAAAATTCTTCCCAGTAAACCTCTTATCAACTTCAGAGGGGCACTTAGTTTTAAACAGATTTTAAGTTTTAACCACCCTAAAGAAGAATCAAATAAAACTTTTTTAAATGACAAAAAAAGGTTTTTATTCATGCGGATTATGTGCAGGTTGTAAATGCAGCAAAAATAGAAGTTTAAAAGGCATCAATAAGTTCCGGACAAAATATAAAGACGAGGAATTTTATATAGAAGATTTTTGTAATGGACCGTTTTGCACACAAGGGGTAAAAACCGTTTAGGCGATCGTCCCCTTTTCCAGAGATGCAGGCACAGCTATTGTAAAACACCAAACTCACGAACTGCCAATAAGGGAATGCTCCAAACTCCCGAACGGCATCCAATATAGCACTCCAAACACACGAACTGGAACCATACGAATCGCTGCTAGCAGACAAATAGGAAAAGCATCCAAGCGGCTTACACTCCTAGCAATCAGTCTCTATCAGCGTTCAGTAAATCCCCCCAAAGACGAGACAAGGCTCCATGTTGAGGGTCAAGCAGTGGTCTGTTTAATGAGGGCTACCTGCCCAGTATTTATGCAGGTCTCACACTTGGTGGACACTCCCCTAGGGGACCAAATGGGAGACTGTGACAAGGGACAGACAAGTTGACAAATAGGACACACAGTCACATTGTATTCCCACAATGCATCCTGGCTTCCTCCCCTCTGCCTTGGAGATAATTGAGAAGTAATTCAATTATCTCCCAAGACAAAGGCAAATCTCCATTATGCACGTGGGGATACTAACACACGAATTACTATTAAAATACACTATGTGAGACACATAACGTTAAAAGCATACATTTAACATATCCCCAGATAGCTCAGGTCTGATCGCACATTATTAAGCGAATGGCGCTCAGACCACACGAATACAGTTTAATCGCCATGGAGCCAAAGTCTTTACACAGTTTCATGCGAATGGGCTCCATGGGATTCCTATCTGGGGTATAATACATTCAAACAAAACTACCAAACACCAGGCCGTCGTGCACTTCCACCGAACAAGAAGGGAGGTCGGCGGCTTCAGCGGTGTTCGCGCAAAACTGTGTCCGATTTTAGTTCCATGAATTTAGCGTCGAACACCGCTATGCGTTCGCATGTTTAAAATGGCCGTGACCTTGTGTTCGTGATACGAATGGCGGCCACCCAGCATTTGTCAATTAAGCTGCGGTTAACCGCAGCTTCAGGGAGGTTAATTGCCGGCACACTCCAGCTCCCAGGTGGTCTATTCATTCGTGCGGTTGTTTGGTAGATTGAATCTACCGAACACCCGGCAGAAAAGCACGAATAAGTCTTTTCTGATGGGAAAAAATATGTCTTTTAACATGGGGCCATAGCCCAAAGGCAGCAGGCGAGCAACCAGGCTTCTCCAATGCAATGTGGCGAGATTGCTCTTGTCACAATTTTATTACTTATTTTAGTAAAAATGTAATTTATCTTTTAATTTTCCCATGTGGGTTACAATATGTTGGTCGTATCATCCGCCCACTGCACAAGAGAATTTACGAACATTTAAACAATATCCGCAAAGGTTATGAAAATCACAGTGTCTCAGCCCATTTTAAGAAACACCATAACCAGGACCAAAAAGGTTTAATGTTTTTAGGGATTAAAATAGTAAAAAAAACCTGGCGAGGTGGAAATCCTTTAAACGCTATAGGAAAGGAAGAAATGAGATGGGTGTATAAATTAGACACATTAGAGCCTAAAGGTTTTTAATATAGAATTCAATCTTTTTAATTTTTTGTAATTATCTATTTTTAATATTTTTATTTATTCATAGCATTTATTTTTATTTTTAGGATCACTTACTTTCTAATTCTCTTCTCCTTCCCCTTCATTTTTCTCCCTGAGCAGGTTGAATTTTAAATTTTTGGTTGTTTTCTGTCAATAAAATTAGTTGTGGTTTTCATTAAGATGTCCTGATACAATGTAGAATGTGATGACTAATATCTAGTATGTATTTTTAATCATTATTTAGAATGGGTGGTTTAATTAAAACTATCTCTATAATTGTAGTGAAGATTTTTGCCTAAGTTGAAACCTTATTCAATGGAGAAGGTTATGACTTTTTTTTTATTTTTATTTTTTAAACAACATATTTTCCATCACCATTTGTAATGGGTGTTGTATTTGAGACTGTTCCTTTAATTGTAAAGATGCTCGCTGCATTTATGAAACTCTCTCTTTTGTAAAGAAAACACGTTTGATTTTAATTATCATACATAAAGAATGTATCTGTTTTTTTGCTTAACAATACTGTCAATTAGGCACAATGTGCAATGTGGACAATTATAACATATGTAGGACATTACATTGTGTTTGGGACTTTTTTCATTTTTCCTCTAACCCCCTGCCCCCCCTTCCCCATTTTTTTTCGTATGCTTAATAGCTCTTCATGCTAGCTAATTGAGAACATTATTATGCAAGCAACGCCCCCTGGGGCCGATGTATAAAGACTGTTGGGGAGTAAGAAGGTCAGATCTGAGGAAGCTGTTTGATTCGGCGAAACGCGTTATCTGACCTAACATCATCACGTGAAGCTCCGCCTGCCGGAAGTCTCCCGACAGCGAAAACTAACCCAATAGGAGAGTGCAAGAGGATTTGTGCGGGCCGGCATCTGCACATGTCCGCAAGAGGAACGTTCTGCCAGAGGGACCTGGGTGAATTTCATGTTATTTTAACCTATCTTCAATAAAGGCTTTTCACTTTACCATACCAGCTACAGTGGAAGTCTTTCCTTTTGGGCTATTCAAGGTAGAGTAGGCTCATCTGCTCTATGTTTGTGAGTTCATTTCCTATCTCACCTTGAATTTTGTGCTATTATATTTACAATATCACACTATATATATTTTATTCCTTTTATGTTCCTACATCTGATGAAATTTATTTGAAAATCTGCTGCTAGTTGTAAGTTGCCACACATATGATGTATATGTGAATAAGAGCGTTATTTGCACTAACTTATGCACTTTATGTTAATGAATGAATTGGGCCATCCTTTTTTGTGTCTGATAGTTTGTGGTGTACCAAAATCATACCACCCAAAGAAAACGTCCCAGCAATGAAAAACATTACATTGAATGAAACTGTAAAGGATCCATTTTTTCTGCTTCCCAGCTCTTCACCAGTAGGACTTTTTTCATAGTTACATAAGCAGAAAAGAGACTTGCGGCCATCAAAATCAGCCTTCTCACATATGTTTTTGCTGTTGATCCAAAAGAAGGCAAAAAACCCAGTTTGAAGTGCTTCCAGATTTGCAACAAACTAGGAAAAGAATTCCTCCTTGACCCCAGAATGGCAGTCAGATATCTCTTGGTTTAAGAAGCTATTACCCCATTGTTTGAACCTTTTTGAATAAAAAAGTTTTATCAATATTAAAATTATGGAAAATTAAAGAAAAATGCAAGCGGTCATTTTTTTTATTAAAGAAATAATGTAGTCTATTTCTTTAAAGCTTTGATCTTATTTATAGATGTATTCATAGCTCCAATAATTTCTTTGATCATCGTACAATTTGTTGCATTTAATTCTGCAGGGCTATAAAAACATCAACCATAATGCTATCAAGAATATAATATGTTTCAAATATATGCTTCATTTTTCCATTGTGCTGATGCATTAAAATGCTCGGGCAGTTTAGTTTTAACAATTGCTATGTGCCGCTTGAAATTCCTTGCAGCTTCATACACAATCCCATTTTATATATATATATATATATATATTTATTTTTTTTTAGGGAAATTTAAGAAATGAAGAGGAAAACAAAGCTTTAACTCCAATTCTTTTAAAAAGGACAAAAGCGCCATCTGGTGTATTTTTATGAAAAATGCACGTGCACATGGATTGTTACTGAAAATGAAAAGTGACTACTGCATGGGGTTCATTGTAGTCTAAAGTACAGTAGATTTGCATATAATGAAGCCACAACTCGCATGTTGTGATGTTCACTTGCTGTGAAAATTCAGACATTTTGTCCGTACTTATCACAGTTTATTTTTTTTTTTAGTCCGTATAACTCACAATATCAAACTGCTTTTCTAGTATATCATTATTTCACACAAAACAGGCTGCTTTCTGCATCAGCATCTTAGAACGTTATCGTATAAAATGAACACTTTTTGTAAGGTAATGAGAGGACATAGTTTTGACAGGCATACAAATAGACGCTATATATAAATAAAATGAATAAATTATCGATATATTGTAATAGTTTAGATACTTCTATATAGTGGGTTTTGTTTTTTTTTAAAAATGAAGAAAGTAGAAATCAGTTAAAACTAAAACTAAAAAAAAGAAACAGGAATATGAAACACTCTGACAAGTGATAAGAATATAATAATCCGGGACGTGGCCTGGCTCACTTGCAAGATGGCAGCTTCAACACAGAGCTCCCGCTAGCCTGACCCGACATCAGCTGAGAAAGCAGCCACGAGCTCCTAATGGTGGTGATTTATCAAAGAAAAACAAGTACTATTCTGCTGACTGTTGACGTTTCCATAGTGACTGCTCCTTATTTACCACTTTGCTCCACAATAAACCTATGCTCGTCTTGATATGTCTCCCCTACAGACTTTTCTGTTGGACTGACTGTAGGATCTAGTTTTGGCTTGTCAGGAGTGTATTTTCCCATCTTGGCAGTAATATCAGTGGTGAAACTACTGCACCAGCTGCACTGATGCCTGCACACTGAGGGTGCCTGTGAACTTACGAACACCTGATGGGAATGTGTCAGCAGGGGCCCGATCGTGCGCTGCGGCCCCTTAACGGCACCTTTCATTTTGGCAGCGCTGGAAGGAAGTGAGAGCCTGTCAATCGCTTCCAGCTACAGACCGTGAGCTGCATGGGATGGGTATAGCGGAGGACTGCCAAAAGACTCAGCTAACAGATCTAACTGCTGTGGTTCTGAAACTGTTATGTTTTCAGCGACTGGGTTAAAACTAGGGGGACTTGGGACCCACACCACTTCATTGAACTGAAGTGGTCTGGGTGCCTATTGTGGTCCTTTAAGGTAAATAGCTTCTTGAAAATTTTCTCTATCCTGCCATGCTTCTAGTTCATCTACTTTGAACTGAAATTAGAAAGTCTCTTTGAAATCACTTTGAATTCTCACTCTAGTGAAAAACTCTGTAAGTTTCAAAGCTGATACATCACCTTTATCCAACACGTAGCACCCCCCTGCTGCTGCCTGCAGCCTGCCAAACTCCACTTTCATGATAATTTCAAAGAAATGCAGTTGCCAAACATGAAAAATGTCCCTAGGTACAATATTTATTGAAGAGATTATTTGGAGTAGCTAACTTCGATTAGTGTGAGTCAGACACTGGCATTGTTATTCACCAAAATCATTATATCAGTCGAAAATTGTGAATCAGCACTAATCTTTTAAGCAATACAAACATTATTGGCTTGTCTGGCATTTAAATTGTTTAGATGCTCACATGAACAAGTTAGAAAAGTTTGAGTCTGTGTAGAAAAGTAGTGGGATTTGCTTATTACATTTAAAGCAGTGGAATAAAAATGAAAGCAATCGGTAATGGTGAGCAACTGTAATTTATATCATAAAGTTAGTGTAGGTGTATGTGTCATTGTGTGTGTGTGTATTGGTGAGTGTATGGATTTGGGTCAGTGTGTGTATGTGTGTGTGAGTGTATGTGTGCATATATGTGAAAGTAAGTAGCTACATCCACCCACCCACCGTTACATACACGCTCACTTACACGCAGACAAATAGGGGGTGTCGTCAGGGTAGGGGTTAATTAACCATACGAACACGAGACACTAACAAATATCCAGCACTCGGATGTCACTGATTCTTAGCTCATCCCTTTTATTTAGTATGAAAAAACAAGATATTAAAGGGACACTATAGTCACCAGAACCAGTACAGTTCATGTAGTGGTTCTGGTGTCTATAGCATGTCCCATCAGCCTTAGCACTGTAAACATTGCCTTTTAAGAGAAAAGGCAGTGTTTACATTGCTGATTAGTTACACCTCTAGTGGCAGTCACTCAGACAGCTACTATAAGTGCTTCCTATCTCAGTGCTGCACAGTGTGTAGCACTGGCGTTCATGAATGTTTGCCATATATATGCATTGATTCAATGCATCTATATGAGGAGATGTTGATTGGAGCAGGGCGGTATTTTGCTGCGCATGCACAATAGACTCTCAGTGCAAAACATTGAATTTGGCTGAGTTAATCAAAATTGATCAACTCAGCCACAGAGGTGAAGCCAGGTGGGACCAGCCAGCCACAGGGAGACGGGGCGGTGTGGGAGTAAAGGTGAGTAAAACAGCCCTAAATCTCTGGAGAGAGGAGGGCCAGTGACCGGATGCTGCATTCTAGCACTGTAGTGTCAGGAATATAAGTTTATATTCCTAACACTATAGTGTTCCTTTAACATTTAAAAGGTGGGGATGATGTGCTCCAAGGACAGTTACAACAAACATTCGTATTATCAGATTTTACCATACAGGATACCAATCTGTCCGTGAATTATCAAACAGTCAACCGTCCCTAATACCATAAGCCACATGCCAGTCTACCTGGCTGCCTTTGATCAAAGTTTCAAAGGAAACATTTTTCTTTTCTTTGCTTTTGTTAATTCCTTTATGGAGCTGAACGTGTACTTAAGACTTACCTTTTCTGGTAAGATTTTTTTATACCTGTGAAGCCAGAAGAACAGGAATTTCAGGAAGCGTGTTCTTTGTGTAGTTATAATAAAATGCACCTGTAACAGGTCACCTTGACAACTGCTGTCTTCATGTTAACCGTCTTGGACAGCCCACCAAACACTCCGTTGAGAGATATACTGCCTCTATGCTGAAAATATGCAACACGTGAATGGCAAGGAAGAACCCTTGTGTCGTTTAGTTCTTTCATTCAGCATTATGAAATATACATAGATTTAAACATACCTCACATATATACACCATACAATGTGTAAAAACTGAAGTATGACATGTTGAACATGAAGTTAACCTAAAATATGTCTGTCTTTAAACTTATAGGGTTTTTTACCAAGCTCCTAACTGTAGTGAATTAAAACTTGAATTCAAAGCGGCACTGGCACCCGCCCTTCCTTGCAAAATGAGCATTTCATAAAGATACAATCCAACCAAGGCAAAAGATATACAGAGACATATGCCTGATACTTATAGACATTGGGCGGAGCTACAACCATCTCGAAGTGACGGCGGCAGGGAATAGGCTCTGTCTGTGGATGATCTCGCCAGATACTCCATAGACCTCAATGCTGTACTTTCCTGCATACGAGAGAATATAGCAGTGATGTTGGTAATGGAGGAGGACCAGACGGAAGAAGATGGCAGTGCCTACGAGGGACAGGTTCAGATGAGTTAAGCTCACTTTTTACTGCCCCACCAGGCCACCGGACCTCCAGCAACGATGTCACCAGACGGTGAAATTGCCACTTTAAACATATTGGTTAAAATAGCTGATCAATTGGGCTACAGCTAAACTTTTGATATTTTAGTCTTAAGTTTAACACTTGGATTAAAATGCATTTTTTGATTTATGCGAATAACTCTGTTAGTGTAGAGTTTTGTTAATAAAATAGTTAAAAAAAAATTTATCTGGTGTTAAAGTTACTAATTACAGAACTCTGAAGGGGTATTCCCTAAAGTACGAATCGTCAGTAATCCAAAGTAAATGTAAAGAGCTTATCTCAAACCCCACCGAACCTCCAGCAGGAATCCATGACTAGTAGGAGCAGGACACAGACCCCATAGGACCACCAGGGAGAGGGACATGCATCACCTCGCGGCCTACAGATAAGAGGGAGATATAAATCTTTTTTTTTTTTTTTTAAAACATATCTTTCTATGTGAGGGAAGGCTGCAAAGAACAAAAACAGACTCCTCACGCATATTACTCACAGCTGCCTAAACACGACACTCTCAGCCACCTGACAAACAGCTACCCACACATAACTACTGCCATCACTACCCACACATCACTCATCCTCACACATCACTCACAGACACCCACTGACATCACACAACCACACACATGATAGCTACTGCAGCCAAACACTTCATACACAACTACCCACAGATCACTTACCGCTACTTACACACATTACACACATCCACTCACACACTCACACACATCACACAGCCACATACATCATGCAAGCGTTACACACAGCAACTGATAATGCTGCTTGTGGAAGGGTTAACAATGCACATCATTTCGTTTACTATGTCAAACTTTTAAATGATAAGAAAAAAAAAAAAGGTTCAACTATCACATGAGCTGACAGAACTTCCTAAAAGTTTCCAAAATGTTTGTAAACCACAAATCTGTGGGGAAAAAAAAATTTGGTTATTGTGAAATACAAGTACAGACTAAGGAAGAATAAATAAGGCGAGAATATGAACTGAGTTTTTGTCAGCCCTGTTGGGGACACCTGCAGGCTGCAGTGTACCACAGGATATCTCTCACGTCACATTTATCACCACACATGTTGTTTGGAGGAAAATCTCCCAGGAAACAGCCGTGCCTTAAGAAAGGCAGGTGTATTAACACTGCTTGAACAGAATAGCTTTACATGCATCATAAAACTGTAAACTTGCTTTTTAAGGCCCTGTAAATCATGACTTGGTCCCTAGTGAAAGCTTTAGAGGCCTTTATAGAGGCGCAACTAGAAACCACGGGGCCCCAGTGCGAAAATTGCCCTGGGGTCCCCCCATATGTCTACCCCCCACCACCACCCCATACGTCTACCAGCCCCCTCCCGTATGCAGACACAAACACAGACATGTAGACACACACAGACATACAGACACACATCCATACATACAGACACATACATACAAACATAAACACACAGACATACAGACACACATACATACATACACATACATACAAACACACACACATAGAGGCGGCTCTCTAATTAGGTAATTTAGGTGGTTTAGGCAGCCGCTTAAGGCCTCGCGCTGGCTGGGTCCTCACGGCTGCCTAAACCACCTTAGGTCAGACTGTGTTGGGTCCTCGGTCAGTTACAGAGGACCGACACCAGGAGGGGGTCAGGCGGCTTGCTCAGTATGTCGCCAGATGCAAAGGCCCCTCCTGGCTGCCCTACCCGGATGGAGAGTGTCCATCACAGACACCGGTCTGCAGGTACGCAGTGTGCAGAGCTGCAGACCATGTGTCTTGCGAGCACTGGCCAATTAGAGCATTGCCGCAGGTTACCACACATACACATGGTGTGCACATGGAGTGCTGAGCTTCTGACCGGATGTTAAGACACTCACAGCTTGGGTAAAACCGCTGCTTAGTTAACCTTCCCCCTTTCAGAGACCCAGGCTCTATTGCAGTAGACCACCAAACTCCCGAACGGAGTATAAGGGAATGCGATAAACCCACGAATAAAGAATCGGCCAAATTCCTTCCACAGCTAAAACAGGCGAAATGATACTTCCAAGTAGCAATTCCCCCCAAACACGAGACCAAGCTCTGTCATGAGGGTAAAACAGGAATCTGATTTAATGAGGGCTACCTGCCCGGTATTTATGCAGGTCTCCCACCTGGTGGACACTCCCCTAGGGGACCAGATGGGAGACTGGGACACAGAATATACAGTAGCCAATCACAGTGGCTTCACTCTAAACACTCCCCTTTTCACAAGTAAATCCCTCCTCTCTATCCTGGAGATAATTGGGAAGAAATCCAATTATCTCCAGGGATAGAGGCAAATCGCCATTTTACATAGGAAAATAAAAACACACAAAAATCCATAATTACAAAACTAATGAATGCTTTTAGTTCGTGTAACATATCCCCAGATAGCCTGGGTCTGAGCGCACATAACTACCAAATAGCGCTCAGACCCAATGCACACAGTTCAATCGCCATGGAGTCAAAGTCTTTCACATTGTTCTTTCGGTATACGATTGTCTCCATGGCATGACTATCTGGGTTAAGTCCATTTGTGCAATAAACCTTCCGAACGGACCGGCGTTCGCATGCCCGTGGTTCAAAGGGGGCGGTCAGCAGCTTCAGCGGTGTTCGGTAGAAAAAGTGTCCGTTTTCAGTTCCATAAGTTCTTTGTCGAACACCGCTGTTCATTCGCGTTTAAAATGGCCGCCGCCTCATGGTCGGCATATGAACGACGACCACCCTGCATACGGTTAGAATGAAGAGGTGTCTGCGGTTAACCACAACGTTCTAATTGAAGCCAATAGGTTAACCAGAAGCACACTTCTCTCCTGGGTGGCCGTCCGTTCGGTAGTTTAATTCGGTATATTTAGCAATAAACGAACAGGGACGTACGGGCAGGTAATTCCACGAAGATAAATGAAACAGACAAACCAGCAATTAGTCTTTACACAGATGGACCTGTCACACCGGATATCACCACCGGACCACCAGGGAGCCCACACTCTCTTTTACTGGTGGTTCAAATCTGGTAAACCTATTAAATTATTTTAAAAGTGGTCTGAAAAGTATTGACTTTTGTATACTCCAACTGATTTTGGTATACAGTGAAAATATTCTGTGCCTATTCTGCCTCGCTTTCTTTGGTGGAACAAAATTATGCTAAAAAAACACACCAGAAAATGTAATACTTTTCATTGTTACATAGTGATCACGGTTGAAAAAAGGTCTGTCAAGATCAACTTTTAATTTCAATGCAAACAAAAGCATAAATATTAATAAATGGAACGTTCTATACTAAAATTAACACTAAAGTAAAAAAAGGACAGGGGTAACAGTACTATATAGTGAAAAAGACCACCTGTATTGATAATTCAAGCCCTAAACCATAGGCGTGCGCATGGATTGAGACCGGCAGGGGAGATCTCAGGATCTCCCCTGTCGGCTCATGCAGAGCCGGCGCTCTTCGAGCGTCGGCTCTGCTCTAAGCCTCCCTCCCCACTGCAGCATGGAGGGAGGCAGGAGAGGACCCGGGGAGCTTAACCAGCAGCTCGCCGGGTTCCTCTCGCGAGATCTGTGTGTTGCGGGGCTAGAGTTCACTCTCCACTGGACCACCAGGGAAAGCAGCAGGAACAAGAATCCCCCCTTCCCTACATAAGGTAAGAAGGGAGGGGGGATATTAAGTAATGTACCCCCACCTCCACCTCCCGCACACACACACATACAGCACCCAGCACCCATACAGCACCCAGCACCCACACAGCACACAGCACCCACACACAGCACCCACATACAGCACACACACGTACAGCACACACACACACAGCACCCTCACACACATACACCACACACACACACAGCACACACATACAGCACCTTCACACATACAGCACACACACATACAGCACACCCACACACATACAGCACACTCACACACATACAGCACACACATACAGCACACACACATACAGCACCTTCACACACATACACCACACACATACAGCACCCACACACAGCACACACATACAGCACACACACACACACACACAGCACCCTCACACACATACACCACACAGCACACACACACATACAGCACACACATACAGCACCTTCAAACACATACACCACACACACACAGTAAACACACACATACAGCACCTTCACACATACAGCACCAGGGCCGGACTGGGAAAAAAATTCGGCCCGGGCATTTTTCTATCACAGCGGCCCACTAAGAAGGGGGCGGGGCAGAAAGGGTGTGTTTTGTCATCACTCATGACAAACACGCCCCCTCTCAAAGTGAGCATGTTGGTTCAATGCTCTTCCAGGGCAGACCATGCGCAGAGCTCTGCTGAAGAA
Source organism: Pelobates cultripes (assembly GCA_933207985.1). Lineage (NCBI taxonomy): Eukaryota > Metazoa > Chordata > Amphibia > Anura > Pelobatidae > Pelobates > Pelobates cultripes. The sequence goes on along the minus strand of OW240918.1, from coordinate 56,660,875 downwards.
CTCTAGCATGAGAAAAAAAGCCCTGTATTTGTTCTGCACAGTGCAAGCAAATTTAATAACTTGCTTGCACTGTGTTTCCTTGCAACTTGTCTCTGGTGACTCTATAAATGGATACCAGGAGACAAAAGGGCCAGGAAAGAGTATTGTGCATGTGTTTGGAGCCTGCTTGTGGTATTGCGTGTGTGCAGAGTGAGCTGGTCGTGGTGTGGTATTGTGTAATAAGGTCGGTTTTAGTCGTGTTGTGTTTGTGGTGTAATGTAATGCATATGTGGCTAGGGGCTGTAGAGAATGTGTGTCTAGGGGCTGTAGCAAGTGTGTGCATACAGGCTATAGTGTGTGTGTGTGTATAGGTGATGTAGTGTTCGTAGAGAGTGTGTGTTCAGGGAATGTAGTATGTGTTTGGTTACATGGAATCTAGTGTGCGTATAGGGGATCCAGAGTGTGTGTGCATGTATATATATATATATATATATATATATATATATGAGTCTTGTGTGTGTTTGAAGGACCCAGACTATGTATAGGAAATCTAGTGAGCGTGCGTATATAACAGATTCAGAGTGTATATAGGGATCTAGTGTGTCTGGAATGTAATGTGTTTAGGGGTGCAGTGTGTGTGTGAGGGGTGCTGTGTGTGTGAGGGGTGCTGTGTGTGTGTGTGTGTATATATATATATATTTTATATAAATATGTTTGGAAGTATTATGTATGTGTGTGATGCAGTGTATCGGGGGGTTGTGTGTGTATGTGAGGGGTGCAGTATGTGTGTGTGATGGATGCTGTGTGTGAGGTGTGATGTGTGTGAGGGTGCTGTGTGTGTGAGGGTGCTGTATGTGATTGATTTGTGTGAGGGTGCTGTGTGTGTGGGTGCTGTGTATGATGTGTGTGAGAGTGTTGTGTGTGAGTGCTGAGTGTGATAGTGCTGTGTATGATGTGTGTGAGTGCTGAGTGTGATGTGTGTGAGAGTGATGTGTGAGAGTGCTGAGTGCTGTGTGTGAGAGTGTCGTGTGTGATGTGTGTGAGTGCTGAGTGTGATAGTGCTGTGTATGATGTGTAAGAGAGTGCTGCGTGTGATGTGTGTGAGAGTGCTGAGTGTGTTGTGTGTGAGAGTGCTGTGTGTGTGTTGTGTGTGAGAGTGCTGTGTGTGTTGTGTGTGAGAGTGCTGAGTGTGAGAGTTCTGAGTGTGATGTGTGTGAGAGTTCTGAGTGTGATGTGTGCGAGATTGCTGAGAGTGCTGTGTGTGAGAGTGCTGAGTGTGATGTGTGTGAGAGTGCTGTGATGTGTGAGATTGCTGTGTATGATGTCTGTGAGAGTGATGTGTGTTAGAGTGTTTTGTGTGATGTGTGTGAGTGCTGAGTGTGATGTGTGTGAGCGTGCTGTGTATAAATGTTGTGTGTTTCGGGGTAAATAAACAAATAAAAAATTAAGTTGGGTTAAATATACAAATAAAAAAACTAAGGGGGGTAAATAAACAATTTAAAAAAAAAAATAAGCAGGCATTAAATCCCGGCACTCATTCATCATCCCTGGTGGTCCAGTGGTGAGTGAACTCTAGCCTAAGGGCTAGAGTTCAATCTCGCGAGATCAGGGCGTTGCCATGGCAACGCTCCCGATCTCGCGAGAGGAGCCCGGCGGAGCTGCAAGATAGAGCTCCGCTGGGTCCTCTCCCTCCCCAGCCGCAGGTCTATTTAAATGGGCTGGTGAGGGAGCGCTTTGATCTCCCCACCGGCTCTCCATGGAAAACAGCGGGGCCGGCGCTCGGATAGTGCCGGCCCTGCATAGACCGGCAGGGGATGTCCTGGGACCTCCCCTGCCGGCCTCGGCCCATGGCCACCGCGGCCCACCGGGCATTTGCCCGGTGTGCCCGATGGCCAGTCCGGGCCTGTACAGCACCCACACACACAGCACCCTCACACACATACAGCACCCACACACTCAGCACCCTCTCACACACAGCACCCACACACATACAGCACCCTCAAACACACAGCACCCTCTCACATGCAGCACAGAAACAGAACCCTCACACACACAGCACACTAACAAGACCCTAACAAACACACACACACAAACACCCTCACACACGCACATCACACTAACAGCACCCTCACACATACAACACCCTCAAACCACCCTCACACAGCACACACAGCAGTGTATGTATGTGTGTGTATATATATATGTGTATGTGTATATACATATATATATATATATATATATATGTATATAGAAGGATAAAGTAGATAGCACTCCACGGTCTTTTTCATCAATAAGAAATAACTTTTATTGCTCCAAGTTAAAAATCAACATTTCAGTCTTCAAATTCAGACTTTCATCTTGTCCTGATGAAAGTCTGAATTTGCAGACTGAAACGTTGATTTTTAACTTGGAGCAATAAAAATTATTTCTTATTGATGAAAAAGACCGTGAAGTGCTATTTATATTTAGCCGACTAGTACCAGGCAGTCATTGGAAGACACAGTGAGTGCAGCATTGCTTGTATATTTTATATATATATATATATATATATATATATACACACACATACATATACGCGCGGCGTGTGTTTGTGCTTTAGGGTGCAAACCCTAAGGCAATAGGCTGCGCACGCCTATGCCCTAAACACTTTGCAGAAAAGCCACAGACTATTTGTAGACACTGATAAATCTCCCTCACTGTCTTCCATTTCCTGTGAATTGTTGGCCTAAAAAACGTGATGGACAAAAAATATGAGCATTTTAAATCATCAATGTGAGCTTATTCAGAAGGATGCTAGATAACATAACACATCAAACGTTCAGCACTAATTAGCACTATTAGAGTTCTTCACTAAAGTGAGATTTGTCAGGAATCTAAAGTGAAGTTAAAATTTAAGGACAAAATAGCTTAACTATAAAAATCCCAAGTAAACTGTGCATCCAGTTCGGCTATTTTGGTATTAAATTTGAAATTCCTGACAATTCCCACCTAAGTGAATAACCGTAAAAAAAGTCAGGCTCACAGTGGAACAATATGCTAAAGGCAACACTGGAATCAAGACAGAACTTTAGGACAACCAAAAATGTTTTTTTTTTATATTGAGGCACACAGACAATTAAACGGACACTATAGTCACCAGAACAACTACAGCTCATTGTGTTTGTTCTGGTGAGTATAGACAGTCCCTGCAGGCATTTTCATGCAAACACTGAGAAAAGGCAGTGTTTACATTGCTCCGTAGGGACACCTCCAATGACCACTCATAAGATGGCCACTGGAGGTGCTTCCACAGTGTGCAGTATTGCCGCTCAGCATCTCCACGCTCTGCATTATTCAATGCATCTATATGAGGAGATGCTGATTGGCCAGGCCAGTGTTTGGCCTCACCTCCACCCCACCTCTAACTGAATATATTCAGATGATGTTGAAACCATTAAATGCTATAGTTTCGTTCATGTACAGTCATTAAGAACAAAAAAACAAACCACATCAAATATATAATGTGTTATAAAGTTTGGATATGCTGGACAGTGTATATTTCTTAAAGGACCACTCTAGGCACCCAGACCACTTCAGCTTAATGAGGTGGTCTGGGTGCCTGGTCCAGCTAGGGTTAACCCAGTGTGCACTTCCTGTCAGTCCCGCCGGGTCGCGGACCGGATAGGAGCTCGGCCACGCTACAGGGCAGGGGAGGTGAGGCAGTGCAGCAGCTGTCTGAGCGCTCTCTATAGAGCGCTCAGGCGGCTGTAGAATTTAAAGGGCCGGCGATGGGGGCGCAGGGCGCCCCTTCCTATATGGCGCCCTAGGCGGCTGCCTAGTTCGCCTTATCGGAAGCGCCGGCCCTGGGTGCCCAATAGGTAGATTCCAAGATCTTGTAGAACTACAACTCCCTTGATGCTTTGTGTGTCTTTGCATGCCTGTAGAACAGGGGTGGGGAAGCCATCCAGATGTTCTGCACTACATTTCCCATAATGCTCTTTCAGCCATAATGCTGGTAAACATAGAAACATAGAATGTGACGGCAGATAAGAACCATTCGGCCCATCTAGTCTGCCCAATTTTCTAAAAACTTTCATTAGTCCCTAGCCTTATCTTATAGTTAGGATAGCCTTATGCCTATCCCATGCATGCTTAAACTCCTTTACTGTGTTAACCTCTACCACTTCAGCTGGAAGGCTATTCCATGCATCCACTACCCTCTCAGTAAAGTAATACTTCCTGATATTATTTTTAAACCTTTGTCCCTCTAATTTAAGACTATGTCCTCTTGTTGTGGTAAAGCATCAAGAGTGATGTAGTCCACAACATCTGGAGGGCCGAAGGTTCACCACTTTTGCTTTAGAATGACAAGGCATCATGGAAGTTGTAGTCTTAAAACATCTGGGGATTAACGTTTGGTGCAGCCCTGTGTAACGGATCACCTGGCACCCCGACTTGGTACCTCTGTTGAAGGATGCTCCTAGCACTTCCTGAGGACTCCAAGCACTGCAGCAGACACCAAAACCACCAAACCGTAGGAGCATATGAATGCTCTCAAGCATGTGAATGCTGTAGACAGTTGAATAGGAACTATACGAATAGGTTTACTCTCCTAGCAGTCAAACTGGAACAGCATACAATAAATCCTTCCTCCAAAAATGAGATGACACTTCACTTTGAGGGTTAAAACAGGAACTCTTGTGCTGGCACACCCAGCCTGGTTTTTATTACAGCCTTTCACATACAGGACCGCCCACAGGGAGGTATAAAACAACCAATCACATATCAGTTACATCCCACATATTCCCTCCCCTTATCCTGAGAGGAAACTCAATTACACATACAGTTAAAACATACTTTCTACCCAACTTTCATAACTTTAAAACCATACATCACATTCACATAAAATTACATATTCACAATCAATCCATTCAGGGGAACAACATATTAAAAAATGGCACAAATCAGACAAGGGGTTCAAAAGTTAGTAAAAGTATATTTTGGGCCCTGACTGGCACATGGTTATCTGGCTCAAACAGGTTTTACAGATCCCTCTATCCTGGAGACAATGGGGGAAAGTAATCCAATTATCCAGGCATAGAGGCAGACTTCATTGAGCACATGGTTGCAAAAAGACATAAAACACTTTAAAATACATAAAGTCACCTTTTACACATAACACACAGACATTTCACATATCCCCAGATAGCTGGGATCAGAGTGCACAAAACTACCGAATAGCGCTCAGATCCTATTCACACAGTTCAATTGCCATGGAGCCGAAGTCTTTAACTACACACATGGGCTCCATGGCATAGCTATCTGGGTTAACACATTCACATAAAGTCTGGTCCATAGTCCAAAGGCAAGAGGCGGGCAAGCAGCCCCCTCCAAGGACACGTGGCGAGGCCGGTTTCGCCACACCCTGCTTTACAGAGTGTCTAAAAGGTGTTTAGTTGTTGTCTGATGACTATTCTCACACTTCTCATTATCAGGGCTGCTCACTAAAGTGAGAATTCAAAGTTAATGTCAAATTTAAGGTCAGAGAAGCCGAACTGTAAGCACAGCTGAAATAGAAATATTTTCTATTTTGGCTACTTTAGCCATAGATTTTAAATTCACTTTAAATTCCAGATAATTCCCACTTTAGTGTATGCCTATACAATTATATTTCAAATAATTTATCTGTAATAAGGCATAGTAAAATATCACATTTAAGTTCTCCAGTATACTTTAAAGATATTTGCCCTTCATTTCATTTTATTCGCTGGATCTTCAGGTATGTTTTATAAACTGCTTGAGCATGTACGATCAGTGTATGTATAGCACATTCTGCAGCTCTGTCTGGGCCTTTCTTATAATGGCTTCATAATTAGACTATAATCTGGTAAAGTAAAACATCTGTACATGATTACATTATAATTACAAAATAACTACTGGGTGATTACATAGGTACAGTAAGCAACTATTTATTTAATGTTGTTTTAGTATTCTAGTGTAATTGATTTTTAATACATAATTATATTCCACTAATTCTTTTACTTGACATAACCAATAGAATGTGGGAAACCAGGAGAGAGACAGACAGAGAATATATTGTTGAATGTTCTGCCTGTTGGGTGGAGGGAGTAGGGGAATATGAACTAAATATTGCTCATACTGGGTAGGGATACACCAATCCCTGAATGAAAAACATACTAAAAGCCAACTAGAAACTAGAAGGATTGCTAGGAGCTAATATTTAAAGTAAAAAAAATAGCAATAAAAGGTAGTCAGATAAAAGATTAAAAATGCAGAAAAGCCTCTAAAGAAGAGGAGACTAACTCCACAAAACACATAAGGTGAATTTGACCAATTGAAAACAGGTGAACAGGCAAATTGGGAGAATCAAAAATCAGGCAGAATCAGTGGAACACAGACGGTGAGGTGGAACACAAGCAAAGTTGGTGCTAGACCATTTGGGTTGGAAAAACTGCAGCTCCCATCCCACGTCAGGGTCAATCCGCTTGTAGCGGAGCCCTAGTCCTGGCAGGGACTTTCCTCTGCTGGATCACTAAGAATAGAACCAGGAACAATAAAATACCAAGTGAATAGCCCACCTCCTCCCCAGCAACTGGAGGACACGCAGTTCTGGGAGTACAACTGGCTTTATTCCTGCCACGCACGGCTTTTATACATTGTCCCTAGCATTGGGTTTCTAAGGCAAAATTACAAGGGCCTTTGTGTTTGGGAGATAATTGAACTCAAATTAGGATAACTCAATTATCTCTCAAACGCAGAAACTTCCTTACATATTTTACAATATCCCAAAAATACATAAAACACTACAGGAATATATCCAAAAAGCGCTCAGATCGGTTTGGAAGCACGAACTTTAATGTCGAGCAAAGTTTTGACCGACTGGTCACAAGGTGATAGCCCAAAATAGTTCCAGAGAGTTGGGTAGGAGTGTCGGTCGGCTTTCGGGGGTTCCTGTGCAAACACCGACGAACGCTTACCCTGGCTGCTATGGAGCAAATGCTCAGCCTGTTCGGTAGATTGTTCATCTAGGTGGTTGGGAAGAAGGATTGCCTGCTTTCGGGAGACAAAATATCCTCAAGCAAAGGTATCAGGTCGCTAATTTGTGGTTAACAGCCATGGGAGGTCGGTGTTCCCTGGGGCATAACAAGAGACAACACACAAGTCTTTCGGGAGATGAACGAGGGGGTTTGAACAACTGAACATGGAAAATGGAGTCTGCTACACCGCTATTTGGCTCTTCTCCATTTATGTAATTGTGCGTGTCTTTAATCTTATTCTTAATAAAGTGGTTATAGTACAGTGAGCATTATGGATCATTTTTTCAGATTTCACACACCTCCTGGTTACACAAGTGGAAACCATTGTCTTTTATGATATGGTCATTTTTATCATATATGACTATATTTCAGGATTGCTATACTTGCCTGATTAATTAACAAGTACAATATGTTTTCATCTATGCTGCCCTATTGCTGCAACTCTACATGATGCATCAGTATTCAGACCTACACTGTTACATTCATTTTAAACTCTATTTTAAGACTTGCAAGAGAATTGCATTCTGAATATTTTTCACATTTTAATATTTTTATTTCTCATTTATTTTTTCCACCAAATACTTTTTATTTTATATGATCATCAGTTACATTCTGTACAGTTATTCTGTATTTTTATATTTTGTTTAGCTACACACATTTTATGTGCTTTTTGTTTTCATCTGTATCTCTACAACTGGTTTTATTACCTTGCATATTATACTTAACATATTGTCATACACTATATCTGCTGCTATAGAGTTTGCGTTTTTAATCTGATTTTTATTTATCTTATATTTTGTACTCAAAATATTAGCTCCGTGCAATCCTGCTAGTTTCTAGTTGACTTTAAACATAACCAATGTTTTCATTTAACGGGAATGGATATACATATCTGTTTATATACTTCAATTTCTAGCCATAAGTAGAGTTAACTTTTTAGTACATGGAAAGACAGATTTTAAGGTTTTGAAGAATAACAGGAAACCCTACACGTTCTATCCACACTCCCTTTCTATTTGTAAAGTTCTAGTACAGCTAAACATTGTTGGAAATATGTCTTACATGCTGAGATGACTATTTGGTACAAATAATTTAATTATGCCTGTACCTTCAAAACAATTTAAATTCTATATTTAGGTTGATAGAATAATAAGGACATGGCTATATAGCACCAACTGAGCAGACACATTTACATCTGCATGCAATTCCGCAAAAGACACTGTATTATTACCAATATGGTAAAACTGCTGCATAATTTGAAAAAAATATTAAATAAATATTTAATTGGTTTCAAATCATGGGTAATTTACTCATGTTCTCCTTCAAACTCCCATGTTCTCCTTCAAACCTATGCTGATTTCACATGTATATGGTAAGTTTTGTTTGCAGGCGAATAAAGACGTGATGAAGACTGAGAAGAAGATAAGTGGAACTCATCGTGTTGTGAGATGCGTGGAGCAAACACGGCTCCTTGGTAGAGTAGTGTGGGTGGATAATTTAATTTTGCATTGTGTCTAAGAATGATGAGTCACTTAAAATCTTATAGTAGGGGTAGGCAACCTTTTAGCAGCACTGTGCCGAAATAAGATTGTGATGTCCCGCAGCACGCCGGTCCTATTTTAAAAAATTGAGGTGTATATGTTGCAGTATCCTGCATGTGTTATTTATACTGCAGTTGCTTTGTATTGTTGTATTTGTGCGTATATGAGCTATTATATTGTACATGTTCACAAGTAGTTTGTGGTGTTGTGTATGATACCTATGAATGTGGGCTGTATATGGGGGCTGCTTGTGGAATTGTGTGTGTGGATGGATGTGTTGTGGAATTGTGTGTGTGGATGGATGTGTCACATTGTGTGTTTGGTAGTGTGTGTATGTGTGGGGCTGTTTGGGGTATTGCATGTGAGAGACATCATGTGGGATTGTGTGCATGTATGTGGATTGCTAGTGGTGTTGAGTTTGTGCGGATTGTGTGTATGTTTGTGTGTATGTTTGTGTGTGGTCTGTTCATATTATTTGTATGAGGGGAGGGTTATTCTGTATTTCTGTGTATATATAGCAGGGTGGCTTCCCTGGGTTCCAGTGGGGACCAGGCTGGCCAGATACAGGTCAAGGACAGGAGCTGCAACAGCAACTGCGGGCTGCTCTACTACAGTGTGGATTCCCATTCACAAGTGCTGGGAGGAAGTGATCTGAGATCACTTCCTCTACATGCTGCAAGGCATACATTGAGGATTGTCCTTCACCACCTCTTCGTAATAGCAGATATGTGAAGTTTCACTGGGACTCCTGATAGGCCAGCGCCTGTTTGGCTTTAGCAGCCTTGAGTGCCGTGCAAAGACACCTCGAGTGTCGTGCATGGCACATGTGTCATATAGTATTAAAATGAAAGGAAATGCAAATATTTTCCAATATTAGTATCGTATTAAAAAAAGTATAATCCTAGTTGATGAGTATTTTATGAAGAGTATGTATATAATGATAAAGTTTACAGTAAGCAGTAAACTTGGTGATACATGATCTCTGTTAAAATCTGCTATTCAATTAATATGGTTTGTAAGTAAAACTTGCACTGCTCAGCATCACAAAATCTTACATATTTTTGGAGGGTTTTACAAATACAATACCCATCCCCCAATGTGTACATTCAACTCATGTTAGTGGTCAGATCTTGCAAGAGTCAAAAAATATGATGCGACTGATATACAATTGAACACCGTAAGTACTGCTCCAGGATGCCCATAATCTATTTTTTTTTCTAGTTTCCATAACATTTAATCCACTTCAAAATTATGTTAATCATGCAAAACAACATTCTACAGAACAATGTTTGAAATTTGCATGCCACCTTTTAGTACTAGAACTGGAGGAAAGACGAGACAGGGGGGATAAGATAGAAACATTTAAATACATAAAGGGAATCAACACAGTAATGGAATAATACATTTTAAAGAAGAAAAACTACACCAACAAGAGGACATAGTATTAAATTAGAGGGGCAAAGGTTTAAAAATAATATCAGGAAGTATTACTTTACTGAGAAGGTAGTGGATGCACAGTAAAGGAGTTTGAGCATCTGTGGGATATGCATAAGGCTATCCTAGCTATAAGATATATCCTAGCTATAAGACTAGATGGGCCGAATGGTTCTTATCTGCCGTCACATTCTATGTTTCTATGTTTCTAACTAGCATGTTGATACCACCATAAATTTTAGACTATCCCAATTAAGGCTACCTGACATAGCTGGAAAGGTGATCTATTGGTGGTATACCATAATCTATATTAATGTAAGGGAGCAAATTCTGGACTGATGAATTCTGGAGACTTCGGAAACTAGAGTTAGAAAGTAGGTCAAATATCAAACAGGAGTATGCGGTAGGAATGAGCATTAGTGTCCATCTACGGACATCAGTAGCCATCTAGTGGTGATCTATATAGTGTCCAAACATAGCTACAGACACATTAATTTTTTACTTGCACAGCCAGCAGTCATCTATCAGAGGTTGTTTCGTTTTCTGTTTCTTTGCAATAAAAGAAGCCCATCTGATTCCTGTTCTTGGATGATCCCAGTTCTTCTTACTTGTGTGGCCAGTAAAATGTACTTGGACTCACTGCGAGGTTCTTTATGTACCCTTCAAACACTTTGTATAAAAGTGCACAGCAGTAAAGATGTAAATATCGTACTGCTCAACTTGAGGTCTATATTGAATACACTACCAATGTTTTGTGCACTTTTTGATCCTGAGTGTAAGTTTTATTATGCTGTTTTTGGTGCATCTGTTTGAAGAGCAGACTCTCAAAGTCACACAGAGTGGAGCTGACATCAATTAGTACTTTTCATATTAGTTTAAAATACATACAATACTCTGTTTGAATTTACTGTGACTCATTTATCAAGTAAAGGTTACCAATAAGACCAGTATTAGCCCTAGATATTTATGCTATTAAACACATAATATATTAAATCTCATTCAGAAAGTTATGAAGTATGGTAAACACTGAATGGTGGAATTTCCGAGTGTTATGTCTGTCCTCTAAATACATAGTGATATTACTTGAATTCATTTGAATGGCTCTTAACCTCTATACAATAGATACGGCAGATAGTGGCAGAGGTGAATGTATCCTGTGAACACAGTACAAGTTATTCGATAAGCATACGATGTGATTGTCAATGCTTGAGTCACTTCAGTACAATTAGATTTTTTTCACAAAACAAATGCTCTATTTACTGACAATATATTTGAATTTAGAGGAAAAATACAAACAAAAAATACCAACAGAATAAACATAAAGAGTGATTCCCCCAAAATGTATTTAAATAGAATAAAAACCAGATTACCCTCACCCCCCAAATAAAAGAAAACACATCATGAAATATTAAAAATATCATGGCCACAATGTTTAAACTATTATGCAATTTGTGAGCTATGTGAAACAATCACACTCCTATAAAGCACAGAACCATTTCAGTTGTGCATGAGAGAGCAATCACCTTGATATTCTTTAAATCTGGGGAAGGGGGAGGCTGCGGCCCCCACTGATTTATTTAAACCTTCATCATGCCCATATGAATGAGGAGATAAGACATAACTTGGAGTATTTTTACAATTATCATGGGATATTAGAGAGTTTGTTGGATTTTGGTGAAAAGGCCCCATCTCTCGGGTGATGACCATCGTAACAGATATTCCTGGTTATGACGACGAACGAGATGTTCCAATAATTGTTTAGGCTCATTCCTCGAAGACGGACAAAGGGGTGATCTTATCTCTCATTTTAGAGGAGCCTGGGACCAATTCTATCTATCTATCTACCTCTGTCTGTCTGTCTCTGTCTGTCCATCTTTCATGTTTGAATTCAGTTATGAATTTTAAGATAAATTGAACTGAAATATCAAAATCTGCTCTGGAGTATTTGAGGACTCTTTGTTTAGAAGTCAAATGTTAATAATTAATCAAATTGTTACAATTCCCATAGCAATTTTGCTTATTTTGCAACAAACTCAAAAGTAATTTAAATAAATATGCACATTTCAGCTGTAATTTCAGCTATAATTTCAATCAATTAATAGGTGAAGTAAAGATCTTGATTAATTAAGCTTTTGCAAATAAATTGAGCAGCTCGGTTGACAAATATAGGTTTATTGAATTACCCTTCCACTAAGACATTAGACAAATAATTGACACTCTATTAATAAAACAAGGCTGATTACAGCGGAAGTAACTATAATTGCACATTGCATCATCAACATCATCGCGTTTGACATCATTGTATACACGGTAATTTTACAAACCTTTTAAGTCACCTTAATGACACAGGGGTTTGTTAACTAAACACTGAATTGTAGGGAATTTAAAAATTAATTGAAACATTATGAGAAAAAAGTGCTAATTTGGAAAACTCACCTATGATCACAATTTGGTTATTTTAGCTCACATTTTGAAATCCAGTTTACAATTCACTACAGTTTGTTGCACAGATGTTTACGTTCATCATTCTATCAATTATGCCACATAATTAAAATCATAGACATTCATTAAAAAAAATATTTATTTTAGAACATTGGAAATTAGCTGTCTGTCACGTTTTTATGTTTGTGGATAAAAAGTGTGTCAATAATCAAACTACACACGAAATTCTCCTGGCACTCAAGGTGTTCAAGCCGCAGGCAGTTTTAATAAAACAAAAGGACCAGCAATGTTTCGACCTGCTATGAGGTCTTTCTCAAGCTAGCAGCAACGTTTCGACCTGCTAAGAGGTCTTTCTCAAGCTAGCAGCAACTTTTCGACTTGCTAAGAGGTCTTTCTCAAGCTAGCAGTAACGTTTCGACCTGCTAAGAGGGCAAAGTTTCGACCTGCTAAGAGGTCTTTCTCAAGCTTGCAGAAACGTTTCGCTCTGCTAAGAGGTCTTTCTCAAGCTTGCAGCAACGTTTCAACCTGCTAGGAGGTCTTTCTCAAGCTTGCAGCAACGTTTCGACCTGCATAGAGGTCTTTCTCAAGCTAGCAGCAATGTTTCGACCTGCTAAGAGGTCTTTCTCAAGCTAGCTTATCACTGTGGGATTGCTGGTCTTGCTCCAGAGTACCGGGTACCTGCTGGGATTGAGTGCGGCTCCTATAATCACTTTTTCAATAATCAAACATAGAAACATAATGTGACGGCAGATAAGAACCATTCGGCCCATCTAGTCTGCCCAATTTTCTAAATACTTGCATTAGTCCCTGGCCTTATCTTATAGTTAGGATAGCCTTATGTCTATCCCACACATGCAACAGATAACAAAATAAATCAACATAAAATGTTTAAGAAAAAAATGCAAGCAGTTTATAATATATCACAGGTGTATTTCTAGTTCAAAAACACAAAACTTTAAACAGGAGTTATAGTAGCACACAACCTATTGGTCGAAACATTTTGTATCTGATTTTTGATTTTTCATCAACCTAAAACCGTTATGTTTGTGGTATTATTGCTCTGTCCAATATAGTAGTATAATTACTATAAGCATCATGGGAAACATAGTCAACAACAGGGGTTTTGTCTATGAAAAAACAGCAACGTGGTTTTTCATGTGGCCTTGAAGCTGTTTTGGGACTCTAACTCTCATAAGTCTCTGCCAGCCAAAGTTAGCAGCACATCAATTGTTGAACAGCCACTAATATTTCATAAGAAATATTAAACCTCACACCATGCTTACTGCAGACTCCAATTCCTATCATGCTCAGCCAACAGCTGGCAGAGGTGCTGCATGCATCCAACATCCTAAATATTTCTTTTATTTTTAAAAGTAGAACTTGCAATAGGAATAGTTACTTTTTAAGCTCAATTGCACTCTTTTTTAGTTCTTGTTTGACACTATATGTTCCTTCAAGTCAATCCAGATAGCACCAGGATGCAGGTGTTAATCTTCCTAAAGGCAAATCCACCCACGGGGGAGAATGTGCAGACTAAGACACTGCTTTAAAGCATGTCTACTTACCTCCTACACACACAGTCCAGTGGAAAGTCATCATCCTCAACCGTTAGTCTAAAATAGCAGTCTGAACTATCATGTGAGCCCCAAACCCATCAAAAAGAGCACCCACTCAGACTGAAAACATCTGTGGTCTGTTCAACTGCAGCCCACGCAAGGCTGGAAAGATCAGCCTCCAGTAAGAGCAGATCTCTGAGTCTGCATTTTGGGGGTGACATACTTCTGAAGTGGTGATCTGACACTGGTTTAATTTAGGTATTCTTTGTGGTAATTCTTGAGTTATTCCCAGCTTATAAAACAAAACCAAAAAAGAAAGAATATATATAAGTGTAGATGTGTAGTTAACACATTTCTTTTAACAAGAGCTACTTGTAATTTGGACAAGTATCCGCCACTAGATAGCTTTTAATGCTCACCAAATCCCATCACACAAATCCAAGCAGAAGCTGGATGCAGACAATCTGCTTAAACTGTCTCAAATCCTTGCCTTCAAATACATAAAATGGAAAAAAAAATCTAATTTTTTTTATTTATCGGTGCTGTGATTGTCAAAGTACACGAATAGTGATGTCACAAACATAAAATTTTCGCGAACGGGCGAACCGGGCGAACCGCCATAGACTTCAATAGGCAGTCGAATTTTAAAACCCAAAGGGACTCTTTCTGGCCACAATAGTGATGGAAAAGTTGTTTCAAGGGGACTAACACCTGGACTGTGGCATGCCGGAGGGGGATCCATGGCAAAACTCCCATGGAAAATTACATAGTTGATGCAGAGTCTGGTTTTAATCCAAAAAGGGCATAAATCACCTAACATTCCTAAATTGTTTGGAATAACGTGCTTTAAAACATCAGGTATGATGTTGTATTGATCAGGTAGTGTAAGGGTTACGCCCGCTTCACAGTGACAGACCAAACTCCCCGTTTAACGCACCGCAAACAACCGCAAACAGAGGCGGCTCTCTAATTAGGCGGTTTAGGCGGCCGCCTAAGGCCTCGCGCTGGCTGGGGCCTCGCGGCCGCCTAAACCACCTTATGGCAGACTGTGTCAGGTCCTCGGTCAGTGACCGAGGACCTGACACCAGGAGGGGGCCCGGCGGCTTGCCCGGTATGCCGCCGGGTGCGAGGCCCCTCCTGGCTGCCCGGCCACCATCGCAGACACAGGTCTGCAGCTCCGCAGTGAGCAGAGCTGCAGACCATGTGTCTTGCGAGAATTGGCCAATCAGAGCGTTGCCGCGGGTTACCACGGCAACGCTCTGATGGTCTCGCGATATTACACGGTCTGCAGCTCTGCAGAGCTGCAGCCAGAAGAAGTGGCCACTGGACCACCAGGGAAGAGAAGGTAGGCTCCCTCACCACCCTCAGCCTCCCCCCACCAGCCTCCCCACCCCCCCACCAGCCTCACCACCCTCAGCCTCCCCCCACCAGCCTCCCCACTCCCCCTCCAGCCTCACCACCCTCAGCCTCACCACCCTCAGCCTTCCCACCCCCCCCACCAGCCTCCCCACCCAAAGCTAAGCTGGAGGAGGATGGTGCGTCAAGGTTCCGAGCGGAAGCTGTAGAAGATTGGGTGTCCTGTGTTAGCCAGTCAACTATGTCCTCAGAACTTTTCGAGTTCAGGGTACGTGGCCTCTGAACACTGGGCATTATTCTAGGGCCAAAGGGAATCACAGCACCACGACCACGATGGCCCCTGCGGGCCAATTGGCCAATTCTCGCGAGACAGTGGGGGGGTAGTGAGGCTGAGGGTGTGGGGGGGTAGTGAGGCTGAGGGTGTGGGGGTAGTGAGGCTGAGGGTGGAGGGGGTGAGGCTGTGGGTGGTAGTGAGACTGAGGGTGGTGTGGGTGGTAGTGAGGAGGTAATAGGAGTGAGGTTCAATTATAAAAAGTTTTAGCCTTATAGGGCCGATGTTCATGGCTGTTTTCGTTTCAGTGCTTAGTATAATTTTTTCCGGGAGTCAAGTTCCCACGTCTTGCGATCCACTGGCTCACGGTGCAAACGGGGTTGTGGTGTCTGGATTCCAGGTGTCTGTGGGAGTCACTGCGTTTGGGTTTGCGGTTGCATCGGCCAGTCCCAATGAGGAGAGGAACTCGGGTGCCCCTTCTTCCGAGGTGAGTGTGTGTGCTACGTCCTTGTGCTGGACCACCAGAGTTACGGCTCGTCCCCATCGATATGCTATCCCTGCCGTTCGGAGTTTGTATGTGGTCGGTTTCAGGGATTTATGCCACTGGAGGGTGGCTCAGGTAAGATCTTGGAAAAATGATAATGAGGCGTCTTCAAAGGATATTGGCGTCTTGCCTCTGGCAGCTGCCATGCTCTGAGTTTTATCTTGGTATGTTGGTTAAGCATCGCAGGATAACGTCTCTGCTCGAGTTAGGTGAGGATTTGGGTGGTCCTGCTACTCTGTAGGTTCCGTCAATGGGCATCCTTTTTGCAGCTGAGTGGGGTAAAAGTGTGCTCAGCAGTCTGTGGATGTAATGTGGCAGCTCCTCAGAGAGTATGCTGGCCGGTATGCCACGTATCTTTACATGGTTTCATCGCTGCCTGTCCTCCATGGCTGTCACTTGGAGTGACAGTGACTGTTGGGCATTATGTAACTGGTGGATAGCGTCTTGTATATCTGTAATGTCCGTCAGCGTTGATGTTAGTTTCCGAGTTTTGTACTCTGTTTGTAACCGCCTGGATCTCTGTTTTGAGGAGCTTGAGGTCGGATGCCCAGACTTTTTGTATGTCCGTTAGTAGGACCCTACGGTCGTTTTTGGTGGTGGGAGCTCAGCCATCGTATGGTTCCATGCCCTGAGTTTTGTGCAGTGTGAGGGGTCGCCTTTGTTCCTCAGTCTGGCCGTACTGCTCGGGAGGTGTTGCGGCCCTGCACACGTTGTCCTCTTGTGCCAATGTCTCTGCCTGCGGTGGCCGTATTGGGCTTCTGGGATCAACAGCCCATGGTTAGTTCTTGTTCCAGCAGGTCTGGTGGGTCCGCAGCTAGTCTGTATAGCTTCAAGTCCGAGGATTGGTGGCGGGAGGTAGACCTTGATCTTGTGGCGCTGCCTCAGCTGTTTAGTTTGTTGGAAAAATGGCATCTAGTGGTGCCTCCCGGCTGGAAGGCTGTTCCATGCATCCACTACCCTCTCAGTATGGTAATACTTCCTGATATTATTTTTAAACCTTTGCCCCTCTAATTTAAGACTTTGTCGTCTTGTTGTGGTAGTTTTTCTTCTTTTAAATATAGTCTCCTCCTTTACTGTGTTAATTCCCTTAATGTATTTAAATGTTTCTATCATATCCCCCCTGTATTCGTTCCTCCAAGCTATACATGTTAAGATCTTCTAACCTTTCCTAGTAAGTTTTATCCCGCAATCCATGAACCAGTTTAGAAGCCCTTCTTGGAACTCTCTCCAAAGTATCAATATCCTTCTGAAGATAAGGTGTCAATGTATGAATATGAATGTCATGGATTATCTCTATGTTGATATGAAATTTACAATAAATGAATACTCTGCACATCCCCAAAATGATTTATGCTCAGAGTCCTAATTAGTTTGGACAAGAAAATTCTATTTTCGAGCAAATGAAAGAAATATAAATATGTCAGCATTCTATTAAAAAATAACCCTGAACTTGACCTTTGCCAACAATTCAATTCTGAGCCCCTGCAGGCAATTTCTGAATCTGTTTTTGTCTATAATCTTTATTACATCATTATTTTAATAGCACAGACTATATTAGCAAATTAATCCTAATGATCTATGGCACACAATTAAAATTATGTAGAGCTGCTTTGATTTAACCTGTAAATTCATCTATTGCAATAAATGTATCTCTTGATACAGTAATGGCATGTAGCTGGGCTCCTGGAATTAAAGAGAACATTTCAGAAAACGGTTCCAATTTCCCTAAATAACATACTCTTAGTTTCAGTTGATTGCCCTTGATACATTGCCCTGTAGTGTCTATAGGCACTGCATTAATATGAGTGCAAAATCATTATAGCTCTGTTTTATGGTTTTAAATGGCATCACAAAGGTCCCTGTTGATGAGAATATGGTGAAGATGGTTAGTTTTAGGGGTGATAGCGGGAGTTGGTACAGAGATCTTTAAAGAGTGTCAGGGTTAAGGAGTAGACGTGTTAACCTCGGAAAAATTTGGTTTTGCCAAATTAAATTGGCCAAAAAAATTTTAGTCCATGATGGGGTTTCGTTTGGCAGATATTCAACAGGTCAAAATTGGGAATAAAGAATACAAAGCAAATTTATTTGCTGATGATACCTTGACTCAACCCCAGACATTGCTACCGAACCTCCTAGAAGAAGTAGCCACATACGGAAAACAGTCATACTACAAACTTAACGCGACTAAAACTCAAGCATTAGGGGTGGGCCTACCCAGGGGAGTCACGACGGCACTACAGACCACATATGCATTAGACTGGAGGACAGATAATGTTACCTTCCTAGGACTCACCATCACCAAAAACCCAGTCGCACTGTTCCACAGCAACTATGGAAAATTAGCAGACAAACTGTTGGCCACTCTAAAATCATGGGAGGGAAAGCTCCTCTCCTGGCTGGGCAGACTAGCAGCTATCAAAATGACCCTCCTACCTAAATTCCAATACCTACTGTGGACCTTACAAATACCGCTTCCTAAATCTTATATTGACACTCTAAAGAAGATGTTCACCAAATTTATCTGGGGACAAAGCAAAATTAGAGTCATCAACCCTACACAAACACATAGAGAGGGGAGGACTGGGCATGCCAAACATACGCCTCTATTACAAAGCAGTTCTGCTCCCTACAGTGATCACTTCACATGCAACAGAAAACCAACCACAATGGGTAGACATTGAGTCCCACTTGACTGCCAAGACCCCGCTATTCTGGGTACCGCAGTCGCAGAGACCTGGGCTGCCAGAGAGGCTGCCCCCACAGATCTCTTACTCAAAACATGGGACACACACGGGGGAAGATTATGCTCCCGAAGGCACTGGTCTCTGGCTGCTCCACTGCACAGCATGCATTTAGCCAACCTCTCCTTCGATCATCGCCAGTGGGTTTCGGGGGGATGCACACATGCGAGACACCTGTATATAAACGACCAACTAGCACAATTCCCAGACCTGCAGAGCAGATTTAACCTATCGTCCAGGCTAATATTCTCCTACCTCCAGGTGAAATCCATGTTATCTGACAGTGACAAAGATGCCATAGCTGACACAATTTGAGCAAGCCTGCCTATCTCCCCGCACCCCTCAAAAAATACTCGCAATGACCTACAACTTTCTAAATGACCAGGGGAGAGGCACGGTAGACACACATGTACACGCATGGCAGATGGGATTCGACAAGACCGCCTGGAAACAGGCATTCACAGCACATAGAGGCAGATCCAGGTGTGCCTCACACCTGGCTCTCATGCGAAAACTGCAATATCGCTGGTACATGGTGCCAGCCAGGCTAGCGCGGATATATCCGGGAACCACTGATCAATGCTGCAGGTGCCAAAAAGACAGGGGTACTATGTACCACATATGGTGGTCGTGCACTAAACTCAAAACGTACTGGAAGGTGGTAGGTGAGGTAATCTCAGAAGTACTGCACCAACACATATCGCTCACACCGGAATTGTGCCTACTTTTCATGACATTAAACAGATACAACAAATCAGACTCCATACTGCTCTTCCACATACTGATCGCAGCCAACACACTTATTGCTAGAGCATGGAAATCAACAGAGACGCCTCTGCAGCATCTTTTGATCCAGCAGGTTTCAACAAATCTAGACTACGAAACAATGACCATACTCCAACCACGGGCACAGCCATTTTATGCTGAAGCTAGAGCACAATGGGACACCCATTTCTCTTCACACACAGGTGACAAAGATGCTACCTTACCTACATAATCACCAGATATAGGGAACAGAGACGGAAACATGAAGG
This sequence comes from Pelobates cultripes, assembly GCA_933207985.1. NCBI lineage: Eukaryota > Metazoa > Chordata > Amphibia > Anura > Pelobatidae > Pelobates > Pelobates cultripes. Next base: position 56,640,940 of record OW240918.1, on the reverse strand, counting down.
CAGACGAACTCGCAGGCTCACAACATCAGACACTCGCGCACACACAAGGAGATCCCATAATGTAACCCACAATGTATATAGTTAATATGTGATTTGTTTGTTCAAATTGCCAACGCCAACCAGTTCAGACGATTACTGAACACACACAAGCTATAGCACAGGAATATGTACCGTGCACACCCCAAACAGGGACACAGAAAAACAATCTCCCCAAAGGTGAGGGACAATTTAGACTAACTAAACACAACTCAACACCTCCTGAATGGCTAGATGATAGCACCCATGCCTGGCATAGCAGATTTTGGCCAATTCAAGCGGACAACACATCCCGTGGGAGGGGAATTCTGCTGCTCACGGGGGGGGGGGGAACACCTCCTCCACCGCGGGCAAGACCATCGCCACGGGCGCACGATATACCAGCTTGACCAAAATGGAAAAGCCCACATTAGACTCATAAGTCAAAGCTCGGCCCAAAACCAAACAACACGACCAGACACCTGGGACACTAACTCACTAACACCCATAGACCACCAGCCGAGGGAACAAGGGGGGCTGAGGTGGCCTCTGCTAATTGCAAATGGTTCACTTATGATATTAAATCTGAACTTCTTGTTGGGAACCCAGGCTTGACAAAGACCTTTCAACAGGCCAAAATGCTGCTGACTTCACTTTCAGTGGAATAAATGTTCTTTATTCATTATATGGAATTGTAGCTCATTTATTTATTTTCCTATTGTGCTGATGGCCAATGAAAGGAGGCCCTAATTGCTGGCACCCAAATTACTTACTTTTGGAGTGCTACTTGCACTTACCTATCCATTATCTCTGACGAAAGTTGAGTTACAACAGAATATAATCTCTCAAGTAGCAAGTATTATTTAAATGGAAACACCAGACCTCTAAAGCCTTATAGCTTGTTGAAATGCTTTATGTGTGAAGAGTGTGTCCTCCTTATAGATTATTTTTTTTGCACAAAGAAATTGACACTTTTGTAAAACTAACCTTGTTACATCCTCTCTGGATATCAGTGACACAATTCTTTGCCTTCCTGGTTGTTTAGCTAAACTCAAGAGGAAATTGCGCAGATCGGGGCTGCCCAACAGGTAGATCCCTAGATGTTGTGGAACTACAACTCCCATGATGCTTTGCATGCCTTTAGAATGCATTTAGAATGTCACAACATCATGGGAGTTGTAATTCTACAACATCTGGGGATCTACCTGTTGGGCAATTTCCTCTTGAGTTTAGCTAAACAACCCAGAGCATCTGTTTTGCAGAGACTTCTCATTGAGCTCAATTGGAAAGTCTGTGATTTGGCAGCTACAGAAAGTCTGGGTCGGGTTAGAAGGGGAGGGCTTGCAAAAGCTGCAGATAAGAGAATTGCAATTTTTGCAAGATGATTTTAAATATACCCCCAATAAAAAAAATGCATAATTAAATACATGCATGTTTTCATTTGGGGTATATGTACTAAATAGTGATTTAAAAAAAAAAACAAACATTCTCCTTTGGCCTCCATGCTTCCCTTTTATACCTTGTATGTTGATTGTAAATTCATCCAGCTGATGTTCGCCAGTTCAATTTCCTCCTTCCAGGTAGATGCATTCCACGCCTCTTTCTGGGTTGCTGATTCCGCTTTTAGTTGCGTCCCTCCATTTCCAGTTTTGCCGATAGAGGCATAGCGTTCTCCCACTCTATGGTATGCGTTCCAGTGTGCATTCCATCCTGCTCACTAGTGCTGGGAGTGTCCTGAATGTACTTAGTACAATGTCAATATCATATAGGATGATATAAATATATATATAAAAATATATTTTTAGCAGACTGTTGATTATCAAATATTTCAATGTGTATACCTTACACCCTCATAATCTATATCCTTAATATTATTGTACATACAGTTACTATCCAATAAACTACATGTTAGTTAATTTTGTTATTAAAAAATAGATACAACATATTAATACAATTATAAAATATTAATGTAATTATAAAACAAACTTTTAACAGACTATTTTTGTTGTCCAGTATTATAATATGTGTACCTTACACCCTTATCACCCATAGTCCATGCATTTGGCATTATGAGATATATAGTTATTATCTATTAAAATTTCATTTTAATCAGACGAAAAGGAATATTTTGTTATTACTTTGAAGGGCAGAATAATTAAATTAGATGACCTTTTGTTCCTATAATAGAGTTATTTGAAACTGAATAAAAGAGGATTACATTTAAATTGCATAGTGTTCTAAATCTATCTTAGCATTTATTTTAAAAAAATGACATATTTCAAATTCATTCTAAAGACCACGTGGGGTCATTGTGTTTAAAGTAAAATCCATTCCATTTCTGTTTTTCCTATAATCTTGTTAAAATCCCCCTCTCTCCAATCCTTTTGTATTTTTTTTTATTCTTATGAATTTCATGTTCCTGGGATTATTTTCCTGATTAATTTTGAAATAGCATGACACACTATGATTTTCATATCCCTTTTGGATGTTTCTTACATGTTCTTCAATACGTATAATGCTCTTGACGTTCTGAAAACATAATTTGATTCACAGGGACATATTAATAGGTATATTATGTTTTTCGTTTAACAATTTAGAAATTCTCTAATTTTAACATTTTTAATTTCTGAATTAAAATCTTTTATTATACGTGTGTGGTTATTGGTCTTGTTGCATGCTGTGAATAGTCCACAGCCATAAAACCTTATGCTTTCATTAAAGTAGAACATGTCCTTTTTCTCTCTAAGGGGACTTCTCACTACTTGGCTTCTGATATTACGGACTCCTCCATGGATGATATTTGGCTGGTCAGTTAAAACGTCTTTTGAAATTGGATCTTGCTGCAGTATGTGCCAATTGCGTTTGATGATGTCTCTCACCTTTCTGAAGTCCCATATAAAAGGGAAGGGATTCGGTTAGTTCTCTCTTTCTTCATATTCTTAGGTTTACATTTTAACAATTCCTCCCTATCTCTTTCTTTTATTTATTTCCTTACTTTTTCCAGCTGTTTTTCCTCATATCCCTTTTGTATAACATCTAGTTTTATTTTCAACGATTGTACTTCATAAGTGGTTTTTATCCGTGCAGTTCCTTTTAATCCTTACAAACTGCCCTCTAGGTGCATTTTCCAGCCAGGGGCAATAACGGCAACTGTCTCTTTCAATAAAACTATTTGTATCGACGGGTTTAAATTTATTCCTCATTTTTAAAAATCCGTTTTTTATAAAAATGTTCAGATCCAAAAATAACACTTCCCTTTTACTTCATACACTGTTTAGTTCTATACCCTATTAATTAATATTTAAAAATTCCAGAAACTCCATTAAGCTTTCTTCAGTGCCACTCCATATAAATAAAAATATTGTCTATATTTCATCCATAGGTGACTACGTTTTGCGCCCAGTTATGTTGGCTGTAGATGTATGACTCCTCCCAATACGCCATAAAAAAGTTTGCATAACTGGGAGCATACAAAATCCTACAAAGGAAATTAAAGTTACATTTTTAGAGTTTTTAAATAAAGGGCTTTTTAAAGAAATTTTTAATAAAAACAGAGTATGATTATCTTAATATTAAATCCCTAAAAATCCATGTATTTGACTTATTACCAAAGATCCATAAATACATCAGTAATCCACCAGGAAGACCAATTATTGCAGGAATTGAGGCTCTGTCAAGTAGGATATCGGAGTACATCCATATCCACCTACAACCAATAGTACAAGAAACTAAATCATACATTAGAGATACAACAACAGCGATCAATCTGATCGAAAAATGTAAATGGGAAAGTGTAAGGATCGACAGAGGGGCGAGAGATGGGAGGAGTGACGGTGAGAAAGATCAGCCTGGTGGCAGCTTTCATTAGAAATTGTACCGGGGGAGTTCGGCTTCTTGGGAGACGAATTACAGTAATCCATGCGAGAGATTACCAGAGCTCCTTGGCAGCATCTTGTGTGAGAAAGGGGCGCATGCGAGCAATGTTTTTAAGGTAGAATTGACAGGTTTTAGCAACATTCTGGATATGAGGTGCAAAGGTTAGGCCAGGATCAAAGATAACACCAAGACAACGAGCTTGCAAGGATGGACTGATACAAGCACGATATTTGTTCCTATTTTTGAAGTTTTGTAACTTTCCAGAAAACCCCAAATATTTCTGAGTAATAATGTTTTCTTTAAAATTAACAATGTGAATTTGTACTTAGTTTTTTATAGTGTGTGAAATTCCACTTTGACACTTCACTCTAAAGAGTGAAATTATATTGTATTGTGTTGATGACACTATAAACAGTTTATAAATAGACGTATCAATTAAGAATAAAAAACTTTGCCCGAGCACTTTGAATATTTTGATGTCACATTGTTATATTGGTTTATTAGAAATGATTGAAGAGCTACACTTCTTTTTGGTTGTTTGATGGTGTGACAGCCGTAGAGACTGGGATTTGTGTCAGAAACATCACTATGCACTAGGTGTGGAAACATGCACACAAAGAACTTGTTTTCTACACAATGGAAGCTCCAGGATTTCTATGATAGTCAAACAAGACTTCATCTTATCAAATTGCTCAGTTGTTAAATACACACACAACAAACATTCCATATTTACAGGCATAGTGGAATAAACAAAAGATAAATATTACATTAGAACTTTACAAATCCCTGACATTGGATTTTTCCCAAGAATGTATCTCTTGAAATAGCATTAAAACTGGCTGTTGGAACCAGTTATAATGTAATTACCCTTCAACCATAATATGAAAAAACAGAGACGTATTAGTAAATATCAATGATTATATAATATTTAATAGGTGTCAGAGAATCAAAAACATTGATTAATATGATTAAAAAAATATGAATCTGTAATATGTCTAGATTATAATGAAAGAAGGGTATTCGAAAGCTAAAAATGGTTGATTGTTCAAAGTATATTGAGGACATTATTATAAGAGTGATCATTGTTTTGACCCCTTGGGAAGGTGAAATAATCACAATAAATAATATAACTATATTATATATACAACTATGTAATATTTTTTTATATATATATATATATATATATATATATATACACACATACACATTTTTATAAATAATATATGTATGTTACCTATCACCACTAGGAAAACACAAGTTTAAATGATAAATAATATTTTACATTATGCCAATGTTAGCCCTTACAACTAGGAGGGTATAGAGATAATGTTATATAAAACATATGTCTAGAATTAAATTAAATTAAAAGAATTACAAACAAACTAAAATGAATTGATCAAGGTTAATCATTGGTCAGTTGAGTGCCGTAGAAGTTTTACAACATACAATGGAACTTAAAGCTCCAGACTAGGAATTCCAGAGAGTCGTCTGCCAGACAAGCACCAACAATACTTAAACAAGCAGTGGGGTAATGTAAAAAAACAATACTTAAACAAATACTGGGGTAATGTAAAAACATCTACCGATCAGATGTGCGTAAATAGCTTCAAACTACACTTTTTGGACCTGCTCTTTGATAAGGAAAAGGGGGCTTAAAGAAACAAGATTGGGGCAAAAGAAATCTCTCTCTCTCAGGTCAGCTCAGTGAACATTATCAGCAGACATTTGTACCATCAGAGTGGCGGAGATCTTGAAAGAACCAAGACCTCAGCATACATCAGCCTTCACTCTAGCAACCATCTTAGCATTTCACTTGGCACGGTCCTCTCACATAACACATATTGGTGGTAACATAACTATTGAATTTATCTTTTTTTACATTTAATAAAGCTGAAGGGGGTGGAGGGGGGTTGAACTGCGGGTCTGAACGGACGCCACTTTTCATAGCTCCGGCAGAAATCTGCTTAATCCTTTAAAAATCATATCCTGTACAGCACATCCAAAGACTACTTCTATTCTATGTTTGGTTTTCTTTATGCTGGGTTTTCTGGGTTTATTCCTTTATTCCGTTCCTGGAATTCCCAGTCTCCTGGATTCCTTTAAATGTTTGTTTTTTGTTGCCACACCCATTCCTTTGCCATTAATCCTTTTTGTTTCAGTCTGCTCCTGCAAGCAGTGGTCTCATTTCCTCTGCTCCTTTCTTTGCAGGTAAGTACTGTGTGTGTTTTAGTCTTGTTTATTTAGTCATGCATATCTAGCATATCTTTATTACATATATAGTACTTAGTTATTTCTCCTTTTGTTTTGCCTTGTATCTCTTGTCTTGTTTTATTTTGTCTTGTATTCCCAGTTCATGCACAGTCCTGTCCTGTCCATGTCCTGTTCATGTTTCCCACATGTGTTGAGTATGTGTTCTGGGTTCTGCTTTCTGTCCTGCTCTGGTTCTGGGTTCTTCTAGTCTTGTCTTGTTATCTTTTTGGTGCCTATTCTAGCCTTGCCTTATTTTCTAGTACTGGATACATATCTGCATAATATCAAGATCCTGGCATCCGTTAAGCTGCATCAGGGCTCTAGTATGTGGCTGCACAAACTCTGGTGCTCAACACCAGGCTAGTGTGGTTACTGCACAAGACCCTGATTGTCCATTTCCATGCTGAGACTACACAGCTGACATTCGCACAGCTAGATGACCGCTCCAGACGCAATAACTTGAAAATCACAGGGGTCTCTGAAGACCTCACTTCTGCAGAACTGCCACACTGCCTCACACATGTGAGGAACCTGGTGGCCTTGCTGCTGTCCCCGAAACAAGCCAAAAAGATCAACTTTGATGGCATATTCTGCCTCCCAAAATCGTCTAGAGCTCGAACCACAGCAGTGAGCGACATAATAGCGCGCTGCACCCTCGCACAAGATAAGTGATCCCTTCTGACGGCCCTACAGAACAAGACCCTGTACTCATTCAAAGAACCCAATCTGTCCTTTTACAAAGACCTCTCGGGGACCACCTTGCAGTAGCGAAGATTGCTACACAGTTTACAAGTCATCTGAGAATGGCCAGAGTGGCTTACAGATGAACTAATCTGAGATCGCTCGTGGTGACCCACAACAGGACAACACATAAGCTAGCTACATCCAAAGACGCACAGACCCTGTTGAGGGCACTGGGCTTATCTCTAGCTGCAAGAGACATGAGAAGTCACAGAGAAGAACATGTCTGGGACCCAACAAACGTGGTCCCCTTCACACCGTGGAACCAAAAGACACCAAGACCTGGGACCTGAATATGAACTGAGCCACCTTAACGACCGGTACCACTGTGTCGTACTTCACAAGCAATTTTCAATTTACATTTTACTGCTCCCTGCAGCCTTTCTCATGTAAACACTGTATTTTCTGTATTTTCTGAGAAAATACAGTGTTTACATTGAAAGCTAGGAACACCTCCAGTTGCAGTCACTCAGAGTGAACCAGAGGGACTTCCGTGTTGATGGAGGCATAATATCCATCTCAGATCTGCTGTCAGCAGAGCACATGGCAGCACTGTGTCTCCTCCCTCTGCATGCAGACACTGAACTTTCCTCATAGAGATTCATTGATTCAATTCATCTCTACGAGGAGATGCTGATTGGCCAGGGCTGTGTTTGGATCATGCTGGCTCTGCCCCTGATCTGCCTATTTGTCAGTCTCAGCCAATCCTATGGGGAAGCACTGTGATTGGATCAGGCCACCACTTCTGATGATGTCAGGAGACTGTGTTTTTTTTTTTAGGCAAACAGCATGCAGAGTTACAGCTTCTGGCTTGAATTCAGTAAGATTTTTACTATATTTATTGAGGCATATGGGGGCTAGATGTTGGTGTTAACACTATAGGGTCAGGAATACATGTTTATGTTCCTGACCCTATAGTGTTCCTTTAAATTTTAATTGTGTCCTACAATAGCCAAGCTTACCTATTCTTCTGGCTGTATTCCTGTGTGAAATTGTTAATAACTGCCCTAAGACAATTTTTTCAGTAAAGTAAAATCAAAGCTAATACAGCTATTGGTAATTTGACATACAAATCTTAGCTGTTATTATTTCTATCAAGGTGTAGAACAGTATCATATAAAATATTTTATTAAGGGACTGGATCTATGCCTTTTAAGGTTCGGTTGGGTACATGACTTGTGATATTTGCCTGATTGTAATTGATTTGATTGTGTCAATAAATCATTTCAAGATGTTTTTGCTATTACAGAGTTTATTATTTCGAATAATTTTATAGTGTATACAAATCTCTACATAGAATCCAAAGACCTCGGGTGAGATATAAGGTTTAGCATGGTAATTGATAAGGTTTTGCATGTATTTGGATATTCCCTAATCATGAGATTTATAATATTTAGTGTACCTTTAGGTATTGGAGGTACTATAAATAATCCACAATATTATTTAATGTAATACACTATTTACATTGGATGCATGAATAGCACAGGAACACTTTTTATTTGTAGAAATGTTTTTTGTTTTTTTTTTAAACCCCACAGTAATTCACTTTTCCAGAATTTTGACTTATAACTTGATTGCCTATTCTTTGCATAATTATTAAAAGGTAACGGAACACTCCAAGGACCATAACCACTACAGTTTGCTATAGTGGTTATTGTGCCAGGAGTCTCCGGCACCACCGCCATTGTAAGTAGTCAAACTGTTTTTTGACTTCTTACTTGGGCTCTGCCAGCTTTCATTCCCCACCTCCACAATCAAAACTCGACAGCCGGAAGCTCCTAAGCATGGCTTAGCGCATTGGCTGAGAGCGTCAGAACTTCCTTTAGAGGAGATTCGTCACCTCAGAACTATTTTAATATAATAATAATTTTGAGTATTGAAAGGAAATCCTATTTTTTTAAAGCAAGTACGGTATATGTAAAAAAAAAATGAGAAAAACTCATCCCTATCTTTAGTATATTACGCAATACACAAGATCTAGCGCACTTACTCATCCACTAAACAGAAACTTTTTTTTTCTTTAGTATATGTCAGGATCTTTCAGTCATATAAATACACCTTGGATCAAGCGGTGTTTGATTTTGACAAAATAGTCTGATGAAGTCATTGCACTGTGCAGGAAGTGAAGCAGGGAAGACCATAGAGACTATATAGAGATTTTCAATCACCGTTTGATCCAAGGACATGTATATGGCTGAAGTATCCTACATATAGTAACAGTAAGGATACATTTTATTTATTTTTATATATACTTAATTTAACAAAGAATCAATTTCCTTTCAAAACTTGATGGAATAATCATATATCAAAATTAGTGTTGTGGTGACAATTGTCCTTTAAGGCACACTACAAACACTTATATCACTCACACATAAACCACTTCAGCTTGCCAAAGTGCTTTATTTGTGAACTGCCTGTCCCCCATTCATATTTTACAATAGTGCCAATTTCAAAAGATTTCAGCACATGTATAATTCTTCCTAATTACATCTTGCCAATCAGACAGCCAAGAGCATTTCCTTCCTCTCCCTGAGTGCTTACTTAGTGCTGTCACGGACCCCTGCTCGCCGTGAGGTGCAGTTACACCTGACCGGTGCGACCGCGCCGCCTCACTGAGCCTGCCTGCTCAGCGGCGAGTCAGGAGCTGCACCACCTGCCCTTACTCAATATTGCGCCAATCACCCGGTCGCGACCATATATAGTCTCCCAGGGTCACACGAACGTTTGTGTGATGTCACAACGTCGACGCACACGCACGTTCTGGGGTCAGAGGTCACCCTCTGACCAATCACAGCCAAAGAGGGATATCTAAATCCCTAAAGTTCCCTAGGTCTTTGTCCTGTCATGGTTTCCGTTCCTGGTTCCCGAGAGTGCCTTTTCTTGTCCTGGTTTGATATTCCTTGTATTTTGACCTTGGCTATTCCTGGCTATTTTGATTTCTGGTTTCCCTGACTTGGCTTGTTTAACAATATTGTGTATTTCTGGCTTCCTTGACCTCAGCTATCTCTTGACCATTCTCTGTCTTAAATGTATTAGTCCGGCCATTCTAAGGACCGGTTTACATTCTATCTCTTTCTGTTTTATGTCTATGTAGATGTTACATAGTTCTGCGTGCTGGACCACACTAGCTGTGCTTACTTTTGGAAACGATAGCTTTTTACAGAGGACTATTGAACTATAAACTCATCCATGACATTTTCTCATTATTAATAATAACAATGATTTAACTATAGAATGGCACTATGTAATACAATTAAAAGATTGATCATCTTATATAGTTGGTTTCTCCACATGCCAGGTGCGTGTTGCCATGTAACTTAGGGTGTAAGGAGGTTCTATTTTGACCTTTTGTTGCATACCTGCACGATTACTGTATGAAAAAGGGTTGTCCCATAGAGATTACTCATCATAATGTTCTATGCAGCCCTACTGGAGGCTCGTTGAGCAAACATTTTTTTGCCTGTCTGTTTTCCTATTTGGAATTTAGTGAAGCAGTTAAGTGATCTACTTGTGTCTCTGTCAGTCTAAGTGTTTGCCTGTCCTATCTCACTCAGCTAGTCCGTTCACTAGGAACATGCTCAGCACAGAAATTATTTAACCCCTTCAAAGTAAGGGAACAGTTTAAACAGCGACTCTGGTATGCCATGATTAACCTGTATTTATTGATACTAACCCATCCTTTCCTAACCATGAGATAATTCTAGATATTTCTTTACTCATTCTTGGTAACCTTTGCTGTCTATATTTAAAATGAATCAATCTAATCTCAGAGTCTCCCTGTAACAATGGCTCAGTCCAGGCTTTTAGGGTTAAACAAAAATTTTAATTCACAGGTCATTTCACAATAATATCCAGTGTAGTGAACAACCCTGTACGAAAAAACTGGCAATAAGGAAACAACACTAGGCCTGGTCCGCACTAATCATCAGGAAGCCCTACCTGCCAGTAAATTATTCTTGCCTACTATGGTGAGACCAGGACTTTTAAAGGGGCTTGATTAGGGCTAGATAGCAAAAAAAGATGTGCTCAAACCCAAGACTGGATCAACGGCTACCAAGCTTTGCCAAGCTAATCTGGAGAAGAGTACTTTATATCTTCAAATTATTCCAAGGTAGAACTTTTCTCCTCGTACAATGGAAGGTCTAATTTATCTAAATTTCAGGGTAATTTTTTGTCTAGGAATTTAATTTAGTGGATATTCATGATTTATGAACTTGTCAGGTGAGGCAATCCATATTACTGCATACATAGATATAAAATAATAGATTTACATTTACTGAATTTTATCAGATGGTGGGTTCAAATAAAGTCTGGATGAATGTATTTAAGCCTTTTTTTTCTATATTTAAAACTACTTTGTTTCTACTAGAGCAGAAGGTTACAAACAAATCCGTGGTGTTTTTTCTGTTTAGAACACTATAAAAAATAAAGTTGCATTCAGAATTTGGAACGCACGGAAATAGGCAGTCGATCGCAAGCCGGAAGAAGGAGGAATACAGAATTACACAGCGCAGATAGAATCAGTAGAAACAGCTGCCGAGAGGAGGATTGGAGGAGAGTGATTGGTAGGAGAGACAAAAACTACCCTAATATACACTGGAGGACATCAGGAACAACCCTATTTAAAAGAATGTGAACAGGGAGTGGGTAGCAAAACTGATTGTTACTGAGAACGTTTTTATTACTGTAACTGTTCAATATTGGTCCCTGAGGAAGTTTCTATGAAACGAAACGCGTAGGACTGGCGATCCATTATTGCTTTTATATTTGACATATTTTTTTATCCATTTGAAGACACTAAATCCATTTACAGTTGCAAGAAAAAGTATGTGAACCCTTTGGAATGATATGGATTTCTGCACAAATTGGTCATAAAATGTGATCTGATTATCATCTAAGTCGCAGCAATAGACAATCACAGTCTGCTTAAACTAATAACACACAAAGAATGAAATGTTGCCATGTTTTTATTGAACACGCCATGTAAACATTCACAGTGCAGGTGGAAAAAGTATGCGAACCCTTGAATTTAATAACTGGTTGAACCTCCTTTGACAGCAATAACTTCAACCAAACGTTTCCTTTAGTTGCAGATCAGACGTGCACAACGGTCAGGAGTAATTCTTGACCATTCCTCTTTACAGAACTGTTTCAGTTCAGCAATATTCTTGGGATGTCTGGTGTGAATGGTTTCTTGAGGTCATGCCACAGCATCTCAATCGGGTTGAGGTCAGGACTCTGACTGGGCCACTTCAGAAGGCGTATTTTCTTCTGTTTAAGCCATTCTGTTGTTGATTTACTTCCATGCTTTGGGTCATTGTCCTGTTGCAATACCCATCTTCTGTTGAGCTTCAGCTGGTAGACAGATAGCCTTAAGTTCTCCTGCAAAATGTCTTGATAAACTTGGGAATTCATTTTTCCTTTGATGATAGCAATCCGTCCAGGCCCTGATGCAGCAAAGCAGCCCCAAACCATGATGCCCCCACCACCATACTTCCCAGTTGGGATAAGGTTTTGATGTTGGTGAGCTGTGCCTTTTTTCGCCACATATAGTGTTGCGTGTTTCTTCCAAACAACTCAACTTTGGTTTCATCTGTCCACAGAATATTTTGCCAGTACTGCTGTGGAACATCCAGGTGCTCTTGTGCAAACTGTAAATGTGCAGCAATGTTTTGTTTGGACAGCAGTGGCTTCCTCTGTGGTATCCTCCCATGAAATCCATTTTTGTTTATTGTTTTATGTATTGTAGATTCGCTAACAAGATGTTAGCATTTGCCAGTGACTTTTGTAAGTCTTTAGCTGACACTCTAGGATTCTTATTCACCTCATTGAGCAGTCTGCGCTGTGCTCTTGCAGTCATCTTTACAGGACAGCCACTCCTAGGGAGAGTAGCAGCAGTGCTGAACTTTCTCCATTTATAGACAATTTGTCTTACCGTGGACTGATGAACAGCAAGGCTTTTGGAGATACTTTTATAACCCTTTCCAGCTTTATGCAAGTCAACAATTCTTAATCGTAGGTCTTCTGAGAGCTCTTTTGTGCGAGGCATCATTCACATCAGGCAATGCTTCTTGTGAAAAGCAAACCCAGAACTGGTGTGTGTTTTTTATAGGGCAGGGCAGCTGTAACCAACACCTCCAATCTCATCTCATTGATTGGACTCCAGTTGGCTGACATCTCACTCCAATTAGCTCTTGGAGATGTCATTAGTCTAGGGGTTCACATACTTTTTCCACCTGCACTGTGAATGTTTACATGGTGTGTTCAATAAAAACATGGCAACATTTCATTCTTTGTGTGTTATTAGTTTAAGCAGACTGTGATTGTCTATTGTTGTGACTTAGATGATGATCAGATCACATTTTATGACCAATTTGTGCAGAAATCCATATCATTCCAAAGGGTTCACATACTTTTTCTTGCAACTGTATACCTACCGACCTAGTTCCCGATTTCAATCCGTAGTGGTTTCAGCATACAGAGGATCCTTACCTCCCTTATAGGGAAGGCAACTTGAAGGCGCTTTGATACTTGGAGTCTGTGAGTTCCATATTAAGTGGGGGCACTGCTCTCCAATATATACAGTGTTGCACTATTATTTGTTATTTTTTCTCTAGGCATTTAGCTGTATCCCATATTTTCTATATTGTGGTATATTTATATGAGTATACCAACAGGGAAGGGACATTGGAAAGCTGCACTTTCAAGCTGAGTAGCTTTATCCTTATTATACACTTGTGTGGTGTGAAGGGATAACCTGGTACTAACTTTTATTCCCTGTATATTTAGCCTTGTGGATTGTATCTAAACAAATTGTATTTGTGTAAAATCGTGTTATTATGGCTAGTGGCCCTGATCATTTAAAAAACATACGTAGGGCACGCAAACAAAAAATTGATGTACTATTCCAAGATTGTGAAAAAAACCCATCCCTTACAAGGGTTGGATGAATATTTCAAGGCAAAGGAAATATTATTATTTAAAGGAGCAAAGAAGTGGTGGGAAATTTCATTCCTCCAAAATTATATAAAGAATGGTTTGATTCCAAGGGGATTAAGAGTTGATAAGATGCCAGCACATGGCTTGGAAAGTGAGACATTCTTAAAAAAATGGGAAGATATCTTACTCAACTGTTCAATTTAATTAATTAATTTGATAATTGAATATTCTAAGGAAATGAAAGAGAAGATAGAACAAGACTTAGAATCATTATAATCACGTAATTCCTTTGATAAAGGGGGAGATGATTATAAAGAAAAAGAGGAGAGAGTGTATAATAAGATAAAAAATCTGGATGAGAAAATTGCGGAAACAAAGAGTAGGAAATATAAAAGAGATAAGGAGGATAAAACGTTTAACACTTTACAATACAGAAGAAAATAACCAACAAGAGGGCTGGATGAATTTATGTAAATCGAAAAAGATTAGAACAAGGAACCCCCCAAAAGAGAGATATAGATAGGAAAAGAAGGGAACCCTGGGGAAAATATCTAACACAAAATTCAATTCAAAATTACTTAAATTAAAAAAAATCACCCCAAAAAATTCACCATATAAACCATAACACACAGAAGAGGGAGATTAGACCATTGGGGGGAGCGGATCTATCAGGAAAAAATCAATAGCTCAAGCTGTAGAGAATACCCCTAATGAAAATAGAAGTAGAAGGGAAGAAAATATGAGGGTTTTTTTTAGAAAGAGGACGATGTCAGAAAGGGACTATGATAACAAATTACTTCCAGCCAAGAAAGGAGGGACGGGAACAACAAAATCGATTCTCCACACTCCAAAGGGAATTGCCCATAAAGAGGATGATGCAACAAACACCCAGAAAGAGGGCAGGTCTTACTAAAGATGGAATCAGAAAGGGTATTTTTAATTAACTGGTCTAACCTTATCCAATAAAGAAATGTCTATCTTAGAAAGGGGCAAGTCATTTTGACCTGTTTATTGATTTAAAGAAATATATTAGATCCCTAACTGTAAAAATATATTTAAAAAAAAACACTTCAAACAGCAATCTATTGGAAGATGAACAAAAATAACCTCAAGACTATACATTTAAATGTGCATCCACCTTTTTTCCAGTCCAAGACAAAGGTCCCTTTTTGGAATTTTTTGAGAAACTAGTAGATGGAGAATTGAGTAAAATAAAGAAGGGTAGAACAGCTCAACATAATTTGAGTAAAAAGGGAAATATCTGTTTAAAAAATTTGGCAAAAAGACAGGACATAATAATTAGAGAAGCAGATAAGGAATAGTGATACTATCTAAGGAGAATTATAAATTGGAATCAAATAACATTCTAAGTGATACTAAAACTTATAAAATCCTAAGAAAGGACCACACCCAGGAATTTAATTTTGATTTAAAACAAATACTAATGAAACCATGAGATGAGAACATAATTACACAACAGAATTTTGATTTTCTACACCAAAGTAACCCAGTTATACCGATCTTTTATTTTTTGCCCAAATTACACAAGTGTTTATGGTTTCCCCCTGGGCGACCCATTATAAGTGGGATAAATTCTATAACAGCCAATCTATCAGCATTTATGGATTCATACCTACAACAATTCACAGAGAAAGCAAGATCATATATAAAAGATACCAAATCCATACTTCAAGAGCTATAAAACATAGAATGAGAGGACAACTATAGTTGGGCCACCCTAGACGTTACATCTTTATATACGGTAATCAGCCATGAACTAGGGTTGGATGCCATCACTTGTTTTTTAAAGGAAGACACCAGCTTGGGACTAGGAATAAGGGATTTTATTTTGGTTTCAGTAAAATTTATACTTGAACATAATTATTTCTTTTTTGATGGAGATTTCTTTTTGCAGATAACAGGGAATGCCATGGGCACCAGGTTAGCTCCCAGTTATGCTAAAATATACATGAGGAAATGGGAGGACCTCTGGGTTTGGTTTGACTATGACTGGAGGGCGAATCTGGTGCTCTGGTGGCGTTTTATAGCTGATGTTCTAATCATTTGGAGAGGTTCCTCTCAAATGTTTTATTCTTTTGTTCAATATCTAAATGAAAACTCCTTTCATTTGAAAATCAACCCCGAGTGGAGTGATAAAACAATTCACTTTCTGGATGTAGCTTTATTGAATAGAAACAGAGATTTAAGATCTTGCTGTTTCTTTAAGCCAACAGATGGCAACAGTTACATTCATCGTAAAAGTTGCCATCATCAACCCTGGCTAAGGGGAATAGCTAGAAGTCAATTCACTCGAATGAGACGTTATTGCTCTGACACTCAAGACTATGTTTTGCAAGCTGATCATATTAAAAACAAAGTATTGCAAAAAGGATATAAAAAGAATCCAATAGAAAAGGAGATCAAACTAGCTATGAAACAAAAATAGGAACTCATTACTGAGGGATAAACCTAAGAATACCCATAATACGAATTTACAACAAAGTGTTATAACAAGATATAATAAAGATCATTGGAAAATTAAGAGAGATTTGGCCAAACATTGGCCTATTCTTCTACAGGACCCTATACTGAGCACCATTCTGCCCAAAAATAAAATGATAATTAAAAAAAACTAACTGAAATTTAAAAAATCTTTTGGCTCCTAGCTATGTAAAATGCTTACAAACTACTAACCCAGGGGTTCTCAACGTTAGTCCTCAGGACCCCCTACCAGTCCAGGGTTTAGGGATTACCTGGGTGTGTATAAGGTGTTTAGAAAAAGAAAAAAAAACACCTTAGAGTCTAAGGTGTTTTTTTTCCCTTTTTCTAAACACCTGAGACACACCCAGGTAATCCCCAAATCATGGACTGGTAGGGGGTCCTGAGGACTGGGTTGAGAACCCCTGCACTAAACGGTGTTTCAAGGTTAGGATGTTGGAACATGTTAACAATATTAGGAAAGAACCTGCGTCCCATTCGATCCCAGTGCACTGCAACTCGTGTCCAATGTTTAATTTAAAAAATTTGACATGCATAGAAATTGAGAAAATCGACCCCCATTGGAGAAGAGGGGACAGTATATTTGTCCTAACGGGAGACCGCTTGGATTCATAAATTGCAGACACTGTAGATATTGATTTAGTTTGCTTTTTATAAATTTGATAAACACATAAATGATGCATGCGCCCCACTGGACAGGTATGATTAAAATCTAAATAAAATTTTGGTATATACACCTTTATATAATCTTTTAAATCTTACAATATATACATTATTTTTGGAAAGTTAATAGATATGAAATTATAGATAGAAAATGTAATATGTATCCCATATTTTCTATATTGTGGTATATTTATATGAGGTCACCAACAGGGAAGGGACATTGGGAAGCTGCACTTTCAAGCTAAAAAGCTTTATCCTTATTAAACACTTGTGTGGTGTGAAGGGATAACCTGTTATTTCCATAATAAATAACGACTGGTACACCCCTCACAGTTAACCTTACAAACTGCCATCAAAATGTTCCTTGGATAAAATCAATTTAAAATATTTTTCACTACAGCATAATATTTTTCCCCATACCCAAGCTATAGCAGGTTTAGCTGTAAACACCTCTTGAGGATTTGGTAATTTTACATGTGGGGGTGGAGTTCGTAATATTTAAATGTCAGGGACAGCTAATGGTAAAAAAAAAAGTTTCAGACAGAGAGCAAGTGATTTAAGAAGCTCATCACAATCTGTGCTTTGCTGAGTAGCTCCCAGATTTTATTAAAGACCCGGAGGCTCCTATTATGCTGCACTCTTTCTTTATTTCCCTCAGCAGCAAAGAAATATTATTGAAAGAAAACATTCAAAACAGGTTTAAACATCCTATAGGCAATGTCCGCCTAGCAACATGACATTCAATCAGTGACATCTTTCCCATATAGTAGGCGGTGCAATGATGACCATTTCCTCTTTCTTTGCTGCTTTCCCTCAGATAAGTACAATTCTCAGCTACTGGCTGTGGTTTTACACATTTATTATTATATTTATTATTATATTTATTATTATATGTCTGTTATTTTTAAATGCTAGTTATATTAATGCTGGCAAACATGTTTCACTCATATATGATGTGTACAGACTATTTCTGTCCCTATTAGCATAGGGTGCTGTAGTCTTGCTCAACTTCAATCAATCTTTTATGCTTCAAGTATATTTCTGCCTGGTTACTCCCTAGGACACTACAAGTTCCTAGGGAGATTCTCTTTGAGCTGACCGCCGCGGTCGCGGCTCCGGGTACTACCCTCTTCAGCCGCGCATGCGCATCCCGTCAGGGACGCCCCGGCGGCCATCTTGCGGCTGGTTTACTGTATCCGCGCTCCGGTTTTAACAACCGAGCGCGGTCTCAGCCGCACACCACCGTTTTCTGTTGCATGTAGCCGGCCTCACCTCTGCCGGCTACCTCGCGGTCTCTGATCTCACCGCGGGAACCCCGATTCCAGCCGGAATTTTGCCGGTGGCCATTTTAAACGGCGCTTTCGCGCCCTTTTTCCTGTGTCACGCCCACTCCGTCCCTCGAGTCGGAGTTGGCGTTCAGTGTTGTGGCGGACGGTTCCCCTCTCTCCTGCTCCCATACTTTGATAATTTTAGTGAGTACTTTTGCTGGGTTACTCAACCCTGCTTGTTTCTTTTCACAATAAAATTGCCTTTCTCTTGTCTGCTATTCTAATATATTATGCAGTCCTCTAATGAATTGCCTGGTCCCTCAGAGGCACCAGCTAACCCCCAAATTTTCTTGGATGTTCCCCCTGTAGCTTCAGGGGATGAGGTGGATTTCCCAGCATCAGGGGAAATCCAAGCCATCATGGATGATACTGTATCCAGATCTGTTTCCAAAGCTTTGGCATCTGCCATGGACATTATGTCCTCTTCTATTTCAAAATCATTTACCCAAGCACTACTTCAGGCCCAATTAATGGTCCCTCCGACTGTGCCAGTCGCGAAACCATCTGTTTCTCAGCCCCCACGCCTCGGCCGCAAAGCCTTGGCTAAAGTCAAGCACTCCTCCAAATTTGTGATGGACAGCATAGCACCTGTCATAGATGGCGCGAATATCGATACACCGCGCAAAAGAGCCTCTAGCCGGGCAAAAACGGCTAGACACTGGAAGTGGGCTAAAGCCCAGCCCGATTCGACTGAGTCAGAACTCAGTTCAGATGAGGAGAGTGCCCCTGCCCTAGACTCAGATCAGTCTAATGATTTGTCCGACTTAGATTCGGACTATGGAACTGTTAAGGAGTGTAATCCCTCCACTAAGATATGTCCCACTGATGGGCCCAGTTCTGACTTAAACAAAGAGGGAAAAATCCTTGACCCACAGGGTGAACCGTTGTTCGAACCCGACGACTTACGTCACCCCCGCTCTGCGGAATGGTCACCGGCTGAGCATGTGGCGCAGTACGTCGCATCTCGGGTCCGTAAGCCTTTGGACAAGGCAACTCGTAACAAACTAAGGGCCGAATGCCCACGTCCCACCGTACCAGACGAAGTCTGTAAAACACCCCAGGTGGACCCCAAAATTATTCAATTTTTAAGTAAAACAAGTTGGAAACCCAAGAAGGGTCTAGACTTCTCACTTTATAATTGTCAGGATAAAGTCTTGGATATTTTGGGTCCAGCGACCAAAATTTTTGAGGCCGTGGAGGAATCCTTGAGGCAAGACGAAGCCTTAGATTGCCTCACTATTAGAGGCTGGATTCAGAGGGTGATATGCCTCATAGGCAACGCCAATACGGCTCTGGCTACTGAGCGCCGTAAATCTATATTGATTAAAATCGAACCAAAACTTGTAAACATGGCAATTACTGAGCCGGGAGCCCAAGCTAAAGGGTTCCTTTTCGGGGAGTCTTTTGTCAAAGACCTGGGCTCCTATGTCCAGACATTCACAGCCTTGGACAAGGCACAATCTAATCTAAAGAGGGTGTTCCACCCAAAGGTTTTTGGTGGGGCCGGCAGAGCAAGGGGCCGTCTGTCCGGCAGAGCCAATAGAGGTTCGCGCCAGAACCAAGGTCCCTATATGGGGAAACCCCCCTTTACCGACCAGAGGTCCGTCCCGACCTTCTTCCCTCAACGAGGTAGACCTTGGGTGTCGAGAGGTGCACGAGGCACTCCTTCCGGAAGACGTCCTTACGGTAAGTTACCTTTCTCAATTTTCTTCACAAGTGGCAATAGGGGGCAGACTCATGCATTTTTCCCATGTCTGGGCTCTAATTACATCAGATGCTTGGATTCTCAGGGCAGTCCAAGGATACCCAATAGACTTTGTATCTCTGCCCACTCAACTCTCCCAACCAAGGGAGCTTGTTTTTTCCCCAACAGACACGACCCTCGTTTCCGAGGAAGTTCAAGATTTAGCACTCAAAGGGGCTATTCAAGAAATCCCGATAGATACCCCGGGTTTTGTGAGCAACCTATTTATTGTCCCCAAAAAAGGGGGCGGATCCCGCCCAGTTATCAACCTCAAACACTTAAACACCTACGTAACCTACCATCATTTCAAGATGGAAGGCATTCACTGCCTACGGGATTTACTCCAGCCAGGGGACTGGATGGTCAAACTCGACCTGATAGATGCCTACCTCACGGTACCCGTTGCGCAGGTGCACCAAAACTTCCTGCAATTCACATGGCAAGGGAGGAAATGGCGATTCCGCTGCCTTCCCTTCGGGCTCTCCTCCGCACCTTGGTGTTTCACCAAGCTCATGAAGCCCGTCATCGCTCTCTTACGCAGTCGGGGAGTTCGTCTAATCATATACTTAGACGACATCCTGCTACTATCCCAATCAATATCATTACTTCATATTCACCTCGGTTGGACCACAACCTTGCTACAGAACTTGGGCTTCATTATAAATTGGGAAAAATCCATTCTAATCCCCACTCAACAAATAGAGTTCCTAGGACTCTTGGTGGATTCAGACACGCAAACCCTGTATTTACCAACATCCAAAATGAGAAGTATCAAGAAAGAGATAAGACGAGTTCTTACCTCTCAACACATATCTCTCAGACATCTGGCCCGCGTGATCGGGCTCCTAGCGGCCTCCATACAGGCCATCTTTCCGGGTCCCCTTCATTACAGAGCCCTCCAACGCCTGCAGGCGTCGTACCTCAGAGGCGGCGCCTCATACGAGGATACTCTGACTCTGGACACGGATGCGAAAAAAGAACTCCAATGGTGGCTCCTACACATGGAGGCATGGAATGGCAGAGCCATCTTCGGCTCAGCCCCAGACGTAGTCATAGAGTCAGACGCCAGCTCGTACGGTTGGGGTGCGCGCTGTGGAGATATCGTCACAGGCGGACGATGGTCGGAAGCAGAATCCATGCTACATATAAACTGCCTGGAACTCCTAGCGGGGTCCTTTGCGGTTCGCAGCCTTTCCCCGACACTGTCCCAGTGTTCGATCCTACTGAAGATGGACAACGTATCGGCTGTCCGTTATATCAACCACCTCGGTGGTACGAGATCCAAAATTTTAGCGAATCTGGCTCGAGACTTTTGGCAGTTTTGCCTGCACCACAACATGGCTGTCAGGGCGGAGTATTTACCGGGTTTGTCCAACACCACGGCAGATTGGTACTCCCGTCACCTGCGGGACGCCAGCGACTGGCACCTCGATTCCCGAGTCTTCCAGCGCATTGGGGACCTGTGGGGTCCTCTGGCGGTAGACTTATTTGCCTCCCGCTTGAATACCCAACTTCCGACCTTTTTCAGTTGGAGGCCAGATCCTGCGGCTTCAGCCATGGATGCATTCTCCCAAGACTGGTCAACCACCAGGAACTATGCGTTTCCTCCATTCGCCCTTATCCCGCGTTGCCTCCTCCACCTGCGACGCCAATGGGGCTGCCTAGTTATAATAACCCCCCTCTGGCCATCGCAACCTTGGTTTCCTCCTCTGCTGGAGATGGCCATAGATCACCCACGGCTCCTCCCGGATGCCCAATCTCTCCTACGGGACCCCGATGGGACCCCCCACCCCCTGATCCTTCAGGGCCTCCTCCGCCTCATGGCATGGTTGATCTCCGGGGACCCTGGTCAATCGCAGGAGTTTCGCAATCGACTCTCCGACTTCTCGAGGGCGCATGGGCACCCGGCACGAGACAGTCTTACAAGTCTGCTTGGCGCACATGGGATGGTTGGTGCATGGCACGGGGTGTGGATCCCCTATCAACTACTGTGACGAACGTCCTACAATTCTTAACCTCCCTGTATGAGACGGGGAAAGCTTACAGGACGATAAACCTCTACCGGTCAGCTATCTCAGCCGGCCATACCGGCATCGAGGGGACCCCGTTAGGACGACATCCACTGGTTTGTCGTCTTCTCCGAGGCATTCGCTTTGCGAGGCCGCCCCTACCTCGCTATTCCTCCCTATGGGATGTCTCCCTGGTATTGCAATTCCTGACTAGGTGGCCAGACAATGAGTCTTTATCCTTAAAACAGCTCTCAGCTAAGCTAGTTATGCTGTTGTGCCTAATCTCCTGCAAAAGGATATCGGACGTTAGAGCCCTCGATGTCAATGCCCGATCCTTCACCCCAGAAGGAGTCGTTTTTGACATAACACGTAGGACGAAATCGTCCTCTAAGTCGGTCCGGTACCCAGCTTTTCCCATGCAGCCTCTCCTTTGCCCAGTAGCGTGTCTGAGGACGTACGAAGCTCGTACTGCACCCCTTCGGTCTGGATCAGACCCCCAACTCTTCATCTCCTTCCGGAAACCACATGCTCCGGTATCCTCTCCTACCTTGGCACGCTGGGTCAAATGGCTCATGTCCTTAGCAGGTATTGATACCTCCATATTCTCTCCTCATTCGGTCCGGGGCGCCATGGCCTCTAAAGCCTCCTTTGTGGGTTGTCGCTTGGAGGATATCTTGAAGGCGGCTGATTGGTCCACAGAATCTACTTTCCGTAATTTCTATTTCAAACCAATCCAGCATTTCGCAGAAGCCGTGATAGCACAGCTTTGAAATAGCATAATAGGAGCCTCCGGGTCCTTAATAAAATTCACGGATTTTACAATTATCATGACGGAAAGTCATGATTTTATTAAAGACACGGAGGCGAGTATTATCCCACCCACCCGCCCGCGGGCGGCCCGGAGGTGGGTCGAGGTAAGTTTCTCAGACCTCTCCAAGTTAAGTCCAATTGGGCGGTAGTGGTACCATCACACACCTACATCGATCTAGGACTTTAGCTACTGATGGGACTTT
>OW240918.1:56584101-56617763 GCA_933207985.1 Pelobates cultripes | reverse complement strand
ACACACATACTGCCCCCATACACACACTGCCGCCCCATACACACGCATTGCCCACACTCACACACACACACTGCAACTGTTACACACACATACTGTCCCACAGATACACTGCATCCCTGACATACACTGCCCCCCCTACTCACACACTACAACCTTCACACACACACACACTGCACCCATTACACATTGCACCACTCACACACACCACTGCTCCTATGCCCTACTACAGCCTAATTTACCAGCAGACCTCAGGTAAGTTGTCAAACTGTTCTTAAACGGTTTGACTACTTACTCTAGGAGGGGGTCCCGGCACTATTGACACCATAACCACTACACTGAGCTGTAGTGGTTATTGTGTCTGGATTATTTCTTTAAATAATCTACAAGTGCCCCTCCCGAGATCAGGCTCTGGATCCGCCACTGTGACAGACACACACTCACTGACAGACACACACTTGCTGACAGACACACACACATACTGACATAGACAGACACACACACTCAGTGACAGATACACACACACACACACACACACATAAATTCTTGCACACACATACTTTTCTTTATTGCTCCCTACCTTATGGAGCCGATGTGGGGCATCTCCCTGGGGTCCTTCCTGCTCCTCACTACTCCCTCGCGCGGTTTAGTGATGCCAGGTGCCGGAATATGACATCATATTCCAGCGTCAGGCTTTACTTCAGTCGGTGCGTGCAAAGGAGCAGTGAGGAGCTGGAACACTGAGCTCCCTTGCTGGCAGGGCCGTCTTTAACGCGGGGCAAACGGGGCAGCTGCCCCGGGCCCAATTACTCCTGGGGGCCCAAGGCAGCTGTCCCGTGGGCCCTGCTGCCCTAAAAAAATAAAATGTTTCCCGGCCGCTTTAGGCGGGCCCCGCACTGTAAGGAGTCCCACCGGGTGGCCCATGCACTTAGGGCCACCCAGTGGGCTTGTACCAGCAGGGGCCCGGTCGGGCACTGTGGCCCTTTAACAGCGCGACCGGGCCTCTTGCTTTTCGGCAGCGCTGGGAGGAAGTGAGTGCTGAGCGTCACTTCCTCCCATAAAGAGCTGCTGCGCGGGAGAAGAAGGACCTGCACGGGAGGGAGGAGGAGGCAGTGAGGATGGGGGCTCCTCACTCAAATCATCCTCAGGCAGCACACTGGATCCCAGGGATGCCATCCTCCAGCAAAAGGTAGGAAACTGGAGAGTGGGCTTAAAATGTAAATTTTACATGTATGTCAGTTTGTCTGTCCATGTATCTGTGTGTGTCAGTATGTCTGTGTGTATGTGTGTCAGTATGTCTGATAGTGTATGTGTCTGTGTGTGTCAGTATGTCTGTGTCTGTGTGTGTGTGTGTCAGTATGTCTGACAGTGTGTCTGTGTATGTCAGTATGTCTGATAGTGTATGTGTCTGTGTATGTCAGTATGTCTGTGTGTGTGTGTGTGTGTGTCAGTATGTCTGACAGTGTATGTGTCTGTGTATGTCAGTATGTCTGTGTGTGTCAGTATGTCTGTGTGTGTCTGTGTATGTCATTATGTCTGATAGTGTATGTGTGTATGTCAGTATGTTTGACAGTGTCTGTATCTGTGTGTGTGTCAGAAGGTCTGTGTGTGTCAGTATGTCTGTCAGTGTATGTGCCTGTTTGTGTGTCAGTATGCCTATTAGTGTGTATGTGTGTGTGTCAGCATGTCTATCAGTGTATGTATCTGTGTGTCAGTATGTCTCTGTGTGTGTCAGTATGTCTGCCAGTGTATGTGCCTGTGTGTCAGTATGTCTTCCAGTGTATGTGTGTGTGTGTGTCAGGCACAAACACTGATATACATACTGATACAGGCACACTAATAGACATACTGACACACACAGGCACATACAATGACAAACATACTGACACACACACATAGGCACATACACTGATAGACATACTGACACACACACACACGCACATATACGCACATATACAGACATACTGACACACACAAACACACACACACACGCACTTATACTGATAGCTATCCTGACACACACACACAGGCACATATACAGACATACTGACACACACACAGCCACATACGCTGATAGAGATACTGTGTGTGTGTGTGTTAGTATGTCTGTATATGTGCCTGTTTGTGTGTGTGTGTGTCAGTATGTCTATCAGTGTTTGTGCCTGTGTGTGTCAGTATGTTTGTCATCATATGTGCCTGTGAGACCGTTTGTGTCAGTGTGTGTGTCAGTATGTCTATCATTGTATGTATTTATGTGTGTCAGTATGTCTCAGTTTATCTGTCTGTGTATCTGTATGTGTCTGTGTGTTTATCTGTGTGCGTATATGTATGTAGTCAGTGTCTGTATCTGCTTGTGTGTCAGCATGTCTACCTGTGTCTGAGCACAAACAATAAATACAAATACACCCTCCAATTCAAACTTCAACATTACATACAAACACACTCCTGCATTGAAAGTCAACACTTCATACAAACACACCTCTGTGTTAAACACCAAAATTATATATAAACAAACCCCTACATTCAAAAACCAGCACTACACTTAAATGTACACTTGCATTCAAACTCTAACACCACATACAAACACATTCACACAAACATACTCCATACAAAAACATGCTTACATTCAAACACACAAACACAGTGCTAAATACAACCCTGCAAGCATGGGAAATTGGTAGAGCCACAGCTGTCAATGCATTGTTGGAGTTGCACGACAGATAGGGTTCTACCTTCTTTCCAACCTTGCAATTGGGGGCTCAAATAAAATTCTTGCACCAGGGCTCTTTCTACTTTAGTTCGCCCACTGCGTTGGGGTGGAGGCGTGATTGCATGCTAGGGAGTGGATCCAGGGGGCCCAAGCAAATGCTTGCCCAGGGCCCAATCAATATTAAAGACGGCCCTGCTTGCTGGCCCTCCTCCCAGGCCAGGTAAGTGTTAGTAGAGTAGGCACCTGCAATGTGGGGAAGGCAGGTGCCTACTCTGCTATAACACCAGCATGTACTCGCAGCTTGCCGGGCCGCGAAGATGGTCCTTGTGGGCTGCATGAGGCCCAGGGGCCGCAAGTTTGACATGCTTGCACTACAACTTCTACTCCAGAATCCACAAGTAGGGGTTTTTGTACTGCCGAAGCCTAATAAGTAGAGCTGATTGTAAGCTCTATGTATTGTAAGTGCATGCATCTGTTTACTCTACTATTTCTACATTAGTACATATTGCTCTGTTGTATCCTTTCTATTACATATATTTGTTTTATTACTTTTAGTTATGGCTTCTAAGGAGTTTATCTACTATTTGCAAGTCCTAATTGAAGTGAACTAAAATCGGAATTGTTAAATTTAGGGTGAAATATCTGATCTTGGGGAAATTCTATAACTGAGCTATAACCTCAACTTGGCTATTTTTTGCCTAAATTTTACTATTCAGATTTCACTAAAATTGGACTTTAGTAAATAAGCAACTAATTGTTTTTATTTTTATGAAACACATTTATGCATTGTGCACTGTCTTTGCTGTAAACAGAATGTGAATGGTTAACATTAGTAGCTGGTCGCCCCTCATTCAGCAGCTGTGAACTCAACCCAGCATTTCCTGTACCTGTTAAACTACTGTTCACTGTAGTTTTTAGGTATTTTGGTCCATATCTATTTATAGAATGACTTCAAGTCATTGATGTTTCTGACATTATATCACACCACAACCCAATACTTTAATTGCGTTAAACACTTACAGGGTTGTTCACTAAAGTGAGTACACAAAGTGAATTCCAAATTTAAGGTTCAAATAGCTGAACTGGTAACATTTACTAAGTCAGCCATACTTTTAGTTCAGGTAATTTAACTCTGGCCTAGTGGCCTTCACAATTGAAGGCACTGAATACTCACTTTAGTAAATAACCCTTGTTAAACCATTCCTGTATCATTTCTTCAGGTTCTGCTATTTGACTTTAGATTGTTTTTGTATGTTTGTATGTACTATTTGGTATCTTTTGTATAACCGCCATGGTTTTTTCTTGTGTGAACTGTCTCCAGTGACAGAAGAATCTTCTCAAAAAGCAACATTAGTCCATCATTAAATGTGGTTGCATGAGGAAGACCAAGGCAGAGTATCTTTCCTAAAAACGGACACAGGTGGTCGAGCAACATATACATTTTGCAATTTCTGGGTTGGGTTGACAGTGTACAATTTCTCTGCAGGTGTCATATAACTCCTCTGCTGTCACAGACACACATAGATATTCACACTAACAAACTATTACTAAATCACAGAGCTGCCAGACAAACACACGCATGAATGTACTGGAATATTTAATACATGAACACTGATTTTGTTTGTTTTGGTTTTTTTTGTCTTTAAGTCCTGGCACCAATACATCTTGCATACATTTGATGGATTCTGGCCTCATTAATATGCTGTTTTTTTGTTTGTTTTTTGCCTGCTCAAATCTTTATCGTTTTTGCACAAACATATGTCTTGCAGAATGCTGTACCATAGGCCTGCCTCCTTAGCCTTAGTGAGCTGCTTTTAATGCACAACTTGGCTGCAGACAGTCAGAGAAACAAAGAGGCAGTGATATGCCTCCCTGTGTGTCCTCTCCTCCTAATACATGACTACCAAGGCATGCCTGAACCACAACAGTGGTGTAGTGTGAATTTGTGCTGACCGAGACATGAGTAAAATCAAGAATCCCTATATCTAAATTTGCTACACCCCTTCCTGTCAAGGCCACACCTCTTCCTGTTTTAGACCAACACATACTTTGACTGACAGACACATGTCCTCATTGATACATGCACTGATATGTACTCTGTACTAATGAACAAACTGTGAAAGAGCGTAATTCAGCAGACCATTCTAAGGCTCTATAATTGCCCAAAAAGCTGAGAGAAGAAAAACGAGGCATCTCTCTAATTCTTGCTTTATAGCCATAATCAAATACACACTCTATCCAGATCGTTGATCCAGAACCGATCCCTGGTAAAACCCTAAACAAGCCATGCAAAATCTGGATACAAGATGACTAAAATCAAGATGGAGTAGGGCTGTGCCAACACAGATAAAATACTCCCAAATAAAAAAGTCTCACTAGAGCAGCAATAAAAACACCGTCTGGTCATCAAAGGCTCCAAAGAGGAATAGAAATGGCAGCAATAGTGCTCTCAATTATGATAAAAATAGTGTAAAAGTTGATAAAATAAAACTCACAAGCATAGAGCAGGAACACTGCTCTATTGGTAAAGCATTGGTGGTATAATCCCCACCTCGGATTTCTTTGAGTACAGGAACAGTAAAGTGCCAAGAACGATAACAATAATAAAAGTGCATAGAAAATACAATAAAAAGAAGATTGGCACAGCAAAGTAACCAAAAGACTTTTATTAATCTAAAATACACTAATTAAAATAACCATTACGTGTTTCACCATATGTGGCTTCTTCAAATGGGATAAAAGTATTAACCTGGCAAAGGGTGTTTAAATAGGGGTCAAATGATTTACAATTGGCAATTAGTCAATCAGAAAATAATATTAGATGCCTTTCCAGTACGCCCAGCGACAAAATAAGCAGAGGCGCAAAACTGGGGCCTACCAATCACCAACGCCACGAGGCCTGGTGTCATGGAGTAACACTTCCAGGTTCGGCACTCAGCTGTGAGGAGCCGGACCCAGCCCCCCTCTGACACAGCTCTGATGGTATTTAGGGAGACTGGGCCAGAGAGAGGGTGCTTGGTGATTGTGTGTGAGCTAATGTGTGAGCTGCCTCCGCGAGACCGCGGGCTCCACAGGCTCAGCTACTGGGAGCTACTTCCACCAGACTTACCTCTCCACAAGCTCAGACAAACCGTTCCAGCCTTTGAGCCAATGCAAGGATTGCTGCATGCCATAAAGGATTACCGGAGAACGGATACTTTGCTACTTTACAAGTGGACCATATCTCTGAACTATTGGAGGACTCCACATATTAACCTTAAGTATATCTTTCAGCTATTTGTCTACAATATCATTTAATAATGAACTAATGCTTGCTTACTCAAATCTTCACTGCTTCAAGCTACTAATT
Organism: Pelobates cultripes; assembly: GCA_933207985.1. Lineage (NCBI taxonomy): Eukaryota > Metazoa > Chordata > Amphibia > Anura > Pelobatidae > Pelobates > Pelobates cultripes. The sequence goes on along the minus strand of OW240918.1, from coordinate 56,611,707 downwards.
ATATGGAGGACAACTCCCATCATGCTTATTCACTATGAACTGTTTCTTGCTTTGCAAATACACTCATTGCTTCAAGCTACTAATTATATGGAGGACAACTCCCATCATGCTTATTCACTATGAACTGTTCTTGCTCTGCAAATATTCTCAACTACTTGCTTAAAGTTACTATTGAAGATTATTCTCATTAACCTAAAGAATGTTACTTAATGCATCTTTGAGGAAATACTTATTAATGAACTTTGTGTTGTTGATTACGTGCACTTCTTCTTATTGCCTAAATGCAATTGAAGATTATGCTAGCTTCAGTGTACAGATAATCTTAATTTTAATAATGACAGGAGGCGAGTATTTTGCATAATCTTTCTTTACTAACTCCATAGCAGCAAGGAAAAGAGTGACATAACTGAGAACCAATCACAATGCAGTATAGAGTATAAGAGGTGTAACGTATGACATCATTTCCTCTTTAAAGCATGCGACATCACAAGATCACAATGCAGAAACAATAAAGATAACGTATAACATGAAAATAGAACATAAACGTATGAAGAGTTCTTGACAGGGAAGAGTTCTTGATGTCAAGTGACGATCTTCCATGACAAGACGATGATGATATCTTGAAGGAAGTCTTCAGTGTCCTGATTCATCTGGTTAAACTGAAACAAGAATGTAAAAGGGTATTAGATTCCGGAGATGGTTGTGTAAAACAACGAGATGTCTATCCCTTATGATTAAGTAACCATCATACTGCAATAGAGCGAATACATTCCTCCCATCTATTGATGCTACCTAAGCCATCCCACCCATATGAAATATCTGTATTAATTGTAAGAAAACAACTTAGGCATTTAGCACAAATAACATGTGAATAAAGAGATAGAAATATACATGAAGGCAGAGGTGGGGAATAGCGAAAGAGAGCAGGGTGGGAAAATACTTGCCTCCTGTCATTATTAAAATTAAGATTATCTGTACACTGAAGCTAGCATAATCTTCAATTTTATCACATGACAGGAGGCTTCGTATTTTGCAATTTCAACGCTGAGTAAGTAGAGCAAAAGCTGGATTAGATGGAGGACGGAAATAGAACGTCCTAAAGGTGGATTCTCTGGTCCAGTCCGCCGCTCGTAAAATATCTGGAAGAGAGGCCCCCGCCGCGTAGGCTGAAGAGGCCGCGGCCCCTCGGACTGAGTGTGCACCAAAAGCCTGGTCTATCCCGGCGAGGGCTAATAGCCATCTAACCCATCTGGCCAACGTAGTAACCGAGACTGGAGCGTAGGGACGGACGTAAGAGATGAGAAGTTGGCGATTGGAAGTAGGCCGCAACGTCGCGGTGGCTTCCACGTATCGACGAAGAGTAGAGACCACACAGAGTTGTGGGTCTGAGGGAAAAAAGGGGTAAAAAACAGAGGAAGAGTCAGATTTCGTGCGTCTAGAGATCTGGAAGGTTACTCCCGCTGGGCAGAAGGTAAATGCGTCGGCATCGAAAGCGCGTACATCGGACACCCGACGAAAGGAAACTAGGCAGAGTAGGAAGGTGAACTTTGCCGTAAGCTGGCGGAGTGATAAGTTCTTATTAGGGGGCCAGTCCCGTAAAAACTGTAAGACTATGCCAACGTCCCAGAGTCTCGAGTATTTAGGTTCCGGGGGCGCCGAAGGCGCATGCCACGGAGGAGTCTACAAATGAGTGGGTTCTGGCCCACTGGTGTCCCTTGAGTCGGCGTATGAGCCGCTGAGATGGCTGAACGTATCACGTTAATGGACCGGTATGACTTCCCGGTTGTGAACAGAGAGGTGAGGAAATTCATGATGGAGGGAATAGGTGCCGTAAAGGGATTGAGATCCCGTCCCAGACACCAAGTAGTCCAGCAGTGCCATGCTGATAAGTAGCACCTCCTTGTTCCTGGCGCCCATGAGTCCCATAGGAGCTCTCTAGTTTCCTGCGATAAATCCTCGGTTCGCCAGGAACCCCTGAAAGAGTCCAAGCCACCAGGGGCAGTCGGCCCTCCTGGACCAGCGGATGGGGTAGTCCCATCGGGTTCCTGAGAATGGATGGAGTATCTGGTAGGAGGAGGGGATCTTTGTTCGATAGTTCCAGAAGATCCGGGAACCATGGTTGGCTTTGCCATAGAGGTGTGATGAGGGTCAGTATCACCCTCTGCCTGCGGATTCGGTGGAGAACCCTCGTAATCATTGAGAATGGAGGGAAGGCGTAAGCCCCGTGTTGTGGCCATTGTTGCAGAAACGCGTCGGTTGCTAGACTCTCCGGATCTGGGAGCCAACTGAAGAAGTCCTTCGTCTGATGGTTGTTGCGGGAGGCGAATAAGTCCAGGGAGAAGGGGCCCCTCTGTGCATCTAGCATCGTGAAAACGTGAGGGTCTAGTTGTCAGTCGCTGGCGTCCCTCCAGTGGCGTGAGTACCAATCTACTGTCGTGTTGGTCTCTCCTGGTAAGTGTTCTGCTAATAGCGTGATGTTGCGAGGCAGACAATAATCAAAGATTTCCTTCGTGAGTTCTACTAATGCTTGGGAGCGGGTGCCTCCGAGTCGGTTGATGTATCTTACCGCCGAGACGTTGTCCATCCGGAGAAGGATGCAGCAGTTGGATCGTTCTTTTGCCAGACTGCGAATGGTGAACGATCCCGCCAGGAGCTCCAGACAGTTGATGTGCATCGAAAGTTCTTGGGGAGTCCACACTCCCCCCGTGGAGGAGGTGCCGTCTGTTGCTCCCCAACCTGAGCGTCTGGCGTCTGACTCCAATATGAAGTCTGGTTGGTTTCCAAATATCGCCCGGCCATTCCAAGCCTGCATGCAGTTCAGCCACCAGTGCAGTTCCTCCCGAACCTCGTCCGACATGGGGACCGGCTGGTCGTATGTTGGGTCTTTGCGAAGGAACTTTGTCTTGAGGCGTTGCATGGCTCTGTAATGCAGGGGTCCAGGAAAGATGGCCTGGATGGATGACGAGAGAAGGCCCACGATTCGTGCTAGTAGACATAAAGGTATGGATGTCAGTCGAAGTACCTTCCGAATTTCTCTGCGGATGGTGGCAATTTTTGCGGCCGGGAGGCGTAGCGTGCACGATATTGAGTCTCGAACCCAAGGAATTCGATCGACTGAGCAGGAGTCAGTGATGACTTGGGGCCGTTGATAATGAAACCCAGTGAGTCGAGGAGGTGTACGGCGTAGTCTGTATGTCTCTTTAGGGTCCTTGCATCCTCGTCGAATATCAAGATGTCGTCGAGGTAGACGATGCATCTTATGCCTTGGGCCCTTAGTCTCGCCATTACCGGCTTCATCATTTTGGTGAAACACCATGGGGCCAAACTGAGGCCGAACGGGAGACAGGTGAATTGCCAAGGTGTCCCGTGCCAGTAGAAGCGGAGATATGAGCGGCTCCTTTCGTGCACCGGTATGGTAAGGTATGCGTCCTTTAGGTCTAGACGCGTGAACCAATCGTTGTCTCGCAGTAGGTCCCGGAGAAGATGGATACCCTCCATTTTGAAGTGGCGGTACACCACATAGGAATTGAGCTCCTTGAGGTTGATGACGGGATGGAATTCCCCAGTTTTCTTCCTGACTAGGAAGATATTGCTGTAGAACCCGGTTGAGTCCGGAGCTGGTTGGATGGCACCCTTGGAGTGTAAGTCCTGAAGTTCCATGTCTATCAAAGAAGCGTCTGCCCGTGAAAACTGAATCGGGCGAGGTGGTGCCTGTTGGAGTGGCCTCGTCTCGAACTCTATTTGATAGCCCCGCATCGTCCGAAGTATCCATGTGTCGGAGGAGAGGTCTGCCCAATTCTGGAAAAAAAGAGAAACACGACCTGCGATATGGCAAGGGGTTAGAGGTAGTATAGAATGGTAACTTACCGTTGGAGAATCTCGCTCGGGAGCATCCTCGGCTGCCACGGCCACGTTCCGATCCCCTGAACTGATGGAATCGATGGCGTGCAGATGGATCTGTGTAGAATGGTTGCGACCTGGTTGTGCGGGGGCCGGATGGCCAGAAGCGGCTGGTGGCACGGCCCCTCTCCCGACCAGCCCTCCCAAAAACACCACGGGTGTTGTGGCCGCAGAACACTTTCCGCATTGATGTTTGTGCCTTATTGAGGGAAGTGAATATGTTGACCCTCTTATTGAATATGTTGACCCTCTTATTAAGCTCAGTAAGGAAGGCCTCGCCAAACAATTTGCCCTGTGCCAAAGGGCCTAATTCTTTATCCCCCAGTTCGACAAGCTTGTCATCGATTCTGAAAAGTGCTGCTCGGCGCCTCTCCGAAGAGAGGGCCACATTAGTGTTCCAGAGGAAACAGAAGCACCTTTGTGCCCACTCTCGGGTATCTCGTGCCCACTCACGCACCATATCTGGGGAGAAGTCATCAGCCCTTTCATAGGCATCATCTGCCATATCCATGATCCTCGCCAAAGGCCCGATGGCATCTAATAGTTTGTCCTGAGCTCCCTTGAAACCACGTTCCACACCCTTGCGTGGGTCCCGACCCCCGCGGGACATGAATGTGGTCATGAGCGGGTCGAATTCGGGGGTGTGTGCTACCTTATCTGGTAGGCTCGGGTGAGGACATTCAGATCTCATACGCTTTCTCACTTCTTTGTCCAGAGACTTCCGGAGCCAGAAGTGCATGAATCTGGTCAAGTGTTCGGGTGGTGTCCATTCTTCCGAACGGGGATGGCGAATGTTCCTAGGATCGAACATTCGGAGGCCAGAGTTGTCCAAAAATATTTCTGAACCCTCTTGTGGGGTGTCTAGGGATGTGGTCCCGGAGTCCTGGGGCTCACCCAGGGTCTGTTCCCCTTTAAAGTAAGGGTCCGATTTGGCAGCGGAGTAGTCGGATTCCTCGTGGTCGGAGGCTGCCGCCTGCCATTCGTCAACCACGGCTAACGCGTGTGATGAACCTGCATCTTCTTCCCCAGAGGAAACCTGAGCGGGTTTTTGGGATGATTTGCTTGTGTCTCGTCTGCGTTCAGCAGGGGCCTTTCCTTTGGATTTACGTGGTCCCATAGCCTCGCCTTTCCAATGGCGCTTAGGGGGGTGGGAGCGTTCCCTGGAGGAATCGGAGTCTTCCGAATCCGCCCCATAATGAGCCCGTTTGGGAATGGGCTTAGATGCGTCCTGTTCCAATTGGAACGACTTAGCCAAAGCTTTTTCCATGGATGCAGCAACTGCTGCTGCAATCATGGCCTGGAGATCTGAGGGATTTTGGGATTCTTCCATGTTGTTAATCACACCCGGGGCTCACCCGGTGAATATGCGTGAGGGCACTTGTGGTACTTGTGGCACAAAATGGGGAGGCCTGGGGACCAGGGGGTGGTGTAGAATAGGTAGTGGTTAACCTGAAAGCGCTATGCGACTGGTAGGTCAAGCGAGGGCTGTCACTGGGGCTCACCCAGGAATTTGGAATCCTGCATAAACAGGTCCTTTCAGCAGCACATAAAAGGGGGCTCACCCCTGCCAGAATAAGGGTATTCCCACTGGCTGAGACCAACCCCAAGTGCAAAGCACTAACCTGATACTGGTCCCACAGTGAGCTGATAAGGCTGCAGAGTTCAAAGAGTATTCCAGAGTATTCTGGCAGTAATAATAGGCTGGAGTAGTAAGCAGGATAGTAGTAACTGTTTAAAATGGCCGCCGGACTGAAAGTAGTAGGAAATGGGAGGTTTTAGTACCTCCCCTAGATGTTTGAGCGGCAAAAATTACCCGAACGGCGGGCGTTCGTGCGTACGAATCAGCCGAACGGAAGCGTTCGGCTAATACGCACGAATGCAAGCGCCTAATATGAGACTATCGCGGGAATTGCCGAACGCTAGGCGTTCATCAAAGGGAAGAAGTCTATGCGAACAGAAGTGCTGTTCGCGAAAAAACGTGCGAATGACGATAAGGCGGGAAAGAACCAGCGAATTTAACTGACACTAGGAAGTATAGGTGAAAACGGCGAAAATGCCGTTAAGACTCCCTGAAAGGGGTAAGCCAAATAAAAGCAGTGGAAAAGGTCCCAGAGCCAGAGGGGTGGGGGGGGAAGAGCCCCCAAAGGTAACAATACAGAAGCACTTAAAATAACATAATGAATAAATGTAATAGTAATAGAAATATTTAGACAATAGTTCTTAGATATAGATGACAAATAGTGTAAGGACAGAGAGGAAAACCAAGTCTGTACTTATCTTGTGATGGAGCAGCAAAGAAAGAGGAAATGATGTCATACGTTACACCTCTTATACTCTATACTGCATTGTGATTGGTTCTCAGTTATGTCACTCTTTTCTTTGCTGCTATGGAGTTAGTAAAGAAAGATTATGCAAAATACGAAGCCTCCTGTCATGTGATAAAATTCATTTAAGTTTAACACTTATTAAAACTTTGTTTGAATCAAGTTACCAGCAATTCTCTCTTTTCTTAAAGCTACAGTATTGATACTTTAAAGATTCTCAGTTTCTTCACAATTGTAATTAGGGAGTTTTACAAGCTGCAGTTGAGTTCCAATCCAAATCACCCAAGAAGCGTAACACCTGGAGACGTTGCTTGATCACTTCCTTGAGGCACACGGCCCAAGCAAGCCAGAACTGCCAGAAACAACCGCACTACCAGGCACCTCGAACATGAGACGCCGGACACAAAAGCCTGACAGAGACATAGGGGCCATGCTCCAGAGGCCCACGCCAACTACAACAACACAAAAGGAAACCCCACGAACGGAACGGGCACCAACAAGAGAACCGCTCAACAGGGATCGAGAGGCAGTGAATGAGCCCAACACTGAACCCTCCTTAAGCCTACAACATGCTGACAGCTTGGCCCCAACCACCAAAGGGGATCTCAAAATCCTCCTCGCAGACCTACGCAAAATGATGGCAGCTGACCTGGCGCCCCTACGAACGGAGATCCAGGCTAACACTACACGGATTAAAACAATAGAAGAAGACATCCTGGATGTCAGCACCACAGTGAATCACCACACTTACTACTACAACTTGTCCCAACGCCTGACTGCCCTTGAGGACCAACAGCGTCGCAATAATATAAAGATCCGCGGCATACCCGCCACAGTAGTGGCCGAGGAGCTGCCACACTACGTCAGGAGGCTGCTTACCTCCATCCTTTCTCCCTCAGTGGCCAAGAAAATCACCCTGAATGGCATATTTCGGATCACAAGCACGGCTAAATCCTCTTCAACATAGCCGAGAGACGTCATAATTAAATGCTCCTCAACGCTGGATAAAGCCCACATCATGGCAGCATTGCGGGGGAAAACCCCACTGACTTTTGAAGACTCCTCACTTAACTTCTTCAACGACCTATCCAGGGCAACACTACTATGGCGCAGAACCCTGGGTCCAGTCACTACTCACCTCCGATCCTCAGGTGTGACTTACCGCTGGGGAAACCAGGGCACTCTACTAGTGAACCGCAACGGAGCTACATACATACTCCGGTCCCACACGGAAACACCAGGAGGCTGCTTGATAAACTTGGGAATTCATTTTTCCTTCGATGATAGCAATCCGTCCAGGCCCTGATGTAGCAAAGCAGCCCCAAACCATGATGCCCCCACCACCATACTTCACAGTTGGGATGAGGTTTTGATGTTGGTGTGCTGTGCCTTTTTTTTAGCCACACATAGTGTTGTGTGTTTCTTCCGAACAACTCAACTTTGGTTTCATCTGTCCACAGAATATTTTGCCAGTACTGCTGTGGAACATCCAGGTGCTCTTGTGCAAACTGTAAATGTGCAGCTATGCTTTTTTTGGACAGCAGTGGCTTCCTCTGTGGTATCCTTCCATGAAATCCATTCTTGTTTAGTGTTTTACGTATTGAAGATTCGCTAACAGGGATGTTAGCATTTGCCAGTGATTTTTGTAAGTATTCAGCTGACACTCTAGGATTCTTCTTCACCTCATTGAGCAGTCTGCGCTGTGCTCTTGCAGTCAACTTTACAGGACAGCCACTCCTAGTGAGAATAGCAGCAGTGCTGAACTTTCTCCATTTATAGACAATTTGTCTTACCGTGGACTAATGAACAACAAGGCTTTTGGAGATACTTTTATAACCCTTTCCAGCTTCAACAATTCTTAATCGTAGGTCTCTTTTGTGCGAGGCATCATTCACATCAGGCAATGCTTCTTGTGAAAAGCAAACCCAGAACTGGTGTTTGTTTTTTATAGGGCAGGGCAGCTGTAACCAACACCTCCAATCTCATCTCATTGATTGGACTCCAGTTGGCTGACATCTCACTCCAATTAGCTCTTGGAGATGTCATTAGTCTAGGGGTTCACATACTTTTTCCACCTGCACTGTGAATGTTTACATGGTGTGTTCAATAAAAACATGGCAACATTTTGTTCTTTGTGTGTTATTAGTTTAAGCACACAAAGATTGTCTATTGTTGTGACTTAGATGATGATCAGATCACATTTTATGACCAATTTGTGCAGAAATCCATATCATTCCAAGGGCTTCACATACTTTTTCTTGCAACTGTATAAGAAAAATGTGCCATGAAACTGTCATATAATGACTATCTTGTTAACATTGCTTGGAATACCTTATTTGACTGACAATATGTATGGTTAATCTCGAGCACTACAAAAATAAAGAATTATAAAAAAAATAATATACAAAGGATAAGTATAAATATAAAATATATGTTTAGGAGATGCTAAGAGTGAAAGCATCTTTTAAAACGATGGTGTATTAAGTGGAAATAGTGATTAGAAAAATATCACTCTACGTAAAGGTAGTAGGCGTCATGGGGTGTATGGGAAATGTAGTTTGTTCGCCCGTCGACGTACAGTGTACGTCAAACATGTGCGATCGGCTGCAGGTAAAGGTTTGGCGAGTGCCGGTAGCCATATTGCGGCTGGTGGAACTCTCCAAACAAAAAATGGGGAAAGAAGGTGTACGTGCAGCCAGCTAACAGCCGTCACGTATAACATAAGCACCAGCTAGCCACCTACAGAGCATGCGTGGCCGGCTGAGTGGGGCTGGCGAGTGCCGGACGCCATCTTGTGGCTACAAAACATATGTGTATAGGCCAGTGGTGCCAGAGGAGGGAGAGGGGAGAGGAGGGTGGGAAATAATAATCAGAAAAAGAAAAAAGAAAACAAATAAGCATAGAAATACATAGATGTACGAATGTTATATTAAGGAGGGTATATAAAATTAGCATAGTACACATTATTAAATGAAATTGAACAAGTCAAAGTCTGCATTCAGACCAGAAGGAGTTAATGTTTTTAAATTGATTACCCATTATATTTCTGCTTTGCCAAGAATGTTTTTAATATTCCTACCTCTCCAGGTTATCACACATTTATTAATGCCTATGCATTTGAGTAATTTTATGTCATTATTATGCATACACAAGTGTTTAGAGACTGAGTGATTTAAATAGCCATTTTTAATGTTTCTACAATGTTCACTTAGTCTAATTTTGAGGTTTCTTGTAGTCATACCTACATACTGGAGGCCAAACGGACACTCCTGTAGGTAGATTACATTTTTAGTGTCGCAGCTGAGAAAATCGTTAATATTATAAGTTTTATTAGTTATATTTGATTTAAATAGGGTAGTTTTTGGTGGAACAAAGGGGTCAGTTTTTTTTACAAACAGTACATCGCTTACATTTATAAAATCCACTGGCATTGGAAATAAAAGAGGTAGTATTGGGTTTGATCTCTTTAGTAAAATTAGTGGTTAAAATTGAATTAAAATCGGGGGCGCCTCTAAAAATAATATTAGGTTTATCCGGTATAATGTTTCTAATTATTTCATCTTGTTTTAATAAATGCCAGTGCTTTTTAATTACTTTCTTTATGTGAACACTTTTGTTGTTAAAACTGAGAAGAGAAGAGGAAGAAAAGCTGCTTGCAGTGTGCTGCCCAGGATAAAAAGAAAGTGGAAAGGTGATTTTCTAGAAGTCCTGAATTGCCGAATTTCTGAAGTGTCGAATTTTGGAATGCAAACCCAACCGAATTGCCGAATTTCGGAATGCCAAACCGAATTGCCGATATGCCGAATTTTCGAATTGCCTAATTTCGGAAGTGCCGAAGTGCTTTGGATTTCTGAAAAATGGCAAAACAGGAGAGTGGTTGGGGTAGGGTTAGTGGTTGGGGTAGGGTTAGCGATTGGTGTAGGGTTAGGGGTAGGGTTAGTGGTTGGACTAGTGTTAGAGAGAAGGGTTAGGGTAGGGGTAGGGTAACCCTAACCCTATTCTTAACCTTACCCCTAGCCCTACTCCTAACCCTAACCCTGTTCCTAACCCAACCCTACCTGTAAGCTTACATAACCCTACCTCTAACCCTACCCTACCCCTACCCCTACTCCTAATCTAACTCTACCCCTACCCCTACCCTTATCCCTACCCCTAACCTAATCCTACCCCTAACCTAACCCTACCCCTAACAGTACGCCTAACCTAAACCTAACCCTATCCCCACCCTAACCCTACCCTTACCCTAACCCTACCTCTAACCCTAAACCAACCCTACCCCTAACCTAACCCTACCCCTACCCTTAACCCTACCCCCAAACCCTACCCCTATCTCTAACACTACCCCTAACCCAACCCTACCCTGAACCTGACCCTACCCCTAACCCTACACTTACCCAAAGTCCTGAAGTCTCGAAGCTCCGAAGTGCCGAAGTCCCAAATTTCAGAATGCCAAGCCGAACCGAACCAAATATCTTTCCCATGCACATCCCTAATGTTTTCTCCAATCCATAACTGCCTTGTATGACTGTGTCAGAAAGGCATGCAAGGCAGTCATAGCCCATATTACCTAAACTCTCTGGCTGCTTTATAGGTCAGTCCTGTCAGTGGCTGAGCTGTATGCATACATTTGATAAGGAAGTCTTTTTGGGGAAAGGGATAAGGCCTGGCTAAGTAGGCAGGCTTCTAAAAACGTTATGCAAAATGTAAGATTTGAGCATGCATATGCAGCATATTAATAAGGCCAAAACCGAACAGATGCATTAAAGTTGCACTGGCGACTGGAGTGTCCATTTAATTCTTTAGAAAGGGTCTATGAGGCCCAAGACCTCCAAACCTCCATCTCCAACTACAAAATACCATTATCTTCAGTATAGGACACAATTAATAAGACCTCACTGGACACCTTGGTGATGTCTCTTAAAAGCTTGTTAAAGGAGATGGTTAGATATAATCACCACTACACGCTGATGTATCCATTATGGTACTCTTAGCCTGCGGGTGCCATCCCTGGGTTCTTTGTTCAACCTTTTTTGTCAGCTGATTGGCTCACCCAATGAATGTCTTTAAAATATTTGCACACTAACTATTGCTAATGCACAGGTAGAGCATCCATATTGCCAATTGTTAAGCAGGGTGTCTATGGTTTGACTAAGAACTGAGGATTGCACTCATAGCCTACACAATGACATGTAGTGATTATGGTGTCTACAAAGATTCTTTAATCACATTCTGGGCTGCAGACATCATTAATTACTTTAGGGAAATTCCTGGCTGGAAACTCATTTTGACAACTCACCGTGTCCAACGCCAGTTACATTTTAACACATCTGAATACCTTACTCTGCCCATTACAGGGTATTTTCTTAAACACTTCTATTCATTTACTAACCACCCAAGATAGTTCTACTTAATTCTGTTGCTACAAGATAGTAATGTTATCACAAGCCTAGAGTTGATAATGACTATTTCACTTTCTCTGGGGTGTTAGTTGGAAAAATGATTACAGACATACATCTCTCTAGTGGCATTTATTTATTTTAATTATTTACATGTATATCATCTCCAACTTGTAATAATTGTTTTACTGTTATTTTGTTTAAGAATTTGCTATAGTCATATATACACACTGTTAAACCAATGTTTATTGTTGTTATTGAAGTATATGAAAATCCTTTCATTCTTGTGTTTTTGGTACCTTAGAAACTTATACACTTAGTCAGATAATGCCAGAACTGCTAACACCAACACATTGACCATGTGATGCCATAAATAAGCTTATACAGTCATGTGCTAACACCCCTTTTATAATGTTGTTACTTTTTAGTGATACTTTGCCTTTTGTTTGTTACTATAGTGAATAGTGGCTGTTTCCCTACTGCAAAATTCCAGAATTATTGACAAGGAGTTACCAGCTGCCGCTAATGAACAAAGTGCTAATATAGTGGATCACATTCTTTTCAATGGGAGTTGCTAACCGCTACTTAATGACTGGTTTTACACCCGGTCTCTACTTATTACCTGCTGCCTCTTACTAAAACAACTTAACACCAGCCTTTAGATGCTAACTGCTAATTCCCTATACATCCTATTGAAACCAAAAGTCTTGTTCCAACCCTGACACTAGATTTTACCATCCACCAACTTGCCTGTTGCTACTAGCCACACAGGAAAAACCTGTGAGTATTCTGGTGTGTGTTACTGTGCTTGGCCAGTAATCTGCTAATATGTCAGTGGTTGGTATCTGTGTTGGCAGCTGTTATTAGTGATAGGATACCAAAATGTAACAACAATGTTGGAAAGCTAGTGCTACCAGCTGGTTTAAAGGGACACTATAGGCACCAAAACAACTTGAGCTTCATGAAGCAGTTTTTGTGTATAGATGATGCCTCTGCAGTCTCACTGCTCAGTTAGCTGCCATTTAGTAGTTAAATTACTTTGTTTATGCATCCCTAGTCACACCTCCCTGCATGTGACTTACACAGCCTTCCTAAACACTTCCTGTAAAGCAATATCTAATGTTTATACTTGCTTTATATCAAATTATGTGTCATTTAGAATTTCTTATCTCTTGCACTGCTAATAGCTTCCTAGACATTGCAGGTGTGTGATTAAAGTTCATTTTGGAGAGCAGGAGATAACAACTTCAAGAATAAGTTAACATTTGCTTGAAAATTAAAGCATTTTTTGTTATCATGCAGGCTGTGTCAGTCACAGCCAGGTGAGGTGTGGCTAGGCCTGTATAAATAAAAACAAAAGTGATTTAACTCCTAATGGCATTGAGCATTGAATTATACACTAAAACGTCTTTAATAGGGAAAGCTGATTGTATTTTTCTTTTACACATGTATTCTGTCTTCATTTGCCTATAGATTACTTTATTATAATATACATGTAATTTTTATTACCATCCCATTTTTACAAAAAAGCTCAGATGTGGTAGTCCTGCTTTAAAAAAAATAATTTTATGCTCTTATCGATACATAGCCTATTGGTTCTGTAACATTTTGTGTTGTTACATTTCTATTGTTAAATTCACCCCTTTATATCATTGTATTGTAAGGTGCTGCTAAAAATGTTGGTGCTATATAAATAATGATGATGAGGATTATAATAATAAAATATTGTTAATTTTTAAACCTATATTTAATAACCTTGAATTTTTGCAATACTGACAAATCAATGGTAACTTTTCCCCTAATGTCAAGAGGACGAGGATGGAATTAAACAGTTTGACATATCTGGCTTATTTGTGCTTATCCTGAAACATAAATTACCTCTGGATTCCCTTGCTCTCAAGGTCGAGTTGGATAAAAACCTGATTCTTTTTTTATCGTGGTTTATTTTACTCACAAATGTTGCAAAAATATTAATGTTCTGGTTTAGAAAACCTTATTCATCACGAGGAAGATTACATAGATGTAAACAATGGCATTTTTTTTTAGTGAAAAAACATGCATTTCTGTATGATCCCAATCATGGTTGTTTGTTCCTAGCTGTTAGCTACTGATGGACTTGATGGACCACCTGCATTTAGCTCATGATTCCATTACATATATTGAGTGCGTGTTATCTGATTCTTTTAGGTGTACCCAAATCAGCCAGACAGAAGGATAAAAATGTTTTCCATCATCAATGTTGAAAAGATATATGACTCCATTTATGGTTAGTTTAATCTACTCGGCTAAAGCAGGAGAGTTACGATTAATGATTAAAGTGGCTGTTTGGTCCAGTAAAATATATAAATTAGTATCCAGATGCCAAGAGCCAAGCATGACTGATGAAATGTGTCAGGCTAAATAAGTAAAAACAACATAACTTTCTGTTAAGTAGCATGTGAATTGATGAATTGTGGCTAACTTGCATGCAACCATAGATAGAAAATGGGCCAAAGTTTAGTCCAACACAGTAACAGATCACTGTGCTGAAGATGTGGTGTGGTTTTGTTTTTCTCATAAAAATGGACTCAAGGAGGATACATCAGAATTTAAGCAGGACATTATCAAACACATTTTGCCAAATCCTATTTTGCCTCTAGGTGTCCTACAAGTCTTAACTGAAAATGTCGCTTACAGGATTTTCAATATTATACATAATGATCCTCTGGAAGGATGTCCTCCTTTGCCTCATTGGGCCGCAGGTCACATTCGCCCTGACCTGTTTTGGCGGTGTATCTACTGCAAAAATGCCACAACCTATAGCTATGAAATTTTCCAAGTGAATAGTACCCATATATGGTATTTCCTACATCCAACAGTCCATTTATACTATTTTGATTATTTGTGCTATTAACACGGCTCTCCATTTAACTATTCGTTATTTTGATATCTTTGACCCGGCTTTGTCTCGAAGGGCAGGTAACACGTCTATTTGCTAAGGTTAGAGGGGTTTATATGCATATCCATAACATCCTCTATCTTTAACAACATGCCTTAAATCTACACTTCTGTATAGCTCTATCTTGCAACTCTGTATCTCCATCTTAAGTCCACGTCAGACAATGTTATAAGGACCGCCCTTTCCCAATAGTCATAAATAAATAAACAAAAAACAGAGTTTCTACTTGTCAGTCAGCACAGAGAGAGCATTATAAAAAGGACAAAAAACCTCTACTACTCTAAATCTGTTAGTCTACTGAAAGTAAATCTCTGCAAAAACTAGTGGAATTTAGCAATAAAGCCATCACTTTCAATATCACTTATAGAATACTATAATAAATATGATCTAAATAATGACAGAATTAAGCTGTCACATTTTCAGAACACTTTGATAAAAATCTCCCGCTCTCTCGGTTTTCGGCTTCAGAAATGTGTGTAATGTGGGTCCTGGCTGTTCTGAGACTGAATTTAATTGGGATGTCACTTGATAAATCTTTACATTTAAAGAAACAGAGCATCACCTGAAAAAAAGTTTATACAAATTATGGTTTGTTTCAATGTTTTATTCAGTTATATAATTTCCAAAGAATTTCAAAGCTAACAGGCTCAGCAGATTTTAATAAAACTCTGTGTTTTTGCCCATTACCTCTTAACATTTGTGATCCCGAACAAAGGCAGGACTGAGTCAATTCAGAAAATAACTGGATCAACTCAAAAGTGAGTCAAATCAAACAATAAAGCAAGCTAAAGTAAAAGCTAACAGAGGATATTTTGATACGGCATTGGAAAATAGATATGCTTCCCAGGAGAACTCAGTAAGAGAGATTTGGGATTAGTTTTTTGGTAAAATTACACACACAAAAACAGCTTGCTGTGAAAAACTGTGTATTTAATCTAAAATGTACATAATACAGACCACAAAATTCCATGACAAGGCAAGCAAATGGACCAAGGTGGCCTGCAAGCATAGCTTTTATAACATTTTAAACAATAATATACACTTTTTCAGAGCATGTTTTGTAAAAATGTGAATAAATAAACGTATTTTCGATGGTCTCTGTCCTCAGAGTAATCATTGCCGTTGTGTTGGACCAACTCAGTGGCGAAACTATTAGAGTTGCTGAGGTCGCAAGTGTGACTGGGTCCTCTGTTTTCCAATTTTCATGGTGGGCAGTAGCTGAATTACATGGGTTGCTGAGGCCTCGAGTTTGACTGGCTACTCTCTGTTCTGCCTGTCAAGGGGGGCCTAGGGGACCCCCTTCTGGTGGCCGGCCTTGTAGTAAGACAGAGTAGGCACCTGCTTACCTGGATGGCAGGTGCCTACTCGGCCTAAATATTGTGCCTGGGTAGAGAATGGAGGAAGCAGGCAGCGAGAGAGCAGTATACCTCATTTTCTTCTTGCACTGCTCATTGTATGCCCTGTGGTGATGCCAGGATATAATGTAACTCTGGTCCCCGAATCACTAAAAAGGCACTGTAAATATGTGTCAAACAATAAATGTGTGTGTCTGTCAGTGAAAGTGTGTGTCTGTGAGTGTGTGTCAAATCAGTGTATGAGTGTTTGCATGTCAGTGTGTGTCTGTCAGTGAGTGTGTCAGTGAAAATGTGTTTGTCTGTCAGTCAAAGTGTGTGTTGGTTAAAATCGATATACACAACATAGAACAAATATGGAACTCATTTACATCATATGGCCATATTGTTTTAAGCCCACCACCATATCACAGTACCCCAGTATCGGTGGGTTCTACACTAATTTTAACATGGGAGACGAACATGCTAACTGCAATACTTACTGCTTAAACTGCTTCCAGAGACTCTCCTCAAATTTATGCTTTCCTGTGGGCACCCATAGTGTAAGTAATCCATTATTTATCAGTATCTTTTTGTCATATGGCATGCACTATATATTTTTCTTTTTTCAATGCATATATCCACATAGAGGATCACAACCAACCATATATCCCATTTTGGGGTTGTACTATTCTGCATTGTCCGATAGAAGCCATCTTGCGGCTTCATAAAGTATGAGTGTATTTTGACCATGAGATAAACTTTAGATCCATTAGTGAGCATTGTACCGCTCAGGCATGAAGTGGAGCTCATTTGCAGCTAATGAAAGGGAAATTACTACATTATAAGACTTTGTTTTTGGCCCATTCTTATCGTTCCATATGACCATAATTATAAACATCTAAGGCACTGCTCCCACCTTCTCCTGGAGTATACTTCTATTTTCCCCAAAAAAGAGAGTCCAGATAAGATTGTTGTACTGCCTGTACGTACTTCAACCAGTATTCCCCTAGCGCTTAAATACCTTTATTTTGCATTAAGCATTATGTATACCTAACTTTCACCTTAACTGTAGTTTGTATGTCTTTTTTTTTATTATTTTTACAGACGTAATATCATGTCATTTCACATTGACACTGAATTACTTACCATATCACTCAGATTACTTCAAAATTGGCTATTTGTTGCTCACTGTAATATGTTAAAATAGTCTTTTGTCAGAGTGAGCAGGTCAATGAACTGACCAAGTTCTCGACCCTTTTTACAGAGCTTTGCCATAGTTTATCAATCCAATGCTTCGATACTTTCCCTGCTGAGGTGCATCTCCATCGGACCAAAAGGGTTCAACTTACCCCTTCTCCCTGGGCCAAGGTAAACTTTGACAGATGACTAGAATATGGCACCCAGACACTCCTGGCACCATAACTGCTAAAGTGCACTCTAGTGGTCATGGTTTCAAAAATGTGGCTTTAATAAATTGTCATCAAAGAAAGAATCAATTTATGTATGTGGATTCTCAGCTATTTAGGAGCTCTAGTGGTTATGGTGCCTTGATGATCAATTTATACAATGTTTTGGAGTAAACTGAAAACCTATAATATTAGCTATATTCAGGCTAATATATCTGAATTGGAATAAAATTTTAATTTCTCAAATTGCCAATGCTAACATTAGTTTTAAAATTATCACTTTCAGTTTTAATGCAAAGCACTGTTTATTGAACTAACCTCTTAGTGTGAGAGGGAATATAAGTACACAAAAGCTTTTAAATATTCCAACAGTGTGAACTCTAACCTGTATTGTACTAAACAATGCAAACTGGGCAGGTTTCAACTGAAAGCAAGGCTACAGTAAAGTGCCTTCTTTTATGAACCGGCTGTGTTACAATTATCTTGCTGCCTGGATACAATTATTCAGTGTATGACAGCAGGCAGCTCTATGCATTATTATACAAGGTGAGTATAGAATATCTAGTCAGCTATAGGAATACACTGGATAATGGTGAGATATTGACTAACTGGAAGTGTCTGCACAGAAAATAAAATGTTAGACCATAATGAAATTCTCCACTTAGCTATACTTCCAGCTCAACTACTTTGGCCTGAACATTTAAATTTTCTTGTCAATGCCCAGATTAGTAAAAAGGCCTATCTATTGTCCCAATTTCAGCTTGACAGGACCCTATAATCAGAACACTCACTACGAAATTTAAAAAACTGTGAGGCCTGTTCACTAAGATGGGAATTGCCAAGAGAACTGTCCCTAAAAAGCGTAACGCTCGTGTTACACAAAGGACACTAGGACCCTGCAGAGTGTACTGAAAAAGTGCTCCTTGCATGTGCTGTGTAACTGAATCCTCTGTACCTTGGTACTTGGAGAGGACTGCAGGTAAGCCTCCTTCCTACTGACAATGGGTCCTGGCCTGGAATGGGTTCTGTTTTGGGGAATCAGGTACTCATGGCCATTCGGACTGCTTTTCCCCCTGGTTTGAATTTGCAAGGTTGGGATATGTTTGTTTTAAAAGGGATTTTTTTCAGGCATGTGATGGCTCTCCATTGCCCTCTGTTGGTGAAACTGGAAAATGCCTTGTTTGCATAATCACAAATACATCTACATATCTCTGTTTTTCCATTGTTTGGGAAGTTGTAATTATATTATATATTTAATGCAATAATATGTTGTCTATTTTTCAAGTTATGTATGTTTGTTTATATTTTGATGGTTTTCACCACATGCTTAAGGACAAGTCGGCAAAGGCTAGTCCTTGTTCAAAAATAGTGTGCTTGTTCCATCTGAAACTTTGTGTCCTGGTTTGTTATTCAGA
Organism: Pelobates cultripes; assembly: GCA_933207985.1. NCBI lineage: Eukaryota > Metazoa > Chordata > Amphibia > Anura > Pelobatidae > Pelobates > Pelobates cultripes. The sequence goes on along the minus strand of OW240918.1, from coordinate 56,592,994 downwards.
CCTGTTGGCTGGCTGCTTGGTCCCTGAATCCTAGACAAGTTAAATAGAGATAGGCTTGAAATCCACAAGTGTTTTTGTAAAGGTCACAGTGCAGGTGCCAGTCTGGGAAAGGAGCTGAAGAAGCAAAGGCAAAGGGGACAATACCTGCCGGGAAGAGGAGTGGTGCATCCTTGTCTGAGTTCCTAAGAGATCTTATGCTTCGTCAACTGGTCTGACGAGTTCCCGAGTCCTCTGTGGCAGTGAGGAAGTGGACTTGGGAGAGGTACTTGTCTGCCAATCTAAAATTCTTGAAGTAGAACTGTCACTTGTCTGGAAATCACACCATGAAATAAAGTATTAAAAATCACCTAAAACGTCTGTTAACATTTATATTGTTTGACACTCGGTTTTATTTTAAATGTATATTAAAGATTTTACCAAATCCCCTTGGATAGGGGTAATACAAACCAAACCAAAACCGACCCACTCACTTGCCACCGCAACACCGACTCTATCTAGGCCCCAAAATGGAACGCAGATGTTTGCCACAACAAGAGGCACCCACAGACTACCACAGCCCACTTCAACCCACACAGCAACCGACTGACAGTAATAACTCTAGTGGCCCCAACCTAGACCTACCCAACCCAGTTCTCGACCACACCTAGACCACATACTCACAAGCACAGGCCAAAGGGTACCGACTATAGTCGGGACAGGGATGCCCTCGTAGCACCCACCAAAATGACAAGCGACTCTCCAGAAAGGGCCCAGGCCAAGAGACATCAAAACTAGGACAAACAATCTAGAGCATATTGCCACACCACACCGGGTACCCTGCTTAAACACTAAAAGTTTACTATTGTAAGGCTAGCGCAATATCTGGTTTATAAAGCTTGTTCTAACATAAAAGAATTAATAAAATGTGCTAGAATAGCGATTGCCATAAAATGTAATGCCAAGATTTCTAGCATAACTTTAAATGTAAACTTGCAGTCTAGCCTATTATATGCAATGATTATTTAGACCAGATGTCACTGTATAAAATGCATGTCCATCTCTTAAGCATAGACAAGCATAACAAAACCAATATCGAGAGACGGAAACTATGACACTCAACATGAACACTGATCTTAAGCTACTGAACTAAACTTGTTTATAATTTACAATTGCATTGAACACTCAAATGTTTATGTTAATCGAGCACCTAAACTATTGCAATTTTGTTATTTCTAACTAAAACATGTGCCTGACAATCGATTACCACTGTAATGCAAATGTTCACTAATATACCCTCGTAGCACCCACCAAAATGACAAGCGACTCACCAGAAAGGGCCCAGGCCAAGAGACATCAAAACTAGGACAAACAATCTAGAGCATATTGCCACACCACACCGGGTACCCTGCTTAAACACTAAAAGTTTACTATTGTAAGGCTAGCGCAATATCTGGTTTATAAAGCTTGTTCTAACAAAAAAGAATTAATAAAATGTGCTAGAATAGCGATTGCCATAAAATGTAATGCCAAGATTTCTAGCATAACTTTAAATGTAAACTTGCAGTCTAGCCTATTATATGCAATGATTATTTAGACCAGATGTCACTGTATAAAATGCATGTCCATCTCTTAAGCATAGACAAGCATAACAAAACCAATATCGAGAGACGGAAACTATGACACTCAACATGAACACTGATCTTAAGCTACTGAACTAAACTTGTTTATAATTTACAATTGCATTGAACACTCAAATGTTTATGTTAATCGAGCACCTAAACTATTGCAATTTTGTTATTTGCCTGACAATCGATTACCACTGTAATGCAAATGTTCACTAATATACCCTGATGTCGCTGTTGTGGCGCACCAAGGTGTATTGTTACTTTTGTGCACACCAAAAATAAAGAATAAAAAAAAAAAAATGATTTTATCAAATGAAATCACAATCTCATTTAGTCCATGGCATAGCCAGGGCACACAATGCTAATGAGTAGGTGAAGAGTTCAAAACATTGCTTCTGCTTCTTTATATCCACTACCTATCTTCAATGTAAAAAAGGCAACATTCACTAAGATAATTGGCAGCCATTGCCCAATTACAAAAAAAAAAAAAAAGAGGTAAATGCTGGTGTGGAATTCTACAATTTACAATTTATAAATGCCCCGGTCTTAGACCTGTACATTATTCAATCTTTAATAATAATTCAATTTCACTAGTATACAGCATCATAACTATATAGGCCAATTTCTTTACACCTTCGTTACATGTGTTTTCTTTACAAACAATGGCACGATTGCTTGCATTCAGCATGTACATGATTTTCCTGTTGTCATATAGAGACAGTAGGTGAACCAGCGTGAGCATTGTACGAAGCCTTGTTCACATTGACATTTCCTTGTGATGCCTCGGGCCACGATCAAACACACCCAAACACGTTGATGCATCACTAAATCTCTTTGTTGATTACACCCTTATTAACTTGATTAAATATATAATTTACTTGTCTTTTTAAAACAAACACCTGTTAAGGCAACTGGCCCTTTTGATATACTTGAAAACCACAATTTGTTAAGTACAATGATAATTAGGTATCCATTTAATTAATATATTGCCTAAAATTGGCACTGTGACTTTTTTTAATTAATCCTTTTATTGGCACTGTCACTTTTTTATTTAATCTTTTTTTTTCACTCTATATCATATCATATCATATCAATTTATTTATTTTTTTAATTCACCTTGGTCTTTTTTCTATACATAAGATAAATTAGGAACTTGTTTTTCTTGTGTAGAGTGTGATATTTGACAATCTTTGACAATGAGCAGAGCTTAGTGTCATGTTTTTTTTTTCTTTCTATATGCCCCTAGTATTTTAATAATTATGCTCCCCTCTTTGTCACTTGCCTTTGTTTATATATATATATCTTTTCTTTGTGCTGGATTTTAATACCTGAACAAAGCCATTTTGTTCTCAGCTTAGCAACTGAAATGGAAGTTTGCTTTAAGGGATAGTATAAGTGCCAGGAATACCGAGTATTCCTGGCACTTTAGCTCCCTCTACCTCCCTCTGCAGAGCGTGAGGACAACCAGTGTCAGCGGACCAAAGATCCGTTTGGATGCAGGAAGCCTCCAGTCTGGTAGAAAGCCACTGGAGGCAGACTTAGTCCTGCAATGTAAACATTGCTATTTCTAGTAAAAATGGGACACTGCACTTAGACCACTTTAATGAGCTGAAATGGTCTGGGCCTATAGTGTCCCTTTAAGCGTCTCTCATTGCCAACATTTTCCAAAGATCAGGCTCCTCATTTGAAAAACAAAAGTTCCTACTTTTTATCATGTATAACTAAAACACTAAGGTGAATAATAAAAAAATAAATAAAAATAAAAATAGAGGGCTAAATAATGATTAATTTAAAAGCAAAACCTTAAGGATCAAACTTCTGGAATAAAAGGGAATCATGACATGTCATACATGTCATGTGTCGTTAAAGGAACACTATAGTCACCCAAATTACTTTAGCTAAATAAAGCAGTTTTAGTGTATAGATCAGTGATGGCGAACCTTTTTGAACCCGAGTGCCCAAACCGCAATACATGCCAACTTTTTTTTCCTCAAAGTGCCAACACGGCAATTAAACCTGAATACTGAGGTTTAAGTTTAGAAAAAACAACTCATACAGTTGTCCAAACTAGTTAAAGGACCACTCTAGGCACCCAGACCACTTCAGCTTAATGAAGTGGTCTGGGTGCTAGGTCCTTCTAGGGTTAACCCATTTTTTAATAAACATAGCAGTTTCAGAGAAACTGCTATGTTTATGAATGGGTTAAGCCTTCCCCTATTTCCTCTAGTGGCTGTCTCATTGACAGCCACTAAAGGCGCTTGCGTGCTTCTCACTGTGATTTTCACAGTGAGAGCACGCCAGCGTCCATAGGAAAGCATTATGAATGCTTTCCTATGTGACCGGCTGAATGCGCGCGCAGCTCTTGCCGCGCGTGCGCATTCAGCTGACGGGGAGGAGAAGAGGAGGATGGGAGGAGGAGAGCTCTCCGCCCAGCGCTGGAAAAAGGTAAGTTTTACCCCTTTTCCCCTTTCCAGAGCCGGGCGGGAGGGGGTCCCTGAGGGTGGGGCACCCTCAGGGCACTATAGTGCCAGGAAAACGAGTATGTTTTCCTGGCACTATAGTGGTCCTTTAACATCTTTTGTTTTAAAAGAAGAACACAACAGAGAGTTCAATGATACAAATTTTAAATAATGATATAAATAGATAAAATTAAGCTTATATTTATTAGTCTCTCCAACAAATGCAATGAATACACACATACAGCTGAACACATTCACACACCGACTGCTTAATACATACACACACCAACACACAGACAGCCTGCTAAATACACATACACTCCGCTAAACACACACACACACAGTCTGCTGCATACACGCACAGTCTGCTGAATACATAAAGACTGCTGAATACACACACATATACTGCATTGAGGGGTGCAGTGTATGTGTTTGTGTGTAAGGCTGTGCTGTCTGTAAGGCTGTGCTGTGTGGTGGGGGGGTGCTGTGTGGTGGGGGGTAGGAGTGCTGTGTGGTGGGGAGGGGTTAGGAGTGCTGTGTGGTAGGGGGTAGGGGTGCTGTGTTGGGGGAGGGCTTGAAGATACATTTAAAAATTTCTTCTTTTTTTTTTTTAAAGCATATTGATTCAGTATCCCCCCCTCCCTTCTTCTTACCTTTGGTGAAGGAGAGGGGGGAACACAGCCATCCCTGGTGGTCAGGTGGTGGTAAGTATGTAGGACAGGAGCCTGCAGCTCTCCTGTCCTCCCGTGCGATGCTGTGTGGAGCGTTGCCATGGTAACGCGTGGCAACGCTTCACACAGATCGCGGGAGGACAGAAGAGCTGCTTCCTAGATGCCTCCCCTCTGCTTCCAGTCCTGCCGACTGCAAGCAGGTGCCTACTTTACACTGATGGCAAACCTAAGGCATGTTCTATACACCAAAACTGCTTCATTAAGCGTAAGTTGTTCAGGTGACTATAGTGTCCCTTTAAGCAAAGTTCCTTTTCTGTTGCCAAGGTAACTTATCAACAATGCATCAGTCAAAAGAATCCCACAGAAGGGCACACTGCAGACATCAAAATGGAGGTGCCAAAATATTGAAATCCAAAAAGATATTAATTATAAATAAAAAGCAAATGGCTAGGAGGAGTGGTTTAAAGAGTACGAGGAAAGGCAAACTGAAAGCAAAAAATGAAGTGGCACTTTAAATAGGTCTATCACCATAAGAGTTACACAAGGTGTTATTTCCAAGATACGATGCACCAGGGGGCGGGGCCTGACCAGCATGGAGCGCAGTCACACACTGCAGGAGCTCCTGTTGTTTTTTTTGCAATTTAGTCTTTTTAGATGTCTTTTACCAAGCTAAATTGGTGAAGTCAAGCCCTGCCGACATGATACTAACCTGGGGCTCCTAATTTGTGCATTTGGAAGCTGATACTGCTTCATTTTCTTGTCAACTCACTGAGGCAATCCTGAGGCCTAGCTGCATCCTGGTGCTATGGGAGAGAGGGAGGCGGTTGATCCCTTAATCCAAGTTCCACGAAAGGAAACCACAGTGAACTGCCCCGTTCTCCCGCCCATGCCAGAGAGGGACATCCCGGGACCTTACACTACATTCTACCATCTGGGACCATGGGCTTCCGTAGGAATTTTTCCGGGGGGTGGGGGAGCATAATTGTAATGACATCCATGCTTGGCCCCTTTTTGACAGTGTCATGAAGGGGGAAGCATACTCATTATCACATAAAGCCAGGGTGAATAGCATTTTCACAACTATGGTGTCAGGAATACATGTTTGTTTTAGTGACACTATAGTGTTCCTTTAATCAAATTAAAGGAACATTCTGGTCTTCATAACAACTTCATCTAAATGAAAATGCTATGATGCCAGGAAGCCCCTGGGTGCTCTCTTTCCTTTAAGGAGTGAAACTGCTCTCAAATGGTTTAACCCCAAAGTCTTCCTCCAGCTCCAGATATCCAGGTCACTCAATGGCAGTGGTGTATCCTGGTTTTGTGGACAAAACTCAGGCACCCCTCCTCCCCCCGCGCCACCCCACCCAACCTTTCTCCCCTGCCCCTCCTTCTAAATACACACACACATACACATTCACTGACAGATACGCATACACTAGCTAACACACAAACACACACACTAACAGACACACACACACACACTCACATTAACACACTCACTTTTAAAAAAAAATTTAAACCCCCCCCCAGCCTCCATACCTTTGGGAATGCTGGGGGGCGGGGGGTTCTCCCTCTCCCTGGGGTCTAGTGGTGCTGATGGGCTGCAGTGCGGGCGGCACTGGCGAGGGAGCACTTTCCTCTGAGCTCTCTGCTCAGCTCCCTCACTCGCCGCAGAGTGATGACGGGAGCCGGAATATGACATCATATTCCGGCTCCCGGCATCACTCTGCGGCGCGCGAGGGAGCTGAGCGCTCAGGGGAAAGTGCTCCCTCACGCGCCGCCTGATCGACCGCCCTGCAGCACAGCAACCCGCCCGGATTGTTAGTTAGCCGCAAGGCTAACAAGACATTTGCCCTGGGCATTTGGGGATGGCTTTTTTTGGCAAACCGGGCAAATGCCTCTTGGGCCGTGATGGCCATGGGTCAAGAGATCTCCCCTACCAGCCAATGCGGGGCAGCACCAAGATGGAGTTCTCTTCCATCATGGGCCGGAGGGGAGATTGAACAGTGAGTCGGACACCGTCCATGCTTGCCGAGCGGCTTCCTTACCTCCTCTTGCGAGATCCGAGATTAACCCACGGCAACGCTCTGAAAAACTGGTGCTCGCAAGAGGGAGAGAGATGTGGTCTGTACCTTACGGAGGTACAAACCAAATAACCTGCCAGCTGTACCACCAGGGATCTGTGTGCGGTGTGCCCCTTTTCACTGGACCACCAGGTATCTGCATGCGCTCTCTCCCCCCGGCAGGGTTATAAGGGGGAGTAAAAGTGGTTTTTTTTTGTTTAATTATTAAATTAATAATTTAAACATATATCCAACCACTAAATACACCCACCTCACAAACACAAACACACTACACACACTGCACCCCATGCACTAACACACAAACACACTACACATAATCTATACCCCTATATACACACGACACCTACTGCACTTACACACACACACACACACTCTATACCCCTCTATAAATACTACAACTTCTGCACTCACACAAACACACTTCACACACTCTATACCCCTTATATACACACTATACACCCGTCACTAACTTACACACAGTAAACACACTCTATACCCCCTAAACATACACTACACTCCCTGCACTCACATACTTTATACCCCTATAAACACACACATTACACCCCCTGCATGAATACACACACTAATCTTTATCCCCTATAAATGCACATTCTACACCCCCTGTACACATTACACCACCTATGCATACATTACTGCCTCAATACATGTGCTCTACAGCCCCTTTATGCATACACACACTAGAGCCCCTATGTATACTCACAAACACACAGTACAGCCCTTACATGTACACACTACATCTCCTAGGCCTACACACTCCACAAGCCCTATAAACACACACACACATACTTTACAACCCAGAAACACAAACACACACTACAGCCCCTACCCACACGTAGTACACCACAAACAGACCCCTTTACACACACAATGCAACACAAATAGTCATTTGGTGGGGGAGAGGTGCGTGTCTATGGTGGTGACATTACACGCCCCCTTTATGTCTCCGCCCCTCCAAGTGGGCTGCTCTGCCTTCAATTGCCCGGCTGAATTTTTGTCCCAGTCCCGCCCTGCCCATAGGGGTGTTTAAATGCTAACGGTTAGTCCTACAGTGTGCAGCCATGCTTACTATGCTATCTGTGTTAGCTCTTATTCTATCTATGCAGATTTAGGCCTTCTACTTATTAACATAACTCATGGTATTTCAGTTAAGTATAGGCATAGTCTGCAGTTTAACCAGTTGACTTACTTTTCTTGCAGAGCAAATTCTATATATCTGTCTACCTTATCTTGTTATATATATATATATATATATATATATATATATATGATCTCTAATGCACATCTTGTTTAAAAAAAAAAAATCAACTCACTCCTGACATTTCATATTTCTGCAACAATTATTTATTGTCATATGTCATCCTGTGGAATGTTTATACAAGCTTACCTGTCAACCTATGCACTGCCAAAATAAAAAAAGAAATAACAAAAAGAAATAAGCAATACAGCAAAGTAATGTGGAAGCAAAATTATGACTCAGCAACCCGTGGAATCTGTGATCCCAAGAAGGTTGAAAAATTGGACAGTGATCGGAAATAGTTGTGGGCAGGGCTCGAGTCCTGCAGGAACACGTTTCCCTTAGTAGTCCTGCAGGACATGCCAGGGCCAAGCCAGGGCGGGTGCACAGGGTGCACTACGCCAGGGAGGTGGGGGCCCCATGCGAAGCAGGCCGATGGGCTGTCACAGGTAGCCCAGCAGGTGGCCAGCCAGCCACCTAAGGGCGCCTCTGGAGCTGCGCTTATTTAGCAATGCAGAGTAGGTACCTGCTTGTCCCAGAGGCAAGTGCCTACTCAGCAGCAATATACCGGACCAGGCTGGGGTGAGGACAGAGTCAGATGGTGGCAAGGGAGCGCTGTCTGAGCAGATGATCTTCCTGCTCCCTCGTGCGCCCTCTATGGTGATGCAGGGAGCCGGAATATGACGTAATTCCGGCCCCGCATCACTAAACAGCACGAGGGAGGAGAGAGGAGAAGGAAGAGATTCAAAGACACTAGACCCCAGGGAGAGGACTCCTAAAGGTCGGAGAAACAAGCAATACAATGAATTTGTGAGTGTGT
>OW240918.1:56451645-56584001 GCA_933207985.1 Pelobates cultripes | reverse complement strand
GCTGAGCACACATATTTCAATAAAGATGGCTGCTAGAAGCTTCTAACCCCTCCTTCCCCTCCCCTCCCTTCTTAAACATCGACTAACTACCTCGTGTAACAAGATGGCGCCGGGAAACCGTGGGAGACCCTCATGGTCCCGGTGACATCACCTGCAGTAGGCAGAGCATCAGAGCAACCACTTAACACCTAACCAATTATTGATGTATTATTCCATGTTATCTCTGACAATGCATATGATGTAATTTTGCTTTAAAAGGGACTTGCCGTCCCCTCTGAATAAACTTTCCTCAAGTTATTCAACAACCTAGAACCTGTGTCTGGTGTGAATTACTTCAGGGAGCGTGCACGCATTGTTTCACTGATTTGGCCAGGGGCAGATACACAAAGAAATAATCAATACTTTAATTGATTTTTCCATTTCAATTGGCGCCCAACGTGGGGTCACCGGAGGGCCGGTTCGGAGGGCCGGAACCAACGGACCGGAGCGGACCTCCGGAAAGTGGGACAAGCGGAGCCTGATCACCTCCATAATACAGCCGTTGCCTGTGTTATTCTCCTGTTTCGTGCCGGTCTGTCTCCGAGTCCACTTCCGGCTTCCAGAAGGCTACTAGAGACAGGTAACTAACTCATCCGGTGCGCCCTTTTTAAGTGAACCTGTCGATTGTCTATCTGCCTCCTGTATTCATTTATGTGTGTGTGTTTATTATACCTTTAAGACATGTTTGCTTGACTGCCTAGCGGGCAGGGAACGCAGTTTATGTTTGCTTGACTGCCTAGCGGGCAGGGAACGCATGTTTGCTTGACTGCCTAGCGGGCAGGGAACGCAGTTTATGTTTGCTTGACTGCCTAGCGGCAGGGAACGCATTTTATATGTTTGCTTGACTGCCTAGCGGGCAGGGAACGCATTTTATATGTTTGCTTGACTGCCTGCGGGCAGGGAACGCATTTTATATGTTTGCTTGACTGCCTAGCGGGCAGGGAACACATTTTATATGTTTGCTTGACTGCCTAGCGGGCAGGGAACGCAGTTTATGTTTGCTTGACTGCCTAGCGGGCAGGGAACGCATTTTATATGTTTGCTTGACTGCCTAGCGGGCAGGGAACGCATTTATGTTAGCCTTTTATGTTAGCTTGACTGCCTGGCGGGCAGGGAACGCATTACAGCCGGTGGGGCTGGGTTTTTATGTTAGCTTGACTGCCTGGCGGGCAGGGAACGCATTACAGCCGGTGGGGCTGGGTTTTTATGGGAAGCGGGCAGGGAACGCACTGCAGCCGGTGGGGCTGGGATTTTTGTCTGATTATTGTAGTATTTCCGTTGGTACCAGTGTTTTGCCGGGACCAGCCTGGTGGGTGAAGGCTGGAGATTGTTATATTCTGAATATCTGACACCGGTGGTGTTAACATGTACATGGCCATTTTGCTCTCTATCATTCTGTGGTTTCTGTTTAATTGTTGTTACAGTGTGGGTACCCTTGGTGTGTGTGTGTGTATTGTGTGGTTAGTTCTGGATTCCGGAGTTTACGCTCATTTGTATGTTTGTGATTTTTGCAAATGTCTTCTCATTAGCGCAGCCACGTTCATTTTCTCCTTTGTTCTTTATCTCTCCTGTGCCTGTTGCCCAGAGCTGTGTTAGTCACCCACGCTCATTCGCTCCCGTCCGTGACCACCACCCCGGGTGGGCGGATCTCCGTGACTAGTCTACGTTTGGGGAAGACGCACGGGGCTCAAGCTCTCATGGCAGTCGAGCACTGTAGACATTCTTTTTCCCCTATACTTACTATACTTCTTTGTCTTCCTCGTGTGGCACGCTTTGGTTAAACAAAAAAAAAATGGGACAGGAACACGCTAGACCTGCTAAGGGCTTGCTAGCTTGTGACATTGTGAAAGAAAGGGCAGGAGAAGATGCAATGCTAAAACTTAAAAAGATTGCTAAGGTGTGTGGTTTCCAGATGTTGCCCAGCGGGAGATTACAACCTGAGTTTTGGAGAAAGTTACTCATAGACAAGGAAGGGTTGTTGTTGGATAATGGACTAACGAAAGTTGCAGAGGCTTGGTACCGGGTAGCTAGAGGGTTGAAAAGGGAAGGATGGGTCGAGGAAGAACTGGAAGTTGAGGGGCAAAATGTGTATGTTTATCACAGGAGTGTTCACAATGATGATGTTGTTCCTATTGTTTCACGACCACCGCCCTATGATGGCGCCCGGAGCGCAACACTTAATTCCCGCCCTGTTTCCCCCGTCACGACGCAGACCCCACCTACTGGGGGTGTGTCGTCAGCTCCCACTCCCCTGTGCCCCGTACTCGGTGCGGATGGTTCCTACTATTACCCAGTGCCACTTCATTCGTTCCCTCCTACTCCCATGTCTCAACCCTCCTATGATTCAACCCCCTTCATTAGCCATCCTCCTGACATGCCTGTCGAAACCCCTCCGCTTTCATGTCCTTCGCTGCCTCCCCCAGTGACCGTCCCCACTCTGGACCTTACCATGGCTTCCCTCACCTCACCCATTGAAGTCCCACCATCCCCTTCCGCTTCCCTACTCCCATGCCCCTTCCACCAGCCCTATTCCTCCGAATCTCTGTCTCCCTGCTGACCCAGGACCCCTCCCTCCTCGGCCGATTTGCCGTCCCTAATCTCTGCCCTCACCGCCCTAACCCAGCCCCCCGTTACCACCTCTCCTCCAGTGTTACCTCCTCCTCCCGAAGCCCCAGCCCCCTCTACCTCGTTATCCCTCCCTCCCACGGCCGATTTGCCGTCCCTAATCTCTGCCCTCACCGCCCTAACCCAGCCCCCCGTTACCACCTCTCCTCCAGTGTTACCTCCTCCTCCCGAAGCCCCAGCCCCCTCTACCTCGTTATCCCTCCCTCCCACGGCCGATTTGCCGTCCCTAATCTCTGCCCTCACCGCCCTAACCCAGCCCCCCGTTACCACCTCTCCTCCAGCATTACCTCCTCCTCCCGAAGTCCCAGCCCCCACTACCACGTTATCCCTCCCTCCCACGCCGCCCAAACCCTCCGCCTACGTTGCTTTGCCACAGCCCCTTGTTCCTATCCCTCCAACCCCTTCCTCGGCAACCCTTGACGCACCTCCGTCCAATGACCTATCAACTTCAATCTCTGCCCTTTTCACTGCGGTCACTTCCCTGGTTAACTCCGCAATCCCTGCGTTGCCTCCCATCGATATACCTCCTCCTCCTCCTCCTCCCCCCGAACCTTCGACCCCTCCCTTGTCCCCCGTTAATTTCCTCGAGTCTTCCGATCCACTCTCTGCCCTTGCCCATGTCTTGAACACCCACCTCTCACGGCCAGCCCCGCCGCCCCCCATGGTGGCCCCTTCCACGGCTTTAGTTCCCCGTGCCCCTTCCGCCAGCACCAGCTACCCAATCATGGTGGTTGGGTCCGAGGTGTCTGCGACCTCGGACCAGCCCTATGCGATGGGTGCCTCCCCCCACGCCTCGGGTTTCCACCCAATTACCTCTCCTATCACCCCCTTCCCAGTTGCCCCCGCTACAGCTACCCCTGAGGCTATTCTTCACCGTGGTTCAATAGTGCCCGAGGAGGTCGTTGTGGTGGACCAGAGCCAACCCCAACTGGGGGGGGAAAGGCTTCCCCAACGACACTCGCTTCCCCAGGGGTATACTCAGATCAACCATGGGGCGGATGGTGCACCACCTATGTACGTTACTTTTAACCCTTCCCAAGCCGCTACCCTTGTAACTTCACTCCCTGATCCTGAGAAACACCCCATGCCCTTTTTCCGCAGGATGGCTCAGATCCGTAAGACATATTCCGCTGCATGGCGGGACCTTATTAGTTTATGTGAAATTAAGGCCGGAGATGCATACTGGCCAATCATGGAACGGAACTTTAGTGATGCTCCACTTACTTCTGATACTGATTTCCGTTCTGGTGAAATTTTCTGTGAACAACTTCGCGCCTGGGCGCAGGATAAACTAGCTGACCAGGCTACTTGCATTAATGACATAATCCAGGACAAACTTGAGACCGTTGAAAAGTACCATTCTAGGTTGACTCAGACATTTTCGGACTTAGGGTTCAGCATTTACAACAAGGCACACACCCAGATGCTCTCTGCAGCTTTTGTGGCAGGACTGAGAGAACACATTCGCAGGGGGTTAATTTTAGCTCGCCCTGAGTATAGAATTATTCCACTAGACACTCTTTTGTTAGTAGCCAAGGGCCTAGAATCTGTTTTACAACCTACGCAGCGTAGGGCTAGCCCGCTGATGTACACCGCCTCCACACCTATCGTTGGTTCTAATCAAGCCCCTCAGGTATTCCCCCAACAGTACACTCAATCACCTCAGGCACTGCCTGCACCCATCCCTTTCCCCCGGGACCGGACCATTATGACAATCCGGACCTGTTTTAATTGCAGTCAGCCAGGCCACTTCAGAAGAGATTGCCCACAGCCTAGAGTGTTCCGCCAGCCAAGTCCCCGGTACCAAGGCCCCCATGTCACCGGCTATAACTACCCTTCCCCTGGTTACCTCCCCGCCCTTCCCCATCCACATTTGCCTCAGCTTCCACCACCTCCTCCTCCTCCTCCTCCTCCTCCTGAATACACTCAAGCTCGGCCCCCTGTATCAGAAGCTCGCACGTATACTTCACACTCTGCAGAAGGGTTTGATAATGATGATTTCCAAGACGGCCAACCCCGTCCCTCCCTCCGCCCATCCCGCCCTCCCATGCATTCTGCTAACCCCCCTTCTACTTCCCGCCGGTACCAGGGACCAGACCAGGCCCATTTAGATTTATTACAATAGGTAACCGGCAAGCCTGTGTCAGCAACTTCTGCCATGGCAGTGTCTGCGGGGGATGGGGGAGGCCCTCTAGCTACTGTTGTTCTCCCTGTGGAGGGCCACCCCACCACTTTCCTGGTTGACACAGGTGCAGCCCGTAGTGTCCTTAGGGAACAAGACCTGCCTGACCCCTCTTTCTTATCTGACACTGATGTTTCCTGTGTTGGGGTGGATGGTACCCCACGCAGCAACCCCCTTACTAAGCTCCTACATGTAGGTTCACACATCCTCTCACGCTTTGTGGTTTCCTCTACTTGCCCCATTAACCTCCTAGGTGCCGATGTTCTCTCTCGCCTCCAGGCCTCCATTACCTTCACTGCAGATGGGCAGATTGAGTTGACAACTCCCTTATCACAAAAAGATACCTCTGTCCTCTGTTCACTCCCTATTTTGTTAAACCTAACTGACAACACAGGGGATGCACGGGTCCCACAAACCCCCAGTGCTCTGGATCGTATCCCACCTGAACTTTGGTCCACTGGCCCGGATGATATTGGACGCTTACATGTGCCCCCGGTCTTGGTTCAGCTCCTGCCCGGGGCACTACCTCCTCGCAGGCCACAATACCCTCTAAAGCCTGCACAAGCTGAAGCCATTACCAGACAAGTTGAAAGTCTCCTTACCAAAGGTGCCCTCATCAAGTGTTCCTCTCCATGCAATACCCCACTTTTTCCTGTTAAAAAGAGAACTGTTAAAGGTCAACCTGACCAATATCGTATGGTACAAGATCTCCGTGCTGTGAATGATGTGACCATCAAAGACACTGCCATTGTTCCTAACCCCCACACCCTCTTATCCCAAGTCCCATCAACTTCAACAATATTCACCGTGGTGGATCTAGCTAATGCCTTCTTCAGTGTTCCCCTTGACCCTTCATGTCGTTTCCTCTTTGCCTTCACCCATGAAGGACAGCAATACACCTGGACTGTCATGCCTCAGGGGGCTCAGAATTCCCCCACACAGTTTGCACACGCCATGTCACTGGTGTTGGAACCCTGGCAACAATCTCATTTGGATGTCGTCCTGCTTCAATATGTTGATGATCTCCTTCTCTGTGCTCCTGATTTACTCACTGCGGAGCGTGATTCAGAAGACCTCCTATGTTTTCTTGCTGCAGCTGGTTGCAAAGCCTCCAAATCCAAGTTACAATGGTGCCGGCCCTCTGTGGTCTTCTTGGGACACTGCCTTTCCCATGGCACCAAACATCTCACCTCCCAACGTGTACAAGCCATTCTGCTTCTTCCATTACCTGCTAACCACCAGGCTCTCCATGCTTTCCTGGGTCTAATCACGTACTGCAGGTCCTGGATACCTGAAGCATCAAAACTTATGCAGCCACTCTATGATGCCCTCAGGAGTGAACCTTTCCATCTCACAGAAGAAACTATCAACTGTTTCCGCACTCTGAAAAGAGCTATTGCTTCTGCACCTGCCTTGGGCCTACCAAACTACCAACTTCCCTTCAACCTATTTGTCTCTGAAAAATCAGGACATGCTTCCGGAGTCCTCACCCAAAAACATGGCTCAAGACAACGCCCTATTGGCTATTTTTCCTGCATGCTTGACCCTGTTGCAAGGGGTAGCCTCTCTTGCCTCCGCGCGGTGTTTGCCGCCAGTGCTCTCCTGGACAAGACTAATGACTTTGTTCTTGGCCATCACCTCACAGTGTTGGCCCCTCATGATATTACTGCAATCTTACAGCAAATCCGCCCAAAACACCTTTCTTCACAACGCCACCTTCGCCTACAGACTTCCTTACTCCTACCTGACAATGTGAAACTCCAGAGATGCCTTTCCCTGAACCCAGCCACTCTTCTGCCACTTCCCAAGGGGGGGATAGTACATCACTGGTACAGCCTGGACATCAACCCAGAGGTCCGAGCAGATTTACATTTGCCTGTGTTTACACCTTCCCCTGATGATGAACACTCAGAGGCCCTACTCCACTGTGTCTTGTGGTTTAGGGACATACCAAGCCCTGACGTGGACTATGAGGAAGAACTATTTCAGCTCAAAGACATCCAAATTACCTTGACTGACTTGTTTTGTGACTCCACAGGTACCATGCTCATTCTGGTACATCTTCCGGACAATGCAGTACACCTCTACCACCATTGGGAAACAGCTATCCCACACATACCTCTCACCAGATCCCACGACATCTCATGGGAGACCCTAGGCCCGATGGCCAAAACTTGGAACCAAATGACTCAAGAACAACTGACTTCTGCAGGAATAAATAAAAAGACAATTAACTACTGCACAACAGGACACTCCAGGTACCACACAGAGGCCTGTGAGGACCCACCCACCATAGACTGCGACCTTATTGATATCCCTCACGACTGTTTTGAACAAATGAAAATGGAAACTACACACCTACCAACTGTTTATGAAGCTGCATTACTCAACCCGGATCAGACACTATTTGTGGATGGCTCAAGGTTTGCTGACGAACAAGGACAATACCACACTGGATATGCAGTTACCACAGGATGTCAAATATTACAAGCAGCTGCCTTACAATCAACTAAATCTGCCCAAGAGGCCGAGTTAACAGCCTTGACTGTGGCCTGCAAACTGTCCGAAGGCCTACGTGTCAACATTTATACGGACTCAAGATATGCCCTGGGAGTGGCACACGATTTTGGCTTAATCTGGAAGACCAGAGGATTCCTTACAGCTACCGGTACCCCAGTAAAGCATGGGGCAGCCATTGCAGTACTGATGGACGCATTGGAACTCCCAGCAGAAGTGGCAGTATTGAAAGTAAAAGCTCATGGAAGATTAGACACAGAAGAAGCACGTGGCAATAACCTAGCTGATCAGGCAGCCAAAGAGGCAGCACGACAAGGATGGGAAGTGGACAGAAGAGTGGCCACAGATGCATTACCAATTTATACTATGCAAACATTGCCTACAGACCTCAAGCTGCTGAAGGAACAGCAAGCTGCTGCCACTCCTCAGGAGAAACAGAGTTGGAAGAACAAAGGAGCAATACTCCGTGATGAAGTTTACACCATTAATCTCAAGTTCTGTCTACCTAGAAGTATGTACCCAGCGGTGGTCCAATGGGCCCATGGGCCAGCCCACCTATCAAAGCTCCTGATGAATTCACTGATTGACAAGTATTTTGAAGCACCAGGCATCACTACCTTAACACAGAATTATTGCAAATCTTGTACTATATGTGCTAAGTGCAACCCTGGAAAGATCATAAAGACTGCACCTAATCATCTAGCCAAGCCACAATACCCCTTTCAGAGGATTCAGATTGACCATATTCAGATGCCAAAGAGCGGACGCCATGAATATGCACTGGTCATAGTGGACATGTTTTCAGGATGGCCAGAGGCCTTCCCAGTGACCAACCTCACCGCGAGGACAACAGCCAAGTACCTCTTGACAGAAATTGTTTGCCGTTACGGGGTTCCAGAAGTAATTGAGAGTGACCAAGGAACCTCCTTCACTGCCTCGCTAACACGGGAAGTCTGGTCAGCACTGGGGGTGACCCTTGCATTCCACACACCATATCACCCACAGAGTAGTGGTAAGGTAGAGCGCATGAACGGCACTCTAAAAGCCAGAATGCTTAAAATGTCACAAGAAACTAACATGCCTTGGCCCGAGAGTCTCCCATTAGCATTGTTTAGTGTGAGGTACACTCCTAGGGGAAAATACAGCCTGTCACCTTATGAAATTTTGTTTGGCACAGCACCTAGGTTAGGTTGTTACTTTCCCCAACAGCTTCAGATCCAGTCAGATGCTATGGTAGATTATGTGACAGCCCTCTCACATGCCTTGACCAAGATACATGCCCAAGTGTTTTCTTCTATTCCAGATCCTGAGTCGAATACAGGTACACACAAGCTGCTTCCAGGTGACTGGGTTATGGTTAAGAAGTTTCTCAGAAAACACACCCTAGAACCGAGATTTGATGGTCCTTACCAAGTGCTCCTGATTACAGCAACGTCAGTTAAACTAGCTGGGAAGAGTTCTTGGATACACGCTTCACATTGCAAAAAAGTGCCTGCTCCAGAAGAGACTGATCCTGTTGAAAAATGAATTTATTATGTGTCTTGTGTTTTCTTATGCTGCTACATTTTGCCTGGGCCCAACAAGTGGCCATAACCAAAGATAACCATGTTTACACTTTTTGGTACAATTCCTCTAATACTGATGTGGCTACATACACCTTTGACTATTGTGACATAGTTACTTGTACATTTCCACAAACACAACATGCAGCTGTATATAAGGACATACCTAACAAAAAGGATCCATACATTTGTGTGACTGGCGGAGGTTGGGGACATCATTGTAGTTCATGGAAAGCTGCCGGGTGGAACACAGGTAGACCATGGGGCTACAGACCTCAAGTTGCATTAGACAAACTTGACAAAGACGGGAAACCCTTGCTCTCTAGAATGACCCTGAGTAAACCCATAGGGTCAACTCCCATTAAACTCACCTTAAATATGGAACACACTAGTCCAAGGGATGCAGGGGAGTATGTGATGGGAATGTACTGGAAGGGAGGTGGCTCACATAACACATTAGGGACCTTTTACCTGCAAGATATGCTAAATTCCTCTGACTGGGTGGGAACTACACATATGGTCATTAACCCATTGAAACCACATATCAAAACCCTACATGACATGGTAGCCATAGCTAACCCCACCTTTGAAGATACCATGGCAGTAGAAACAGGGTTCTCAGATACCAATTTATGGCTAGAATGGATGAGGTACAACGCCAACTCACACAATAAGACTAATTGTTATGTATGCGGAGGTGCCAGACCCCATCTGGGTACAGTACCTCTGAGTTTACCTCCTGAAATAGAATTATGTGTACTGAGTTTGTATGCACAATCCACCACTAACTCCTCAACATGTGAATCCTGGAAGAAGATTTACCCAATCACCCATGGACATGTGAAACCACCTGATGGAGTCACCATCTACCCAGGTAATTACACATGCTATTCAATACCAGAGAACACTGGTTTGTATCTGGGCAAATTCCCATCAGGATACTGCTCAACTTACCATAGTCTACCTGTATCACTGCTAATGAATCACACAAAGACAATCGGTGATATCTATTGGTTATGTGGTGACAAACAATTAAGGCCCCAATTAGCTGGGCAATGGTGGGGGGAGTGTGCCCTAACCAAAGTCATAATGCCTATCCATATCATTCCAGATGGTGACCATAACACGCTAAACCTCACACATATGCACTCTAGAACCAAACGAGAGACCCCTATTCGAGGGAGTTTCGACCCCCATGTGTACATTGATGCCATAGGTGTGCCAAGGGGGGTGCCTAACGAATTCAAAGCAAGAGACGAAGTGGCTGCAGGGTTTGAGTCCCTAATCCCAATGATAACTGCTAACAAGAATGTCAATTGGATTAACTATATCTATTATAATCAGCAACGCTTTGTCAACTACACAAGGGATGCCCTACAGGGCCTGGCAGAGCAACTACAGGCCACTACCCAAATGACATTTCAGAACAGAATGGCCCTAGATATGATTCTAGCCGAGAAAGGGGGAGTATGTAAAATCCTCCCTGAGATCATGACATGCTGCACATACATTCCAGACAACACTGGGCCCAATGGTAAGGTGACTATGGCCATAGAAAAGCTAGATAGTCTTGCAGACGAATTAAAGAAGAATTCGGGAGTCACTGACATATGGGACAAATGGTTTGGGTGGATGAATGGCTGGCAAAAGACCCTCTTTCAGGTAGGGACAGCTGTTCTCATGGTGTTCATTATCTTTTTGTTCTTAGCCTGTTGTATACTCCCCTGTATACAGAAATATCTGCAGAAAGCGGTGGATAAGACTGTAGATAACGTGACCCCTACCTTCATACATCAAGATATCACAGACCTTGAAGATGACACCCCACATACACCCCTACAAACACATCAGTTTAAACAGACAACTGCTTTTTTGTAGGGATAGAGTAGGGAAAGCGTCTGTCTTGACAGGTGAGTCTCACGTGTGGAGATGTAGTGGGCTAGCCACTGCGGGATACCCGCGGAGTGAAGCGTTCGATGCTTGTCAAGACAGATAGGTTGCGGGCAACTAGGGACATATTAGGGACAGCAGCAGTTGTTATGGTAAATAGTCATTTTAGGGGGGACTGTTGTGGAAATAAGGTCTACACATATTTCCTAGTTAGAGAAAATGTCTATTTACTCATTCTACAATATATATATATATATATATATCACATATAAAGCTGAGCACACATATTTCAATAAAGATGGCTGCTAGAAGCTTCTAACCCCTCCTTCCCCTCCCCTCCCTTCTTAAACATCGACTAACTACCTCGTGTAACAAGATGGCGCCGGGAAACCGTGGGAGACCCTCATGGTCCCGGTGACATCACCTGCAGTAAGCAGAGCATCAGAGCAACCACTTAACACCTAACCAATTATTGATGTATTATTCCATGTTATCTCTGACAATGCATATGATGTAATTTTGCTTTAAAAGGGACTTGCCGTCCACTCTGAATAAACTTTCCTCAAGTTATTCAACAACCTAGAACCTGTGTCTGGTGTGAATTACTTCAGGGAGCGTGCACGCATTGTTTCATTGATTTGGCCAGGGGCAGATACACAAAGAAATAATCAATACTTTAATTGATTTTTCCATTTCAGTCAGTGTGTGTGTGTGTGTGTGTGTGTGTGTGTGTCTGTCAGTAAGTGTGTGTGTGATTGTATGTGTCTAAACTTGAATCACTGTATATAGAAGACATGGGAAATCAAGTATAGTGTCCCTGTGGGAGTGGGCACCTCTAAAGGGGCCGAGTAGATACTGACAAGTAATATTAAAGTGCCCTTATGGAAAAGAAAAAGTGATAGAAGCCCTCCTTTGGAACTTGTAGTAGTTAAAACTTAACTTTAAATAAATATATACGTGATGAAAATAGAATACTTCAAACAAAAAGAAAAAAGGGAAAATACATTTATACACAAATGATAAATAAAACCAGGTGGAGACCCAATTCTTAAATGGTGAAAGCCTGGCAGTCTGGAGCAATCTACTAAACAGTGCTTTCTGGCAGTAAGCCAAACGACAAATTGCTCCGTCTAATCTGGGTTGAATTTGTGAGGCTTAGCTGAGTTTTAACCAAAATCAATTGGACACTACAAAGAGGACCATCTACTCTGATGGCATTAATAAATGAGCAAAGGTAACTTGGACGTACTCTGGATATCTCAATATACTTTGTAAACTGTCACTTTACAATATATACGCATACGAGTGTATCGTTTTGGGGGGGATGAGGGAGAGAGAGGGTGGATCTTTGTCCCCCACGACTTGACCCGTGGTTGTGGGTATAGAATGAAAATATGCAGAACTGAAAGGAATGGGCTGAGTGCCACCTCCCAGCCAGGACACTAAGGCATTGCTCAGTAGTCCTGCAATAACTGAACAAACTAAGTACAAATTGGGTTATTTTCTGCATGCACCACATGTGGAGTTACATAGGACTGGTTGTGCACAGCTTAATGAACTATTATCATGAGATTCTACTTTTATAAATTCAGAAAGTATTGATTTTGAATACATTTTAAATCAAAATCACTCTAGAAAAAGTGAGTGTGTTCATGAGTTTGATAATCTATACCGTGACCAAGTTTACATTGCAGGCACTACTTCCAGTCCCACTAAGCAATGTCTGAGCAATCTAAATGTGAGTAAGTGATTTTCAGTATTACCTAATTTCTGGACATTTATTACTCAGGTCTTTTTCCTACCTCCTATAAGACAGTTCAGACCTCTGGATAAACTTATCAACAGAAGTGAAAGAAACTTAAAAACATATTAACCAATATGTGCCGTAAACTGCGCTAAGGGAAGCTGATGAAGATTCTTTGAAGATTCTTTAAAGGAACACTCCACTGCCCAAACACAAAATAAATAAAAAACATTTAATTATGTATTTTTTCATTGAGTTGGAGTTCTCCTATCTGCTGCCTTTGCAAGCTCTCCCCATTAAATCCCACCCAAACTTTCTGTGGCTGTCCAATCACAAACTTGCCAATACAGATCAATGAGAAGTCACGTGCTCTGGGCAGTTTCAAGCCTCTTGAGGTCAGCTGCATTGAGCTAACCAAACCAGGAAGTAACAGGACCTGTTGTCTGCTTGAAAACCAAGGGGGTGTAAGCAGTTTAATTTATAAAAGTGTCAATTTCTATTGATATCTGCCCTTTTTGAAAATGAAAAAAGAGGACACGCTCTTCACACATAAAGCTTTTCAGAAAGCTAAAGTGCTTTAAAAATAAGCAAACAAAATATAGATGATTGCCACAACAGTCACCAAATTTCATATTGTACTTTATATGAACCTAATATGTTTGCTTGGGAATATTATACTGGAAAGCATAAAAATAAACATACTCCAGAATAAATCAGATTGCATTTAGGTCTTGCCACGTTCAGTAGCACATGAGAATTATAATCAGCGTTTGAAACACACACATGAGTAACAACAAAAGAGCCAGACACAGAGTAACCAAACCTCCAGGTGTATGAATACTGTCTCACACCTATCTGCATATTAGATAGTTATTGATTATAAATGGCTCTGTCCACTTTCAAGATAAATGTGAGAAGCGCGGAAGCGCCTCTAGCGGCTGTCAATGAGACAGCCACTAGAGGCTGGATTAACCCATATGTAAACATAGCAGTTTCTCTGAAACTGCTATGTTTACAGCAGAAAGGGTTAATCCTAGATGGACCTTTCACCCAGACCACTTCATTAAGCTGAAGTGGTCTTGGTGTCTATAGTGTGGTCCTTTAATTGGCTACCATATAGCAGACACTGTTCTCCAACAAGAGATCTCTACATGAGTCATGTTTTACTGGAACAGATGTACTATTGCCCCCTCTTTATTAAACATTGAGCACTGTCACCAGGTCGCTTTAGCAGTTTTGGAAAGTCAGACACTTTCTGCTTATCCATACACACTACCGCCATTAAAAATCCAGAATAACTGCATTGTAATGCTGCCCTAGGCTGTTCCTCTTCTGCAGCTTTAAATATTCCAAAGAACGTGACTTAAAGAATGCTTTTACTTAAATTATTTTTGTTTCTAAATGTTAATATTTCATACAATGAAATACCGAAGAAATATAATATTGTCGGAAAGTAGTTTTATTTATTTTTATGTGCTTAGACCATTTTGTTTCTGAAACCTATTTTACAACTTATCATATTTTTTGTTATTTTATCATCTATTGATTTTTCTATTATTTTGTAGGAGCTAGTTATCTGGTAGTGACCGTAATGGTCCATAAAGTACAGGTCATGGATTGTGTACCCTTATATGTCAAAGGTTTCACAGTTATGAGATGTTAAAGTTTGCACTTATAGTTCTAGAAAGTCTAAATAAAATTCATAAAAAATATTAAAATTACAATTTAAATTTCAACCACAATTTATCAAAAAATGAACACCACAACAAATTCAGCTCAATGGTGTCCGGTCATCCTTGGTTCCTCTGCCTCCTCCTTTGTCCTTGGCCTCAATGCATTAGCCCTTTTCTTTTCTTTCCCTCTGCCAATCACTGGCCTCCCATTGACTAAAAATGCTTTAATAAAGCATGTACCTTTCCCAGTCAGTTGATAGGGAATTGAGAATAAATTCTAGACTGTTTGTCCCCAAAGAGCTTATAATTAATTTTCTCTTAAAATTAGCTAGATTACAAAGTAACACATTTTAATTTGTCTTTGTCTGTTGATAGATATGTACAATTTCTGATGAATTTATTGCCCAAAGTCCCTCTCTGAGTTTAAAAAGAGCTGCTAACACCAAATGTATGATAGCAAGAATCCAGATCAGATATAGAATATGTTCTAGGGGGACACCACAAACATTTCCTCATTCTGTGGTAATTTGTTTGCTACATATCTGTGCAACATTCAATCGTGGGAAGTAAATGTTATCCTGCTGATAAAATATATATATATATATATATAGTAAACAATAATGCATCTATACAACTATATATGCACCTGAGTCACAAAAAAATTTCTGCTAGTGAGTTGTAAAAGTTAGAATTTCAAACATAACCTTTTCACAAACTCTTGAGTAGACTATGGCCATGTGATCCAGTCCCAAACCCAACTTATGATGTACTTCAGTTGCCATAATCATCTTTCAAACTATTTTATAGACTAAACATTGTCTTTCTGTTGTAGCTAAGCTGTGAAAGCAATTTCTAACTCATACTCTATAAAATACCTATAACCCAGCAAGACTCTAATTAGTCATCAAGAGTAAAACACAACATTGAAGGGAAATGTTAAGAGATTGATGATTTTCCTTCTGGCTTAACAAAATGCGTGATTAGAATGGTGTGGTTTCCTGTCCCTTTAAATGGACATGTCTTACCCTAATTTCCCATATGGTGTTTGGTGAACTTCCCCTTCAGAAGCACTTCTTCTTCCTCTTTAAAACAAGTGTACATATTCCTTTTGAGACATCCAAGCACTTCCGCAAGTGATCAGGAGACAGTTTAGATAACAGATTTCCAGGATGTAGATATAAGATTAAACCAGGCTTCCCCAAACTCCAGCCAGAGTTTGGGGAAGCTTGGATTAAACAGTCAAACAGTCCTAAAAAAAAGAAGTCTCCAAACAATATATGGTGATGCAAGCTACATTACAAAATGTATCTTACTGCCGTTTAAATAACAAAGTAAACATGTGAAAAGAAAATTTGAAAAAATAAAATCAGCAATAAATGTATTCATTTATTTTACTAGGAAAGATTAAATTTTATGTATGTATTTTATTTTCTAGTGCATCCTGGGTAAATTATTTTTACCCAACACAATGGTATTAACCCTGGAAATTTTAGGTTACCTTGCAATTCTCCATTTTGAACAGGTACAAAATGACACGCGCAAAAGAAAAGTAGTATTTTTTATGTGTAATGTTAAATGGCTGCTTTATGAGATAATTTCACAGCCCTGATAAATGCTTTTGCATATTTATATACAATAAATGAGAAAATTAGCAGTTTGCCTGTTTTGTATAGCATGTGCGAAATCGTTTGCGGTTAGATCGATGTTATGAATTTCTTCTTCTTTATTCTTCTTTCTTGAGTAGAATTTTATTACACAATATGGCAGTTTCCGGCCTCTGTTATCTATTATTTCCTACACAATTGTCCCTTAAAGGAAACTTCATTTTGTTATTTAACAACAAGCTTACATGCTTTATAGCAAGAGTTTGGATCATTTCCAATTGATACATATTCAGTAAATTACTATTTTTCCTGAATATTCTGGCTCTCCATTGCTCCACGGGGCACCTATCTTTAAACCTTACAAGTAATAAAATGCCAGTGAACATTCACGTACCTTATTACATGCTCACATATTGTGCATCTCAAATGCACACTCTGACACAGTTTCAGCTATTCAAATTGTGCATAGTCTTCAATCAGATAAGTGATACTTCTGTCACAGGAGGATATACAGTTGGTCTTCCCAAGGGAGCATGGGTAAGCCCGGAGATACACTAAAAAGTGATTTTAAAGGGACACTATAGTCACCTGAACAACTTTAGCTTAATGAAGCAGTTTTGGTGTGTAGAACATGCCCCTGCAGCCTCACTGCTCAATCCTCTGCCATTTATGAGTTAAATTCCTTTATTTATGAACCCTAGTCACACCTCCCTGCATGTGACTTGCACAGCCTTCAATAAACACTTCCTGTAAAGAGAGCCCTATTTAGGCTTTCTTTATTGCAAGTTCTGTTTAATTAAGATTTTCTTATCCCCTGCTATGTTAATAGCTTGCTAGACCCTGTAAGAGCCTCCTGTATGTGATTAAAGTTCAATTTAGAGATTGAGATACAATTATTTAAGGTAAATTACATCTGTTTGAAAGTGAAACCAGTTTTTTTTTTCATGCAGGCTCTGTCAGTCATAGCCAGGGGAGGTGTGACTAGGGCTGCATAAACATAAACAAAGTGATTTAACTCCTAAATGACAGGGAATTGAGCAGTGAAATTGCAGGGGAATGATCTATACACTAAAACTGCTTTATTTAGCTAAAGTAATTTAGGTGACTATAGTGTTCCTTTAAAGTGTACTGGTCATGGAAGACACAAATGATGCACAATTCATAAACTGTTATTTATTTCACGTTTAATTTAGCGGATATGCTACCAAATGGATAGATTAAAAAAATTGTAATTAAAAAAATGTCCCTCTTAATCTATTCTCTGCATAGACTGCCACACCAATGGTATAGCTGTAGTTTACTAGGACTGATTGACAGGCAATAAGCAGGAGAACCCAGCTTCCCTAGACAGCAACTACAGCACTACAGTGTTGCTGAGCACCAGGTAATATTACTATTTTTTGTTTAAATTATATATAATATATATATATATATATATATATATATATATATATATTATATAAACCGCAAAATTATACACAAAGGGGCTAATTGTATTTAGGATTTATTTCTTCTGTTTATTTTCAATAATATTTTTTAAAAATGACAGCTCCTCTTTAATGTCTCTTCAGGAAAGAACTGTGATTTATCTGTCTGTGTGTTTTCTTATCTTTTGAATACCTGCTCATCTAGTCAGTTAAGACCAGTAGTATTGGGCAGGAAATTGTACCAGGCCATAAACACCTACTCTAGACTGAAATTATACATCAGTATTTTCAAAACTGTACATGAATTTCAGGCTTTTTTGGTTCGTTCTATTACAGGATACACACAAGACTATTCTTTTGTCAATTCGCCAACACACTTCGGAAACTTTTTCCTAAAATCTAAGTCATTTTCATACTGTTGTCATAGATAATTTAAATAAAGTATATCTCATTCTAATACAATTTTTCCAGTTTCTAAAGAGTCCGTGTAGGAGACCTAACCACAGCACAGTTGGCAATGTTGGCATGAAAACTGCAAAAACTTTAGTGGCTAAAGTGTAATGAGTGTAAACACATTTGGATGCATAACATATTTCACCAATCACCAATTTTTTAATTGACCATTAATTAGAATTATATTTCCTTAAGAACACTGACATTTTACTCATTATATATACATGTTGAAATGTGTTACATGTTTGTTAGACTTCACAAACAATTTAGGATATAAACGGCCTGTTTGTGCTAGTTTGCCAGTAATGGTATGATAATGAAAAGTTTGCAAACCTGTAATTTAAGGCCAGACCTGCACAGTAAGGCAGTCAGAGTTGCTTGAAGAAAACCAGTATCTCTTTGTAGCTAATGTGACAGGTTTGTGAACGAACCACTGCCCTACTCAGCTACAGAGCTCCTTTCGAATGCTTCAGCGATTTCCGAAGATTTCCAAAGAATACTAGGAAGATTTTAATTGGGGGAGCTGACACTTTTTTTTTTGTTTTTTTTTACATATATTTAAAGTTACCTTTTTAGCTAAACTTTTTATTTAATGGGCATCTTTAAGTACCCCCACCCACCCACATAGGTTGAAAAATAAAATCTAATAAAAGGTTTAAATGTTTCTTATATAAGAAAAAGTAGCAGATTGAGGGGAAATAATCAAAATCTATATTTATACATCATATATTTGTTATATTTGCAGAGTGTTGCAGAGTTTTTAAAGAAATGTATTTGTTAACGCTTTGTTCACTGTTTTATTGCACTGCCTCTTTCTGCTACCTTTTTTATCTTTGACCTGTAGTTCTGGAATCTCAACGGGTTTTTTTTTTTTTTGTGCTTTTTTTCAATAACAGTTGTAGAGTCTTTATTGATGTACTTGAATCTAAGAGGTATGACCCATTTTTGGAGTAGATTAGTTATTTTAGTTTAGGGGTTTTTAAGGGATTACAGGATAACAAATCGGAAAATGCAGCAAAAAGACCAAGGTCGGGAACGAGGCAATGATCAAGACTGAAGACGACGGGCCAGTGGAAACGCAGACAAGAACAAGAAACAAATAACAAGTACATCAACTGGTAATCCTGATGGTAGAATTAACTAGTACCAAGATGCTATAGGGGAACAACCTTATAAAGGCCACTAACTATCATACAAACTTAAGAAACTATGGATGAATGTTTCAGTGTATGAAGTATGGAGTTATGTAGAATACTTGTGCTGTGAGAGCATGGTGTCCATATGGAGCATCATTACAATGACCATGTGTAGCGTTATTACTTTATCTATCTACGCTGTGACTAATAGTCTAATAGTATAAACGAGATGTACCTACCTGCTTGAGTAGTAGCCTTGTACCTTATCTCAGATGTAACAGTACTATCACAGGGTTATTCACTATAGTGAGATTTCAAAGTGAATTCAAAGGTAATTGCAAAGTCAAGTTAAAAATAGTCGAACTGAAAACATTCTCTTAGTCAGCTATGTGTACAGTTTGGCTGCTTTGGCCTTATAGTTGGAATTCACTTTGAATTTACTTTGACTTCTCACGTTAGTGAATAATCTGATTACATTATTAAATAATGGGGCTTTTAGTATTACTTTATGCCCATAAAGTGCGAACTCACCTGCTGCTTACAAGGGTAACTCGTCATCAGGTGAGCCCCATGCCAACGTACATTTAAAATGATTGTATACTTTACCCTGGCATGTGTTCAGCTCAGATGCAGACGTGTTTTTTAATTCTATTGTATAAAACCTACACACTAATTAACCCTTAACCCCTTAAGGACCAAACTTCTGGAATAAAAGGGAATCATAACATGTCACACATGTCATGTGTCCTTAAGGGGTTAAAAACAGGTGTGTTTTTTTTTAATTCTATTTTATAAAACCTACACACTAATTAACCCTTAAATCAGAGAAAGATTAATATCCTACAAGGTTCTAAGCAAGTTACAGGTTTGGAGTACCCCTTCCTTCTTCACATAGGAATGGTGAATGAAGCCAAGGAAATTCAAGGTATCCTGCCCCTGTCTAACTCTTTGGCCACAGGAAGTTGCCTAATGACACCCTATGGTTAATCCTGCTCTGCTTTAAATATTTAACATTGGAGTTAGGTGACTGGACAAAAGACTTTGAAATGTAAGAACAAACATTTTAGATCTGTTTAGATCAAACTTCCATCACTCTTTTATATTACATACCCTTTTTTTAAAAAAAAAAACATATTTTTCATGGCATGAACCCCTCTTTAAAATCTCACACTATAGATTTAAATTGTGTCTATATAAGAGCAAATACTCTGAATTTTCCAACACAGCAGTTTTTAAAGTTCCAGGTGTAGACTTGTAAGCAAGACATGACCCAGATTTCTGTTTGCCTTTTTTAAATGTCACTGGATGGAAATGCAAGTTCTATGGCAATTTCTCATTATAAGGAAATATGATAGATCCATAATGAGTTTTTCACTTTAAAAACAACATGCATTTTTTCAAACCAATCATCTTTTGAATTCATAGAGTATCAATATGCCATTCTTATTTTAAGCATTTGTTGGTGTTGCAACAGGGGTATGACCCAATAGGGTGTGTTGCAATGTGTGGATTCACCTTTGGAACCCAAAGAGTTAAAATGGTGTCCACTGATGTTATCTGATGGACTACAGTATTCAGCAAGCAAAAAATATTAACTTGGGCAGATATTCTTCATGAGGGGTTGATAGTTTCTGAACATTTCAATTTAGAGGATCCTAGATTTAACTCACCATCCTTACACCCAGCTCTACTCCTTTGACTAAATAGAGGAGTAGTCTAGACTGCGGTCTGACATTTACCAATCAGAAGCGATAATGTTTTTCAGAAAGGGACCAGACAGGACAACCCATCAGACATCCTGCTGCCTCTCTCGGATCTGTAGGAGAGTATAACCCCCAAACTTCTCCACTGGTTTCAATACTTTCCATCACTTTTTTGTTTTATCAGGATGGTGGCCGCAAGGAGGAGAGAGGAGGCAGTGCAGACAGTTGCCCAGGGACACAACTACAGGGTTATAGTGTTTGAAAGCAGTTTAACACCATAAGGTAAAAAGGTGCTTAGGTGCTTCACAGACACAAGCTAACATGTACATAGACACATTAACGTTCATACACAGACACACACTGTCGTTCTTACACAGACTCACAATGGCACTCATACTCAAAGCCACATTGACCTTCATAAGTAGAAGCACAACAGACTTTTATTCACACTATTACACAACCACACACATTCTCAGATAATAGGAATTACCTAGGGACAGCACAAAAGAATGGGTGAAGTTCTTCCAGTGCAGGGTGCAACAAGATCCTTATTCCTCCCTTAAATGATTTAATATAAAACATTAACTCCTGCAAGGTTTCTTGGAAAATAGCAATTCATTACATGCCACACAGGATGTAGAAATAGAGCAATGTTGTAAAATGTTGCCCTATATCTGAGTGATGATCTGTGGCACACAATCAATTCTCCAAGAAGCCGCCCTGAGGTTGACACTTATACACAGACACACACTGACACTCGTACAAAGATTCACACTGACAGTCATACACAGATTCACTCTAGCATACATAAACTAACACACATACATTAACACTTGCTAACAGACACACTAAAAATGATTGTACCCCTCATTCCTCCTTGAATGATGGTTTTTGATCTTGTGTTTTTTTGTGGGTCACAACTCATGCTTTGATTAAAAAATACTATTAACACCAACCAGCGGAATTTTTTTATTTTTTTTTACATGTTTTGCTCTCAATACAACTTTCTTCAATACTTACTTATATACTGCCACAAAGACTTCAACTCTTGCTAAAGCTGCACAAAAACCTGAATGCCTCAAAATAGCTTAAACAAAGCTCTGACTTAAAATAATAAACTGATAATATGGCACTACCAGAAAATCACAACATCCACTATTAAACAAAAAACTAAATGGTTTACATATTAAGGGGATATACTAAGCACTATAGCTGCTTCATCTCATTAAAGTGGTTATGGTGCCCGGAGTCCCCTTTGTTCAGTAATAATACCATTTTGTAATGATTACACTCCACCTTAGCTATACCAATTCACACCAGCAAACGGTAGCTGTGAGAGGCTGAGAACCATCAGCTGACGCTCTCAGGCAATTGCTGCTGCCCACTGCAGCTCAAGCTAATGCATCCATATCAGCCCAAGCGGCAAAAAGGGCCTGGCTACGGTCACTTGGAGATCCTCATTTAATGCTTGTAAACCATTTGAAAATGGTTTCAAATGTAATGGAGGGATGGCATTGATTCAATGCTTTCCTATGGGAAAGGCCTAATGTGCGCATTGGCAATTGCTGCGCATGTGCATTAGGTTCCCCCATTGCCTAAAACCCCAAAATACTTCAAGCCAATCTGCCATAAAAGTAGCCAGGCTGCAAATGAATAATTTTATGGCATATCCCATGGCTAGTTCAGTGCAGGGGTGTAGAAACACAAAAGATCTCGGGCCTGTGTTCAAGGAGCCCATAGCAACTTTTGCATAATGATGTGGTTTTAGTGTATAGATCATGTGCCTGCAGTCTCACTCCTCAATTCTCTAACATTTAGGAGTTAAATAACTGTGCTTATACAGCCTTGGCCACACCTCCCCTAGCTGTGACTTATTATTATTATTATTATTTTATTATTTATATAGCGCCAACTTATATAGCCTCCTTACACTTCCTAAAAAGAGGTCTAATTATAGGTCTTACACTTACATTATTTCCTGCTAGAACCCGCAGCAGCCTTCCGTACATGTGATTAAAGTTCAATTAACAGGAGATAATAACTTCTAAAGTAAACACACAGTGCTGTCACAACTTATAGAAACAATTTTTAAAAAATCAGGCAGACTGTGTGAGTCACAGCCAGGGGACGTGTGACTAAAACTGCATAAACAGAAACATGAGGGTTTACCACTGCCTTAAAAACACACTTGTACTTAATGCACACATACTACATGCTACATATACTCCCACTCTATACCAATACAAAGCCACATTCAAACACTGCCATGCTACAGAGAGTGAACAGTGTATTTCCGACAGTGAGGGACAGTTTGTGGTCAGGTACTTAAAGTGAGATGTTGTGTGGTGTAAATATCCAGGCCTAATTTTTGTTCTAGTCCAGACCTAGGCTGTGTGCCTGTGAATGGTAAAAGAGTGTATCTGTAAATGTGTGTGTCAGAATAAATAAGATTGTTTGTGTGTCCTCGGTAGTGTTAATGAAGTGCTGGAATATAGCCATTATTGTCTGTGAGAGTGTCTGAGTATGCCTGGTTGCTGTGACAAAACAGTTTATTTATTCAAAACGTAACTCTGACAATTAAATTATAACAGGCCCTTTTAAAATGCAGATGTTTTTGTTGTAAGTGGCTTTCATAATGAATAAAAACAAATATATAATTTTTCCTTTCCATATTTAATTGAATATTAATACTGATATTAATCAATAATAGGTCGATGAGAAGTAGGGATGCTACTGCTAAGTTTTGCATGAGCAACTTTGGACCGAAAAGCCATACTTTCTTATAAAGCACAACACATACTACTGGATGAGTTACACTTATATTGTTTAACAATTCACAAAATGTATTATTTTATGCAACAGCTGGGAATTTAGAGAAGTAATTTGTGTTCTTTCCCCCCAAAAAATATAATGCATAACTAACTAATGCTCTACTAACAGCATGAAGAAATGAGTTTGGATTTAATTTTACAAAAATACAATCAATTAAATTAAATGGTTACTCAAATCACCATAGAGACTTCAGTGATTTGAAGTGGTTCTGGTGGAATCTTTAAAATACAGCACATGCAGTGTAATTTATACACGGCTGACAAGGCCGATTACAGCCCGGCACACATGACTTTTGTAGCCCAAAACTATGTTCCATGATGATTCTGGAATTATGTTATATAAGTGATGGCTTGCTTTAACACAGCTGATGACTGTGAACTGCTGAAGGCTGGCTGTGTGTTATGGGAGTATGTTGCAAATGCATATCTGCAGTGTCAAGATTAGCTATCACTGCACTCTAACAAGATAATAGACATGTTTTTAGACTTGGTGTTTGAAGCTAATGCTGTTTCATTATGCTGTTAAAAAAGATGCCTAAACATTTATGTATTTTTTTTGTTTTACTACAGAAAAAGGTTCTCGAAAACTAAAGGAAATATTTGATTATTATTATTTTTGGTTTTTGCAGTTCTTGAAAATGCCCTAGTTTTAGTCTTGTCTTTATGTTACTCCTGAGCAAGCTGCCCGCATAGCCCCCGGTATCCCTCCCCCACCCCCCCCCCCAACCAACAGGAAGTGGTTTTATTCAAAATGTCACAAGAATAGTCAAATTATCAACTTATCTTCCATCTATCTGCTTTGTCTGTTACTTTCACATATAACAGTCAAACCCCATAGCACCAATTCCTAAATATGCATCTTTTCTAACTTTTTTTTTAATGGTTTAAAAATAACAAAGTACATTATTAAGCTGTCATTTTATCTAGTCTTTTTTTTTTTTTTTTTTTGGAATACATATTCTACACCTTGAGACAAAATAACCACACATCATTAGCTAACTGATTGTTTCATTTTTTTCAAGAGTTAACATGCACTATTTTTCAAATACAACCAATAATTAAGTGTCAATCATTTTCTGTAGTTACACGTATTTAGATCGTCATAAGTTTTTTTCCCTTTATTATCTTAACAGAATTCAGAGATTCAATGTAACCTATTAAAATCCTGCTAATGATTTATTTTTTTCTGTGATTTGTTCATCCTCAAGCTGACTAGAACACATACAATGAAATTTAAGGGGGGGAAAAAAACACTAGTTGGTAATTGAGATTAAAGAGAGATTAAACCTTTATTTCCACAGTAAACCTAATGGATACAGATTTGGAGTCCACATGGTCTGTATCAGGCTTCCCCAAACTCTGGCCCTCCAGATGTTGCTGAACTACAACTCCCATGATTCTCAGCCTATCTATTTCATTCATAGAATCATGGGAGTTGTAGTTCAGCAACATCTGGAGGGCCAGAGCTTGGGGAAGCCTGGTCTATATGTTAGCAGAAAGGACCAGTAACTGGTCCACTCTTTCGAAACTAATAGGACTATCTATAAAACAAGGACATTGACGCTGTTGCTTACTACTGCTCACTCACTTTCCATCTCAAGTTGATAGTAATTATATTAAGACAGAATGCCCGAATGTATGGTATCTACGTCCGTGGTTAATATATCACTATACAGGACTTTTGGGCTGCAGATTCTTACCATCATTTTTCTGCTAAATAAATACAACAGTAGGTGTACCGGACTGTCTATTGACATAGTACTGAAGGAGAGAGGCAGTAGACAGGAATTGTGCAGAGACAGAATTGCAATGGGATATTGGCTAACTTATTTATGCTTGAACTGGTGGTAGTGGTATTATAACGTATTAAAGGGGACTGGAAGGAGTTGAATAGAGGGTCGAGTTATTTGCTAATAGAGCCATTTGCTTGTATTTGCCCTGGGCCATTGTTAGGAGGCAAAAAAAAAAAAAAAACAACAACAAACAAACTAGGGCTTCAAATTTATTTCCCCTTCCACCCTATATTCACTTCATTGTTCTCCACTGTTCACAACTCTGTCTCTTGTATGTTACATCATGTTACAATTAACTAATTTGTAATTACATAACTGAGAGGATCACGGTCACTGGAAAATCTTCCGTTGAAGGTGTTAGCTCTCTCTCACTATTACATCAATTGTAATATTGAGAGAAAAATAACACTTCCAATTTTATATTTTTAGGATACTCTAGGCAAACTACAAAACTATGCTAAAATAAGGCCCAGACTTTTAGAGACCCCACATGAGGTTCCAGCCCCCAGCAACTTGTACTTAATGCTTAGATCAGCTGACAGCCCTTCCATGCCTACAAAGAAATTAAATAAACTAATTTATCTAATCAACTGATTCATTGACAGTTTCTTCTGAAGCAGTCCATCAACTTTCGTACTTCCTTAGCACCTCCCCTCGTGTACAGTACTCAGTGGTGTCTGCAGGTACCCCTGGTACTGCCTCTCAATTTCCCCCAAGGACATTGTGGGCCAACTTTACACACAAAAGGAGGGCACCACTAGTAACCATATACCACACACCGAGTAGTCCCCACCACCAGTACTGATTTGAATGCCTAGCATTGGGTGTCAATAAGAGTGTGTATGTGTGTATGTATATGTTACTAAGGTTTTATTTCAGTGAGTTTGTGTGTCTGTTACTGAGGTTGTGTGTCAATGAGCTTTTGTGTCTCAGTGAACTTGTGTGTGTCAGCATTGAGATTGTGCGTGTATCAGTCATCTTTTGTGTGTGGGTGAGCTTGTATGTGTCAGTGATTTTGTATGTTAGAGTTTCAGTGAGATTTTGTGAAGCTACATGTATGTTTGTTCACTATATAAATTAATTTCTTCTTCAGAGAAGTAGTGTTTTGAATGAAACTAAATAATAAATTATAATCATATGGGAAAAAAGTGTGTGTATATATATATTTATATATACAAAATATAACTTGTGTATGTGATAATGCACAAAGAACATAAAATATCTCTTTATTTATACTTTCTTAATGTTTTCCAAGTGTTTTTGATCATTAAAAATTGCAAGTGTGTTTTAATCGTACGTCATAAAAATAAAAGTGTTTTTATGGTACCTATTGTCACACTACAGGTAACAAAGAATCTGTTCCCGGAACTGACAAGTAAGATGTTATGATTTTAATGGGACTGTCCCTACAAAGGACCTGAGTCACTGATTTATCTGCCTCCTATTATACGACAATGGAGAAAAATAGCTGAACCTGCTGTGAAATGTATTATCGAAACAAATTAGAGAAAAAAGTGGAAGAAAATAGTAAGAAGCATTCTATTTAGGACGTATTTAAGAGAACTACTTAAAATAGACTCCTAACACCGGAAGAAAAAAAATATATATATATATATCAAAATATTCATATATACATTTAGTTTCCCTTTTTAAATAAGACATATTGCACAAAAAAGTTACTTTTTTTTCTCGTACTCGATCTTGGCTGTAAATGGTAATGGTAATGGGCCACTGAGTAGTCAATGTTCAGTGTTGTCTTGTTATGGGAGATATTTCTGTTAATAGCATTAAAGTGCAAAAGTGCCCCCCCAACTTGGATGAGCCCTTTACCAGATTACTGCCCACACATCTTCCTGATAGAACCCTGCACACAGCTTTCTTATAAAATACCTGTTGCAGTGTGTCTGATGACTGAATGGTAACACATCAACATCACTGGGTAGTGATTAATCAATACTATTTGTAAGGATATAGTATCAGGGTATATAGATATTGTGCTGGCAGAAGGTGTGTCTTGTAACAATTAGCACTCCTCTGTTTTATCAAGATTTCAATGTGAATATTCAAGCTATAGCCTACTAATAGGTATGATTTATGATAGATCGCTCTTTCAGGTTGTGAAACTGTACTGCACGAGATGTGTCTCATACATTCCTGTAGGCTGTGTATAGAACTGTAAACCTTGTGCTGTATACAGAACAAGGAAACATTTTCTTTGTCCAGTAAATCAGACCAAACCCAGGTTGATCAGTAGATGGCTAAATAAATCACTCCTTCCGGCTTGAGTAGAATAATATTTTATTTACTCTGCTACTGGAAGTTTAAAAGGGAATGTTCTGTATTCTTGCATCCATGTTATTTTCATTTTTATTTTACTGAGCAAAGTTATCCTGTAAAATATGCAATTCACAAAGCTTAGCAGAAACTACGTGGCTTCAATTTACTTGCGCAAGTACCGGCATTTATGTTTTTTCATAAAATACTTGTATGTGGGTCTGCTTCTGTCAGGGTTCCTTGTTTCCAGGTGTGGTGACATTCTGTCATCAAACTAATATGGTGACCAGGGGTCATGTGACCAAGCTCATGTATGCCTTTCTTACAGTGGGATAAGCTTTACCCTTTGAAATGGTAATTGGGTAATTCAATACCTTTACAAGTCAGGAAAGAGATAACTACTTCCCCCTTTCTCCATTCCTCTCTGTTCCTTCTTGGCTGTGCTGCAGAGCAGATGTGCAGACGCCATGTGCTAGCATGGTGAACCATGTTACACTCTGTTGTTTCCTTTTCTTCCTTGGTGGATGTGATGTTGAACTTGCAGCAGTGAGCCATTACTAGATGTGAAGGCCTAACCGTGGGTGACATCAAACCTGTGGGGAAGGGGTTACTATATAGATAGATAGATTTAAAAAGGGTTGTTGCTCCGTGGGTCTGGGCTGTGTGTTTGTGATACATTTATAGTATTGTGTTGTTGCCTTTTAATAAATATCTTTTAATGTAGACGAACCTTGAGTAATATATATATTAATTTGGTGATACACCACATTTGGCGACCACGAATTATAGACCTCTACAAAGGTTATTTATGAGGTAATAACACATTAATAGATAGTCAGATTTATTTTTTGGGGGGAGAAAAAAAAAAAAAGTACTTTGTTTAATTATCCTCTGCATGGGAAATCAAGGGCTGATTGTGTGTGGAGTCTAGTTTGGGCCTCCATTTTAATATACTTGGGCATCAGGCCTCAATTTTGAATATATTAGTTTTTTGTTGTTGTTGATATTGTGCTCCCCACCCATAGAGTTGTGGATATTGTGCTCCCCACCCATTGTGTTTAGCATACGAAGGTAATTGAGTTTTGTTTTTTTGTTTTTTTCTATTTACACCTGGCCTACTGAATAGACATCAACTATTGTTGGCTATTCAGAAGTGTGCTACTTTAGTTGCAAATTGATTTAAATTGGGTTCTTAATTGGGTGAGTAAAAAAGTAGGAATGTATTTTCAAGGGGCCAAATACTTTTCCACAGAAGTACATGAGTACTTTAGGAGACATATTCAAAAACATCATGGTCCATATGAGCTTCCAGAGCCAGCAAACCCAGACAGTGAAAAAGAGGAGAGATTAATGGATGTACTAACACGAATTGTAAATAACAAAAAGTATAGAACAAAGAAAATAAAAAGTTTGGTCACACAAGCTGTTGTAGCCACAATAGGAGGCCTAATAGACATAGTTGTAGAATTATGGCAGCATAATTTGGAAACAACAAATAAAATGGAGGAAGCAATGGACAAACGGGATTGTTTAAAAATTGCAGCTTTGAGAACAACTACAATTGTTGAGGAACTAGAAAAGGAGTTAAGAGAAATAGAACAACAGAGGGATGCATATAGTGCTAACATCACTGAACTCCAAGACATAGTCATGGAATATAAAATGAAAATTAAAGAAAACACAAATAAATGGGATAAGGAGATTCCTAGAGTATGCCCAGACCAGTCTTATTTTATATCTGA
This sequence comes from Pelobates cultripes, assembly GCA_933207985.1. Lineage (NCBI taxonomy): Eukaryota > Metazoa > Chordata > Amphibia > Anura > Pelobatidae > Pelobates > Pelobates cultripes. The sequence goes on along the minus strand of OW240918.1, from coordinate 56,554,806 downwards.
AAGTAAAGAACCAGTGCTGGGAACCAAACACAAGGGAAATGTGCCAATTGTAAATTGTGTCCCACAAGCCCCTATAATAATAACTGAACATTTTAATGTAAGAGAAATGCCTACTAGCTTCTCTAGACAGACAAGGACTATGTCAATCACAGACAAAGATAATTTCCAGAAATGGTGGGGAAGTATGCCAACTGACGACTTTAACACCTTTACACATTGGTTTATGAGGGGAGCAAATAGAGCAAAAAAAGGAGGTCTTAACTTAGAAGAATGGACAGAACTGTTAGAATATGCTATGGGTCCTTTGGCTGGCAGACTATTTGGATTTAATAACAGTGTGTCTGATCAGGCAGGAATAATTGCTGCAACGATTTCCTATCTACTCAGCATAGAGAAAGAAATAGTTAATATTATGATGAGGCCAGCAGATGGTCCTAGAGAGGTAGCTCAAAGGATATTGTTCTGGTATACGCTACGCCAACCTCAATAGCCTCTGTTCTTGGGCTCACCAGAACACATTGCTAAAGTAATGGAAGCCCTTGACTGGGAGTGTCAAGAATTTGTGAGGCTTTTTGATCCAACACCAGCAGACTTAGAAATGGTACTAACTAGAGCTGACAATTGGTGGATCAAGCATCCTTCCTCAGAACAGGCCTTCTCTGTTTCAGCCATAAGAACATTCAAGGTCGACTCTGGTAGAGATATAAATGGTAAATGGAGAAGCCAGAGGTGGGATGTACCCCAGAACAAGAGGGATAATGATAACTGGAAACCAAAACAGGACTTTGACAAAAGATGGAGAAACCCACAGAGGGACCATAGGAATGTAATAGGAGATAATTGAAGGAATACATGGGAGGGGCCTAAGGTAATCAATAATAATTGGAATAATAAAAATACCTGGGAGAGGCTAAAAAGGACAGATATTAACTGGGAAAATCACAATTGGGGAGAAAAACGGAGAAACAACAGGAACAGTTATTGGGAGAATAATTGGAGAAGGAACCATAGATGGGATGAGCATCAGACCAATAGACGGAATTGGTTTAATTGGAGGAATAAAGAAGGGAATAGAGACTACTGGGACCTTAAGAGACAGACTGAAAGATTGGAGGCAGACGTGAAAGCGCTGAGGGAACAGTTGAGAGAGGAGGAAAAGATTGATCAATTGGGGGGTCTCAGCAATCAATAACACTCATAATTTTGTTTTGCTCTCTACATCTGTATGTATGTTTGTTTTTCTTTTGTTTTGTTCTTTCTCTCAGTCTTCCAGTCTCCCATTTAGCTATACCTTTCTAATGATGAGATCTAGTGTTCCCACAGAGCAAGGCAAAGCTGTATTAGGATGATGATGTGTGTCAACAGAAGATCGTAGTGGATCCTTGTTACAGGATGGATAAGTATAAGCTGTATCACAGTAGGGATGGGAGACAGGCAATATGGCCAGAAGATACTCCAAATAAGGGAAAAGATTAGAGTTTATATTTTAATAATCCTTCTATTCCTCCAAGGTGTCCGGAACAACGGCGACAGTGTTTTAGGCAAAGCAGGGTGTCAGGAAAAACGGGACAATTTGCAGCTCTACTGGGAGGAGTCGGAACTGGATTGAGAGTATGGAATTCTGCAAATATCACATCCAGTCCTGCAAACTTTGCCGCTAATACTCATGCTCATAATTACACTATAATTTTGTGTGGCAATGAAATAGATGAGGAAGAAACTTGAAAAGGGGGATTTTTTTGTTTGTTTCTCTCTCTCTCTGTTTCTCTCTCTCTCATACATTCTTCAATAAAGTTTTACATTGCACACACACACTCACCTAAATTCTATAAGTTCTGTTTTTTTGTGACACTTTGTATAATATGTGAATTGACAGCCATAGGAAAGTACAGGAGAACTTATGTCGCTGAGGGAACTATTCCGGAGGGACGGTGGGTTGAATTTCTCCTGTATATCAGGTTTTTGCTCCCACTAGGTTCTCTTGTACTAGAGGGATAACTAGATAATGGAGCAACATAGAAGAAGAAAAAGTGGGGGAATGTGGGGTGATGCAACCCCTATTTGACTTTTCTTTCACCTTGCTTATATCACTCACTATAATTCCTGTGCTCCCCTTTCCTACTTCAGATCTCATAGTTTAGATAGATAAGAGGGATATATTATTATTTTTAAATGTGCTCAACATAAGAGAAGAAAAAGTGAGGGAATGTGGTGACATTCTGTCATCAAACTAATATGGTGACCAGGGGTCATGTGACCAAGCTCATGTTTGCCTTTCTTACAGTGGGGTAAGCTTTACCCTTTGAAATGGTAATTGGGTAATTCAATACCTTTACAAGTCAGGAAAGAGATAACTACTTCCCCCTTTCTCCATTCCTCTCTGTTCCTTCTTGGCTGTGCTACAGAGCAGACGCCATGTGCTAGCATGGTGAACCATGTTACACTCTGTTGCTTCCTTTTCTTCCTTGGTGGATGTGATGTTGAACTTGCAGCAGTGAGCCATTACTAGATGTGAAGGCCTAACCGTGGGTGAGATCAAACGTGTGGGGAAGGGATTACTATATAGATAGATAGATTTAAAAAGGGTTGTTGCTCCGTGGGTCTGGGCTGTGTGTTTGTGATACATTTATAGTATTGTGTTGTTGCCTTTTAATAAATACCTTTTAATGTAGACGAACCTTGTGTAATATATATATTAATTTGGTGATACACCACACCAGGCTCCTGGGGCATGTCCTCCCGAACATCTAATACCTACCTGTGACCTCTCTCAGGGTTCTTCCACTCTCCCCAGAGGTCTGAACACTGGCCGCTATGGCTCCGTCATGATGCGATGAGGTCACGTAACATTGGAATCAGAGATCCTGCAACATTTTAAATAGCTACTTAGGGCTTGGTTCTATGCCCTGTTAATGTTAATGTTAATGTTAATAGCTTCCAATATTGTATTATTATTTGTATTGATTATTCTGGTTCTGATCTCGACTATTATTGACTACTCTACTTTCTGTACTCCTTGAATCGGCTCTTACTACTCATTATTTCTGATTTCTGGTTTTCCTGTATCTGGCTTATCCCTGACTATTCTATGTTTACCTACATGAAGTCCAGCCACCCGAAAGACCTGTATATGTTATACCTGCATGTTGGGTCTCACTGTCCTGACATCTTCAAGATATTTTACATATTCAGATTATGTATGGATCCCAAAACTGTTTTATCCCCCTCAAACAAAGGATGCAAATTAGTATGCTTTAAATATAGACACGAACAGCACAAACCAGAGAAATTCTTATAACCTGACCCCCAAAAAAACCCTAGTTTTTATTTACTAACAATTAAAATTTGAAGAATAAAAGGAATGTTGGACTAAACGTTGATGCAATTCAACATCTGCCCAAAAAATAAAATGATCAAATGTGTCTATTAGAATTAGGATTCTAAAGTTAAGGTGGGTGACCATTAAACTGTTGGATGGGAAATAATTATATTTGACCTAATTTGTGAATTATGTGAACTTCCATTAACAGGGCTGGTGCTCTGGTTCCCCAAGGACATTGCTAGGTGCCAAAAAGACCAGAGGCTTCACACCTAAGGTGTATTTTAAAAACCAGCTCTGTACCAAGCCATAAGACCAATCATAAAAACTAAAGTGTTCTATTGATCATATTGTTACACCATGACTGGGATTGTCATATAAGGCCAAGTGTGGCACCATTAAAATCAGTTCCTCTTTACCCTCAACATAGAGCCTCGTCTCATGTGTGGGGGGGGACCGCTAAATGCACTCTGGGGATTGCTATACTCATTATACTCCCCTGGGTTCTAATCACTAGCTCTTATAAGAGCTATTCCTGCTATACTCTCTGAAGTAGGAGAGGTTCACCCACTGAAAGCTGGATCCTGGTCTTGGGTCCAGGGTGGGTGTAGGACGGCGAGACTCCAACCAAGCTGTGGCAGTTTGTGGGGTCTACGGTGCTGATGGTGTCTAGTGGAGTGCTTGGAGTCCTCGGTGAGCACTAGGAGCATCGATTGACGCACGGAGACACCCGGTCGGGGTGCCAGGCGGTCCGTCACAGTCATGCTCCCCTAGCAATGCCACTAATGGTCCCCCTAATTTCACACCCATATGCAATGGTGTATGAGTAGCTCAGAGGAACTGCAGCCCTCTATCATATGCTCTCTCCATGATCTGTCCTGTATCTTCACCCAACGTTATTGTGGTGAGGGTTTAAAATGACATAGTGGGGTGCCTGTGAACCCAGAATATCTATTAACCAGGAGGAAGAGTGGTGGGCTATGAGTAAGAATAATTGAACATGTGGCATTACTGTTTCTCTCTCCTCTAAGTACTATGATATGGGTTGTCCAACTACCCTGACACCCTGCATCCCATGCTAGTATCATGTCTGAGAGATGTATAATTACTGCAATTACTGAGAATTCTAACTTATTTCTTATTTACTCAGGGGGGGGAGGAGGGATTCTCCACATTTTCAGGATTATCACCAATGGAAAGTTTAGTAAATGATGTCCTCAGTGACAGTTAACGTTAGATTAATATTTTATAAAGACATAAAAAGTATGATTTGTTTGTATAATTTCTTTAATCAGATTATCTTTATCTTTTACTAGTATAAAGATCAGTTCATACAAAGGTCAAATAATGGAGAAACACTGATAATTTGCAGATATAAGTGACTTTTTTCCGAGTGTAAGAACAAACAACACTATGCAGTTTAGAAAAACTTCACCTGAGAGGGGATATGATAACATTATACAAATATATTCGGGGGCCAATATAAACCATTGTGTGGAAATCTATTCACAAACCGGACTTTACATAGGACACGAGGTCATGCGTTTAGACTGGAAGAAAGAAGATTTAGTCTAAGGCAAAGGAAAGTTTTTTTTACTGTAAGAACAACAAGGATGTGGAATTCTCTGCCTGAAGAAGTGGTTTTATCAGAGTCCATACAGATGTTCAAACAGCTACTAGATGCATACTTGCAAAAACAGAATATTCAAGGATATAATCTTTCATTGTAGGGTAATAACTGCTTGATCCAAGGATAAATCTGACTGCCATTCTGGGGTCAAGAAGGAATTTTTTTCCTAGCTTGTTGCACAATTGTGCTTCAAACTGGGTTTTTTGCCTTCTTTTGAATCAACAGCAAAAAACAAATGTGAGGAAGGCTGAACTTGATGGACGCAAGTCTCTTTTCAGCTATGTAACTATGTAACTATGCATAAAACCTGTGTATTTGTCATGGTGCATGGCAAAGCTTATTTTTTACATCAAATAGAATATCTTGTATATATACACTGTACTAGCAGAATATCTTGCTAATTTAGAGATTTTTAAATGACTCTAAATAGTAAGACGCTCCCTCAGTTATCAATCAATGGTCTTCATACAGAGAATAATGTATGATTAGAGTTGATTGACACTCCAAGTCGTTCTCCAAAGTTGCTGTGATTATTCCTGTGGCAAGGACATCTCATGCTCAGCCAGTTCAACATAGAAAAGGAGTGAACCCATTCGTCTGCATGGAGCCGAAGTCAGACCACAGGGGGTAGATACATATTTATCAAGGGAACAATTGCACAGTCCACATACACATTTGCCTGCTTGTACTCCCCTAATCGACGCCAACACGTCTTCCTAACTAAGACGCTAGCCTTACTAAACAAATTCAAAGAAGGCCTTCTGAGAATGGCAGGGGACCTCAACACTCCCCTTGACTCTAGACTGGATAAATCTAGGGGAGAAACTTCGATACCAGCTCACTGCATACACTCAACAGGGAGGGCTTTAGCCCGGTGTGGCTTGGCTGACTGCTGGAGAGTGGCTAACCCCGAGGGCAGAGACTACACCTTCTATTTGGCTGTACATCAGCGCTACAGCCGAATTGACTACATCCTAATGGCACAAGAGGCCCTAACACTACTCCAACGAGCTAGCATAGGGCTTATCGCAGACTCTGACCACGCCCCCATTACGGTACAAATCCAATCCCCCCTACATAAACCCGCAGAACGGCAATGGAAGTTGAACGAAAACTTACTGCTCGACCTGGTGGACAAAGAACAAGCCAGGCAAGCGCTGACACAATACTTTGATACTAATAACACACCAGATACTCCCCCCCTAACTATCTGGGAGGCACATAAATGCGTCATCAGGGGCCACTATATCAAAATATGCTCACAGCGCAAAAAAGAGCGCACACAACAATTGTCCACCCTAAACGCACAAATCACCACACTAGAGCAGGCACACAAACAAAATCAGGGGAAGGATGAGTTCCACCGATTGACGGAGCTTAGGAGGCAGAGACGGGAGATACTAGCCAAGAGTCTCTTGTGCACCCTTAGAAAGTCGGCTCGGCACTTCTTCGAGTACTCCAACAAGAGCGGTAGGCTTTTAGCGCGCCAGCTTCAAGACAGGCGTAGGGCGAACCACATACACAAAATTACCACAAGAGACAAGACTGAAACAAGTCTACCCGACGGAATCCAACGTGCCTTAGGTGGACTACTACACCGACTTATATAACATCCCCCAACCCACGACGGTCGCCGCACATGCCCAACGCCGCAGCCAAATAGCGGAGTACTTAGACCAAAATGTAGAAAGACAACTAACCCCTGAAATGATGGAGGAACTAGAACAACCCCTCACGATAGAAGAGTTAGCCGCAGCATTAAAAATCTCCAATCTCCCACAGGGCTCCTGGCCCAGACAGCCTCCCACTGGCATACCTGTGTACATTCCGCGATATCTTATTGCCGAACCTCCTACGAGGTCTTGGCTCACTTCAAGACGGGGAACGGTTTCCCACCGACACACTAGCGGCCATAGTCACAGTAATACCCAAGGAAGGTAAGGACCCAGCGAATTGCGCTAGCTACCGCCCCATATCCCTGCTCAATGCAGACCTCAAACTGTTCGCCAAGACACTAGCCCTGCGAATCGCGAAGCACTTACCACACCTAGTACACTCGGACCAGGTCGGGTTCATCCCAGAAAGGGAGGGAAGGGATAACACCATCAAAGCCCTAAACATTCTGCAAGTAGCAAGGTCGCAACATCGGGAGCTACTCCTTCTCTCGACAGATGCCGAGAAGGCCTTCGACTGGGTGGACTGGGTGTACTTGGAGGAAACACTTACACACATGGGATTCGGCCCACACATGCGATCATGGGTCCTTTCCCTGTACACGAGCCCGACGGCTCGGATTCGAGTGAACGGAGCTCTGTCCGCCCCTTCCTCATTCGAAATGGAACCCGCCTCCTGTTTGCCCTCTCCCTGGAACCCTTCCTGGGGGCGGTCCGACGGGACGGGGGTATCACGGGATTCATCGTCGGCCAGCGAGAATATCGGGTAGCCGCATACGCGGATGAGATGTTGTTCCGCGGATATCACTTCCTAACCTTCTGCCGCATTCCGAAGGTTTGGCTTGATATCTAACCTTAAGCTCAACACAGATAAGTCAGAAGCCCTTCACCTACCGGGCCCTCAGGATCCCTCACCGACGCTATACACCCAATTCCGCTTCAAATGGTGTCCCACTAAATTGAAATACCTGGGTATATGGCTACCAAAAGACATGACCCAACTGTACTACCAAAACTATCACCCGCTGCTACAAACGATACAGGCAGACATGAGAAAATGGGCCCCTCAATATATATCTTGGTTTGGACGCATTAACGCAGTCAAAATGAACCTTCTACCCAGACTGCTCTATTTATTCCAGACGGTGCCGATCGCGGTCCCCAGAACGTTCTTTAGCTCCCTGACGACCGCCATCCGCAGATTCGTCTGGAATTCGCTCCCAACGCGCATCAAGAGAACGAAATTGGAACTGCCAAAACCGTTGGGGGGAGCCGGCCTGCCCTCAATTGAGACATACTACCGGGCCCCACATTTAAACAGGCTCACAGACTGGCACGCACAACATCCCACAAAACAATGGATCACACTGGAATTGGAACAGTCGGGAGGGCACATACCCCCCACATTATAGCTACGCATTGCTACATATGCAGACCTACAAATTAAAAATCCCTTAATAGACGCCACCCTAAGGGTCTGGAGGGCAACCCGATACCGTCTACAACTCACCACTGCACCCAGTCCCCTGACCCCCCTCATACATAACCCGGACTTGGCAGATTCGCTAACTCGCGGTGACCTAGCCGGACTCCAACCGACAGACTGGTCATATGTACACCAGTGGCTCAGCTCCAACGGTCTAAAAATACTCGGAGAACTATGCCCCGACAGAACACCTACATTCCTTGAACAGTTTAGATACCGCCAAATAAAATCATACTACTCAGCCCTGTCGGGTAAGGGGCACTTACACAGACCCCTAACTGACTTCGAAACCTTATGTGTGCAACGCACACACATCACCAGGGGTATCTCTACCCTGTACACACTACTCACGACTCGGACGAACAGGGACGTGGAGCTTAGGTTCAAGGACCACTGGGAGAGGGACGCGGGAGAGACACTCACTGCACACGAATGGGACAAGATTTACACCCTCACGCACAAATGCTCTATTAGCTCGAAATATCACGAATTAAACTATAAAGTGCTAACGCGCTGGTACAGAACGCCCGACACACTGCACCTTATGCACGGTACCACGTCAGATATATGCTGGCGATGTGGCACACAACCTGGCACTTATATCCACATGTGGTGGTCATGCCCGGTAATTGCCCCTTTCTGGGAACAAATTAGAGGAGAGATCAACAAAATCACAGGCACTGATATCCCCCTGGCACCCTTAACGATGCTTTTGCACCACACCCGAAGCCCACTGAAAGCATACAAAAAATCCCTGGAGCTGCCGCTACTCAATGCCGCCAAATCCCTTATCCCAAGGATGTGGAAACAGCCAAGAGCGCCCACCTTGGTGCATTGGGTGTCGGTGGTGGAGGATATATACTCAATGGAGACCCTGACGGCCGACCTACACGGGAGATCGGAGCGGTGTGCATTGACCTGGTATCCATGGACAACGTATGTGGCTAATGGAACTGTGACCCCCGAGACAACTTAGCTGAAACTCACAGAACATCACAACAAACGCCTTACCCCCCATAGGCACAGACACGCCCTACCTACTAACCACACACAGACTATTGACAGTTTCCCCCCCGACCAAAACTGACAACTGAATGACATAACACCCGCTTGAACAAACTACACACACCACCGGGACCTGGAGCAATCCACGACGGACAACTTGAATCAGCCGGAAGCACAGACAGGTTTGAGACACGAGATCACTCGACTCCCGGTAAACAGTATAACCCCAAACACTGCACCTGCAGCTGGTAGATGGCTACTAAGTAGAACAGATGCTCCCCATGTCTCAGAGATGCACAGGCAACCTCCCATACGACCAGCACGTCACTTAGCACCGCAGTTTGCAGAGGGGAAGGTACACCTTAGGACGACAGACCCAAACCGAGAAACCGGGAATCAGATAACTGGATCCAATTGTTAGTTTTGCACCCCAAGTAGCGCAGTGCACCTAAGGGATAACCATAGACGGCTACGAAAGACGCTAGGGAAGTATCCCAAGGACAGAGTACCAGACACAGACAGCTAGAGTCGTAGTCTAAATCAGTTAGAGCCCGAGGCGGCAATCGCCGCAAAGACCCGGGATTCCGACCTAGCTACGTAAGAGCGCAATGTAACTGCAGGCACTAGCCACGAAAGCTTGAGGGTTCAACAGAAGAAACCCAAAGACGGGTCTATGAGGTAGCAAGAGTATAACCTTGGCTGCGCAAAATTGTTCATTCAGACTAAATGTTCGTTACCAGACTGACTAATGTTACATTATCTGTTGAAAAAACTGATAAATAAAGATTGTCAAAAAAAAGAAAAGGAGTGAAAGACCCAAAGAATTGCAATAATGCCAGCATATCAGCAGGATAAGTGCCCCCATGCAACGCCAACCTTGCAGAAGGTGGCATGAGATATAGGAGTGAACAGTGACTGCGTGTTACATTAGTGTAGAAGTGTTAATTTTGGAGGTAAATTTCAATTTAGTTTTAGTCATAGTCTTTTGACTAAAAAGCCATTTTAGTTTTAGTCGCATTTAAGTCATCTGAATTGTTTTAGTTTTGGTCTAGTTTTAGTCGACTAAATATCCACTAGATTTTAGTCGACTCAATCTCTAGTAGACAAGACTAAAATCTAATGAGTTTAGTTAAAGGCTCTGTCTATTTTGCCCCTTCCCCAGCCCCTCTGTGTCTCTTTGTGTCTTCCTAACCCCTCTAAGTGACTCTCTCCAGAGCCCTGGTCTTTCTCTTTTGCCCCTTCCACAGCCCCTCAGTGAAGTGAAGTTAATTTTGGCAGCAAATTTCAATTTAGTTTTAGGCATAGTCTTTTGACTAAAAAGCCATTTTAGTTTTAGTGATATTTTAGACATCTGACTTGTTTTTTAGTCTAGTTTTAGTCGTTTTTGTAGTGTAGCACTCACAATTCTGGAGTAATGGTGGAGCAGCTTGGAAAGATGTAAGGGTTGAATAAATGTCTTCTAATACAATATATAATATAACATATTTTTATATTAAATGATGTATTCATTGCTTAAGGAGATGTTATCACTATGTTTACCTCTTTTATATTTAACCTGTCATGACAGGTTTACTTTTATTCATTTTGTTTTCTGTCTCTGAACCTCTCTCAGAATACGTCTTTATTATGAACTATAGCTGAATATTGTCCCGCAAACAAATATCCTAATGGTCACTATTTTGGATGGGAAATGCCACATGCTACTTTGGGATCTTTTGTTTAAACTATAAAAATTACCTCAAAAGTGAATTTATGAGATTACACAAAAATATGCAGTTAAACAATCTGTATATTAACAGGACTGCACAAATAACAGGAGGACATCCAATAGGACCCAGGTAAAAGGGGTTTCACCTATAACAATGGAAACGGTTCTTCACATGAAGGACAATAAGGATATGAAATTCTAATAATTCTAATAAAATCCCATAGACGTCTTTAAAAAAAAATAAAACAGTATAGGAGCTTTTTGGCAAAATATTATTATTTTCGAGGATACTAAGGTTAACACAAACCCACATTTCCTGTAGATATGCCTAAAAGGCTGCTTTAGCTCCCAGATGTTTAATGGCAGGAGTATGTCCTCATGGGACTTAAATGCCTTGAACAAGTAGGTTTCACTGGTGCCATTGTGCCCATCAGACAAGGCTTATCATGGATGCTAGTGTCCGGATGCTGCGCCAAGTGTTAAGAATGATCTTAACCGTTCCAACAGATTCTGGAACCTTCATCAGATTACGTCAATGTAACCTTTCATCAGAATAGGTCAATGTGGCCGTCACTGTGTTAACGCTGAGAAAGATTATATCTTGGATTGGATGCAGTTGGCTCTTCTCTTGATTTCATCAGGCGTCAGGGGGATTCACAGTGTCCAAAATACACCCGGGGCTTGAGAACAAAAAAATTAGATGACTACCTACCTCTTTCCTGCTATTTGTGTGTGGATGGAGAATGCTGCTTATAGTGTTGTGTGTTTGGGGAGGCTGTTGTGTGTTTGTTCCGAGTGTGAGGAGGTTTGCCTGTTGTAATGAGTGACTGTGTTTATAAGTGTATGTAGGTGGCTGTGTGTATCCTTTCTGTAAGGGGAGGTGGTGTTTGTGGTTATGTGTTTATTGTGTGTTTTCTGTATGTGTGTGTTATGTCTGTGAGGAGGCTATTTGCTTTTATGTGTTATGTGTGTGGAAAGCTTGTGTGAGTTTGTTATGTGTGTGGGGAGGATGCTATATGTATGCTTGTTTGGCTGTGTACAATGGCGTAACTACCATGTCGCAGGGGGGCCCGTCACTCCAGGGGGAGGACACCTCCCTGCGACCTTTGGCCGCCAGCATAGATTTAGGGCCAGTGCACAGCAGCACCAGCCAGGACCCGCGGTTGCAGGCTAACCAGCAGGAGAGGAGCAATGTGCTGTGTTGCTTCCCTCCTGCCTCTGTGTGTACCGTAGCCGAGCAGTCTGAAAGGAAATGCTCAATGAGGGGGCACTTCCTGTCAGACTCAGATGGGTACCGTGACCGCGGCTGCAGCCAGCAGGTAGGGGGGTAGAGAAATAAAGGGTGTGCAGGGGAAGTGGGGGGAAAATGGAGGGTCTGCACGGAAAAGAGGGGGGTGAGGGGTAAATGGAGGGTCTGCTGAAGAAGGGGTTAGATAAATAAAGGGTCTGCAGGGGAATAAGGGGTAAATGGAGGGTTTGCAAGGGAAGGGTGGTGAAAGGAGAGTCTGCAGGGGAAGGGGATAGAGAAATAAAGGGTCTACAGGGAAAGAGGCTCTTCAAGGGAAGGGGGGTAGAGAAATAATGGGTCTGCAGGGGAAGTGGGGAATGGAGAGTCTGCAGGAGAAGTAGGAGAAAAATGGAGGGGCTGCAAGGGGGGGAGAAATGGAGATGCTGCAGGGAAAGGGTAGGGAAGAGAGAAATGAAGGAGCGGGAGGCGAGGGTGGAGAGAACGTAGTGGTTGCAGGGGAAGGGAGAGGGGGTGAGAAATGGAGGGGCTGCAGGAGGGGGTAGAGAAATGGAGGGAGAGAGAGACATGGAGGGGCAAGAGTGGAGGAGGAGAAAGACACATGGAGGTGGCTTGTGGGTGAAATGAGACACATGGAGGGCCTGGGGGGAGCAAATGAGACACTTGGGGGAGGGAATGAGACACATGGGGGGAATTGAGACACATGAAGGGGCAAGAGTGGAGGGACAGAAAGACATATGGAGGTGCCTGGGGGGAATGAGACACATGGAGGGGCTTTGGGGGGGATGAGACACATTAAGAGGCTTGAGGGGAATGAGACACACGGGGGGACTTTGGGGGGAATGAGACACATTAAGGGTCTTGGGGGGAATGAGACACGTGAAGTGTCTTGGGGGGAGGGCGTGGTACACATGGAGGGGCTGGGAGTAGGAAATGAGACACTTGGGTGGGGATAACACACATGGAGGGGCTGGGGGGAGCAAATGAGACACACAGGGAAGGGAATGAGACACATGGAGGGGATGGGGGCCCCAGGGCAATTTTCGCTCAGGGGCCCTGTGGCTTTTTAGTTACGCCTCTGGCTGTGTATTCTTGGAAACTTGTGTGTGAGGCTTTGTTTTCACCACATACCCATTCAATGTGGTGCACATACCTGATATACATATATATATATATATACATATGGAAAAATTATCTGAGGGTTTCAACAGCACTCTGCACATAAGCAGACTTTCCAAGGTTGTGTCTCTGTCATTGCACTTCCCCCTCTTTAGTGTCCCCTGTTATGTCTCCCAATATGAGGAAGTATGGGGTTAGGCTTTTACCCAGTAACCCCTACTAATCATTGCCATGCCAAGACTACAGGAGCACCATAACACCATTTACCCTAAACATGCCTGACATCTCACCTTATAACTTAAAGGGACACCAGAACAACTGCAGCTTATTGTATTTTTCTTCAGGCTTTTTGGCCATCATTCCCTTCAGGCTTTTTGCAGTAAATACTGTTTTGTCAGAGAAAATGCAGTGTTTACATTACAGCCTAGGGAAACCTTCACTGGCCACTCCTCAGATGGCTGCTAGAGGTACTTCCTGGGGCAGTGCTTCACACTGTGCAGCACTGCCATTCAGTGTCTCCACCCTCTGCATGTAGACACTGACCTGCATGGAGACACTGAACACTGAACTTTCCTCATAGAGCTGCATTAATTCAGGGCTGTGTGTGACTTTTGACTTGTCTGCCTCCTTGACAGTCTCAGCCAATCCAATGGTTTCTTATGGTAAAGCATTTTGATTAGCTCAGATCTCCACTTCCGATGATGTCAGTCAAGCAGGCAGATCAGGGGCCGAGCCACCAGCAGCAGACTGGGATAAAGATAATATTTTACTATATGTAGGGGGGCAAAGGAGGGCCCTGGGGGCTAGGTGGTGGTTTTAACACTATAGGGTCAGGAATACATGTTTGTGTTCCTGACTCTATAGCGTTTATTTAGCCTTTCTGAATTCCTCAGTGCATTATTAACCAACATTGTGTATAACATTTTTCTACATATGACATCACGCATGTGCACACTGCTTTTTTAATTATTTCATTGGGAGATCATTGCTGTCTGATACAACTTATCTGTTGGATGTTATAAAGTAACTTAGCCTGGGTGTATCAAAGCTTAGAAAAGGCAGATCAAAGCATATAAAAAAAAAAGAAAAACATTAAAAAAAGTGACATTTAGAGTTAGCTATATTTTTTATTTTTGAATTCTTTTGAATGTCTTATTTAAAGAAAACACTAAAATGGGTAGTAATATTCACTATGTATCCTTTTTAAAATAAAAAAAATAGAATCTTTACTTAATTTAAAATGGATTTGTTTTTGTTGCTATGACAATTTTACAACACTCAGAATTGACATATAAATAGTTTTCTTCAATAATCCCCAAGTGAAGTACCTGAAAATAAATATAAACCATTCACTCGGGTTGTTCCGTTAGTTGTGTTACTTTTATGCAGGTGTATGCTGCCACAGTAATATGCAATCGTATAAAGTGACATTGGAGGACATTTACAGAAAAGTGGTGTAAAGTTTTAAAAGTGGGGGAGTAACTTTCTCCAAAAAAATGGAATCGGCAGGAAAAAGCCATTGGTTTCTATGGTGATTCTGCACTTCTAGAACTTTGCCCCATATTTCTCTCAGCAATAGTATTAGATCACTCCCATTGTGTCACCTAGAGCCTCTATGGAAAATAGCTATTTCTATGGTAACATGTTCATTAACAAATATTTTGCCAACATTTGCTGTGTGACAGTGAAGGCAAAAACACAGTTAAAGAAAAGGAAACCTTACAATTGCCAGGGCACTATTTTTGGGCAGGAGTGCAGAGAGTTGGACACGGATTGACATTGTTGTATGGCAGTATGTGAACTTAAAGGGAAGCTTTAGTGCCAGGAAAACATAGTGCCCACCTCCCCTCCGCCTGTAGTGCAGAAGGTAGTGACTTACCTTATTCCAGCGCCGATATCTTTAGGAGCTGGCTCAGGTCCGACTCTGCAATGGCCGCGCTCGCATGAGAATTTCCCCATAGGGTGAACACTGGATGCGAGACAACCACTAGAGGTTGAGTAACCCCACAAAGTAAATTATTGCCGTTTATAAAAAACCTGCAATTATTAGTTTTGCATGGTTAAGGGACACTTCACCCAGACCACTTCAATGAGCTGAAGTGGTCTGGGTGCCTATAGTGTCCCTTTAATGATTTACCCATGCAAAATTAAGTACTTAATAATGGGTAAGATGCCTAGGGACCTGCTGTGTTCAATTAAATGATTAACGGCGGAGATCTTACACAAGTTCACATACTGCTGGGCAGCAATTTCAAGCAGAAGGATGGAATGCAGAATTCACTAGCATACAAAAATATATGTGAAGATTGATTGATAGTCCAGTATCATGGGGCTTGTGATGAATAACTGGTGTCCTTGAAAAGCTTTTGATTATGTCACAGATTGAAGATTATGTAGAGCTACACTTTGTGTGTTTTCTTCTGTGTGGAGAGTGGAGCAGGGAAGACCACAGAGACCCTCGGTTTTCAAACACTGTCTGAACAAAGGTACTTGTATATAGCAGAAGGATCCTATCATACACTAAAAGTAGGGATGGGTTTTTTCTCATTTTTTGCATATATTTCATTTTTTTTAAAAATCAATTTTCTTTCAATATTTGATGAAAGGATTATTATATTAACAATATATTTTGAGGTGACACTTGTCCTTTAAGGTGTTTAAATTGACATTGCAGGTCTAATGCACATGTGTTATTGTTATATTATAGATTTCGCTATTTCGCTATGGCCCAGTTTCCAGGTAATGAGACAAACCATTTTGCAACGGTTTTCCCTCTTACCTGGGTCTCTGCTGGGCGCATGGTATCCTGGGGTGCTGATTTACAACATCCGGCTTCTGCCAATGAATGCAATTCTGTGCATAGGAATATGTACTTAATTGACATGAGCTAGCCCAGCTGTAGCAGAGGGTTTGTACTCCATGTGTGCAGTTTTTCAAAGCAAAACGCTACATTTACAGACTCCGGGCACCATGACCCCTTCAAGTCACTGAAGGGGCCATGTTGCTTGGAGTGACCCTTTAATATTGTTTGTGCATTTCATCAAGTCAAACAAGGTGTTTATGGAATTCATTCTTCTTATGTGCTAAAACTTTATAAAAATTGTATTGGTTAACTGTTGGAAAAAGTGATTTAAATTCCTTTTTAAGTCCTGTTAGGGTTCTCTAGGAATTCAATAGTCTTTTTAAAGAGTCAAAACTCCTCTGATGCTGGATTCTGATCACCAAAACCTGAGTTCCTAACGCAAGGTATAGGGCCTTTTTTTTTAACAGATCTGATCATGGAGAAGAGGAGTCAAAAAGCATCGGAACCGTGTGATTGCGATTACTTCAACATCGTTGGAAATGTCATCAGCAGCTGTTAACATGATAAATATCAGATATGAGCTTGTTCTTTCCCTTTGTATTTGCCAAGTGTTCTGGAGTAGAATATTAGTTCTTGCAGTTCTACTGAGTCCTTACATGGATGGTACATGAAAGGAAAAAGAGTTTTGGAAACCAACATATTAACAGGAATGCAGCATTAAAAACAGGCCTTAAAAAAAGTAAAGCTACTGAATTTGTCAAAAAATATAAGCACTTGAAATTGGTGATTTCATAAGTAAGATGAAACATGATTGCAAACAGTGAGAGGGTTATTCACTAAAGCAGGGCTGGGGAACCTTCGGCCCTCCAGATGTTGTGGACTACATCTCCCTTGATGCTTTGCTAGCATTATTGTAGTCGAAAACATCTGGATGGCCGAAGGTTCCCCATCCCTGCACTACAGGGAGAATTCAAAGTAAATTTCACATGTAAAGGGACACTGTCCTCCCCCCACCCTGCAAAATAAGTATTTCATAATAAAAAAATCTGTATGAAAGGAAAATTATAGGGTCAGGAACACAAACATGTATTCCTGACCCTACAGTGTTAAAACCACCATCTAGCCCCCTCACCCTCTCTTGCCTCCCTAAATATAGCAAAACCTTACTTGTATTGAAGTCTGCACCTGCTGGCTCTGCCCCAGTGTGCCTGTAACGTGCCTGCTGTCTGCTGACATCATCAGAAGTGGTGGTCTGAATCAATCACAGTGCTTCCCCATAGGATTGGCTGAGACGGTCAAGGAGGTAGATCAGGGGCAGAGTCAGCACATGTCAAACACAGCCCTGGCCAATCAGCATCTCCTCATAGAGATGCATTGAATCGATGCATCTCTATCAGGAAAGTTCAGTGTTTGCATGCAGAGGGTGGAGACACTGAATGGCAGTGCTGCTCATTGTGCAGCACTGCCCCAGGAAGCACCTCTAGCAGACATCTGAGGAGTGGCCAGTGGATGTATCCCTAGGCTGTAATGTAAACACTGCAAAAAGCCTGAAGGGAATGTACTCACCAGAACAAATACAATAAGCTGTAGTTGCTCTGGTGACTATAGTGTCCCTTTAAATACTCATACTGACTGTGTTGCAATTTCACTGAAACTCAAACTCAGTCAAAAGATATACTGAGACAAAGTAAGGAGTAATGCAGTACTCTCACACATGCACAAGAGTACAGCAGTAACATCTGCCCCAGGCAACTGAAGGGCCAGGAGGAGAAGAAGACCAGCCTAAAGAGGATGCCGGCGCAAGCGAAGGAAAGATTCAGGTAAGATAAACCTACTTTTGCCTGCCCCCCCTAGCAAACGGACCTCCAGCAGCAATGCCACTGTCGGGTGTCTTGCAAATTAGACAAAGTCCCCAGACGGATACATTTCTGCTTTAAGGCCAGAGTAGCCAAACTGAGAGCGTAGCTGGTTTAGAGAATTTTTCCAGTTCAGCTATTTATACCTTACATTTAAAATTCACTTTGAATTCTCACTTTAGTAAATAATCCTGTGCATTTTGAGGAATTGAAAAACAAAATTCAAATGTTGTCAAAATAGTTGCACTGGAATCAAAAAACGCCAATTTACCTGTTTTCCCATTTTGGGTAAATCGGCCTGAATGTTTAAAGTCATCACAGTTCACTTTTTATTTAATAAAAACTACATTATTATTCGAAAAAAACGTGAATTGTCAGAAAATGAACAGAGAATTCAGAACGTGAAGCCAAAATAGTTGAGTAGAAGGACTTTTTACAAATCCGCTATACAGTATTATCGTAGCATTCCCTGGTCATCTCTAGATAATTAACACTGTTCTGGTTAGTGCAAACCCTCGCTGTGCAGGTCCACCCCACCAATTAAAAATGAAATAAAATAAAGCTAAAACCTCTTTTCCAGCTTTAAAGGGACAGTTAAGGCACCATAACAACTTAATCTAAATAAAGTTGTTTTGGTGCAAGGCATCATAAGTCAAGGTGTCAAATCATTTTCAAACGTTTTTCTCCAGTACTGATCTCAGTCCCACGCCGGCGATCGCGGTTGGGGGGACTCCCAGGGAGCCCCCCCCCGCGGCAGATCCTCCTCCTCCGGTCCCCCCCGGCCATGTGAGAGTGAGGTCCTTGCGAGGACCTCACAATCACATGGCCGGGATAGCTGCCTCCTGCATTGCCAGCAGGGGGAATGTCTGTAATGACAGTTAGTCCCCCTGCTGGCCGGAAATAAAATAAATGAATGTTAAAATAAGTGTAAAAAAAAAATATATATATATATATACTTAGATCATATATATATTATATATATATGATCTAAGTATATATATATACACATATACATACACACACATACATTGTCTAGGTGTATTTTACTATTAATATATAAATAATTATATATATATATTAATATCAAATTACACGTAGACTGATCCTGATTAAATATATATGATTATTGTTATATATATATTTATATATAATATAAAAAAATTTAATATGTAAAGACGTTAAAAAATAAAATAAAATAAAAAATAATTAAAAAATATATAGATGTGTGTTATTTCATTCTAACTCTATTGTGATATTAATATATATATATTTATATCAAAATACATGTAGAACGAAATAATATATATATCTACATACATAAATATATACGTATATATCACTATATATACCTATATATAAATAAAAATATTAAAAACAAATTATATATATATACACATATAGATTCACATACGTATATATATACATATATTAATTCTACCTATATATTTATGTAATATTTTTACATAATTAGGTATCTTAATTAATTACAATTAGCGGGACCTGCCTGACAACCCATGCCGAAAGTAAAGGGAATTTAATTTGCTAGCACTATATTTAACCCTATAGCTTTCCAAGACACCATAAAACCTGTACATGGGGGGTACTGTTCTACTCGGGAGACTTCGCTGAACACAAATATTAGTGTTTCAAAACAGTAAAATGTATTACAACGATGATATCGCCAGTAAAAGTGACGTTTTTGCATTTTTCACGCACAAACAGCACTTACACGGACGATATTATTGCTGCGATACTTTTTCTTGTTTTGAAACACAAATATTTGTGTTCAGCGAAGTCTCCCGAGTACAACAGTACCCCTCATGTACAGATTTTATGGTGTTTTCAAAAGTTACAGCGTCAAATATAAGGCTTGTGTTTCATTTTTTTCACATTAAAATTCGCCAGATTGGTTACGTTGCCTTTGAGACCCTATGGTAGCCCAAGAATGAAAATTACCCTATGATGGCATACCATTTGCAGTAGTAGACAACCCAAGGTATTGCAAACAGGGTATGTCCAGTCTTTTTTAGTAGCCACTTAGTCACAAACACTGGCCAAAATTGGCGTTTTTGCATTTTTCACACACAAACAAATACTAACGCTAACTTTGGCCAGTGTTTGTGACCAAATGGCTACTAAAAAAGACTGGACATACCCCATTTGCAATACCTTGGGTTGTCTACTATTGCAAATGATATGCCATTATGGGTGTAAATTTCTTTCCTGAGCTACTATAAAGTCCCAAAGGCAACGTAACCAATCTGGCGAATTTCAATTTCAAATGTAACGTGCTATATTTGACCCTGTTACTTCCCAAAACGCCATAAAACCTGTACATAGGGGGTACTGTTTTACACGTGAGACTTTGCTGAATACAAATATGTGTATTTTATTGCAGTAAAAGCAAACCGTATTATGACATTGACAGTTAAAATGTCATGTAGAACTAAAAAAATCAAAGAAAATCTTATTTTCTCCCATTTTTTTCATATTAAATTATGTTTCATAGCTAAATATTTGATATTAAATGAAAGCCCTGTTTCCCCTGAATAAAATGATAGATAATAAGGGTGGGTGCATTTAATATGAAAGAGGTGAATTACGGTTGGACAGACATGTAGCGCAAATGCCAGGTTATGTTTACATTTTGTTTAGTTCACGTGTACATTTGGCTCAGTCCTTAAGGGGTTAAGTGAATAATACCTTAGAATGTTCCCAGGCCCACTCGCTGTGTAATGTGTATGTTGTCAACCTCTGTTAATTTTTTTAAATTTTTTTTTTTGGTTTAGGCACTGTGACACAAGAGGCTTATTCATGTGAGCAGGAATTGTGAAACATAGACAAGGAATAGATGGTAGATAGATAGGAATAGATAAATTGACTAACTGTAAAAAATATCCAACTCCACTATCTTTCCATCTTACTTTAGCCTAAACTTTGCAATCTCAATCCCCTTGTCAATCGCATGTTTCCTGGTTTAGACAATGAATGGATATGTTACCAATAGAAAAAAAAAAACAACTGCATTTTTTTTAATTCACTACATAGGGATGGATTTCTGAATAGGCCCACTAGGCATCTGCCAAAGGTGCACATCAGAGACAAGAGCGTGTCTGTGACAATTTTTAAATTACAGGCTTTTTAAAAATTTTATTTATTGCTTCTGCATAAAATGACGAGTCTCTTTAACCCTGACAGCAAGCAAGATGGCGGGACACATGGGCGTGTCAGTAGACCTGACTAGCATTGTAGGTACAGCTGTTGTTAATGGCTAGTATTGAGAATTGCACTGAGGGCAAGTCAATATCTCTCTACAGTAGCTCCATTTGTTATCCCCCTGGTAACACATGAATGGGGCCATTTATAAATCAGATACCCAACAAGTAGAATCCTCCAATTCCTTGTAACTTTGGACTGGTAACTGTTAGTGACGATAATAATGCAATATATTTAGAATTATTGCGTGCCAAAACCTACAGTGTTTGTCACAGGTATTATAAGTAAATAATGGATAAGTACCTGTAACTTCTGTGTGGCTGTACAACTCAGGCAAATATCTATTTTTTAAAATACAAGTGCCAGTGACCTTTTGGCTCAGACCATTATATACCTGCAAGTACAACTGCTAGTGGCCTTCTGCCACATATTTTAAATGTGTGCCAGGAGACCAAGTGGCACTCGGAAGTAAAATAAAAATAAAAAATGATTGTACATACCAGACGGCCCCTGGAACTGTGGCACTGGTAACTAAAATAATGCATATCAAAATGGCATATGCTGGTGACCTGCTAGGTACAGATTTTTTCGTTTTTTACAGTGACGCATATGAATATTTTACAAGGTTTTGTTTTTCGGAGAGGGGATGCTTTACATTTCTGTGCCTACATTCACCTGGTTATTATAATTTACCAGGTTATTATCACGATAATATTTTGTGATTATTACTTACTGCTCTGCATTTCGATCTCTGGAGTTTCTTATGTAAGTTCGCAATAAAGATATTGGAAAACTATCAATACCCCACAATATCTATTGTTGTGAGTAACCTGGCACTATTTATTTATGTATTATTTATTTAATGAAATATTTTACCAAGCAGAATACATTGAGATATGTCTCATTTTCAAGTATGTCCAGGACCCACAAACACAGCATTGTTACAATAGGGTACAATATAAAAATACAAAATAATATTAATATGCACATATATACATTTAACACAGAACGGGTAAGAAATATAAAACATCTTAACATTGTTTTTTTTTAGCATGCTGGTTGATCTGTTGCAACCTTTTCGCAGTTAACCTTTCATTGTCCGGAGTGTTGTTGCACACTATTCTTATTGACCACTGGCTGATTCTAAAAAGAATTTTTAATAGCCGTCAAAAAGGTTGAACACAACCTGTGGTAGAACAACAATTTTTTTAATGCTGACAAAGCATCATGGGAGTTGTAGTCCCATAACATCTGGGGAATCTACATTTTCCCTTTCCCTTGATTAATGTAAAACCCCTGTAGGTTTTGTTTTAAAATTGTATTCTTATTTATTATTATTATAGGTGAAAATTATACTTGAAACAACCATAACAGGTGTCTTGTTTGCCTTTTCATTGGGAAAAACCCAACCTCTAAAAACCCAAGGGCCAGGGAGACAACTTCATTTTTATATTGCTATTAATGAGTCACACTTGAAAAATATAGGGAAAAACTGCTGATCTTGGGGAAAAAATAAAAACAAAAAACAAACAAACAAACACAAAATCTCCAGCACAGCTGCAGTGACAGCTTCCTTATTTGAGCCTGAATTCTGGCAATTCCTAATTTAATTCAGTGAGCAGTGAATAGACCCCCACCCAGGGCAGGGCAGAGGGGCACAGCAGGGCAGGGCAGAGGGGCACAGCAGGGCAGGGCAGAGGGGCACAGCAGGGCAGAGCTGGTGATGTGAGTGGGAGCTGAGGATCCTGGGGATACTGAGTGTCCTGGATCCACCCCTGGCTGCTGAGATCACTGGAGACATTGAAAGCAGCGGATCAAGTGCACTGTCCTGTAATCGATTGCCGAGCGCCTGGAGCTGCTGCCAGCCTTTATGTATTGGCCGTGCGTCTGGGGAAGGCTGGCTGGCTGGCTGGCTGCTGCTGCTTGATCCGTTTCTCTGGGTTTGACCAGCTGTCCCGGGCTAACCCCTGCCTGGCTCTGCTGAACATGGAGGAAGTAAAAGCTGGATTACCCTTAGCTACAGCACAACTGCTTTCGTTTCCATAGCTAACTGCAGTGCACAAGGCAGCCGGAGGCAGGGACAGCCATACCGGGGGATGGAAGAAGAGTGGCACCGCTGAGGTAAAGAAGGCAGCCCTGCAGCACTGTGCGGGTTATGGGGAGGGGGTGGCTAGTTATTTTGTATCCACTCACAGTGCCAGCCGGGGACTTGTTGCTGTCAGGATGATGGGAGGTGTTGGCAAAAGGGGCTGACAGCTTCCCTGGCAGGTCCATGCCACCTGTGTCTGGGAGGGGGCCAATAGCTTCCCTGGCAGGTCCATGCCACCTGTGTCTGGGAGGGGGCTGACAGCTTCCCTGGCAGGTCCATGCCACCTGTGTCTGGGAGGGGGCTACTAGCTTCCCTGGCAGGTCCATGCCACCTGTGTCTGGGAGGGGGCTGACAGCTTCCCTGGCAGGTCCATGCCACCTGTGTCTGGGAGGGGGCTGACAGCTTCCCTGGCAGGTCCATGCCGCCTGTGTCTGGGAGGGGGCCAATAGCTTACCTGGCAGGTCCATGCCACCTGTGTCTGGGAGGGGGCCAATAGCTTCCCTGGCAGGTCCATGCCACCTGTGTCTGGGAGGGGCCATAGCTTCCCTGGCAGGTCCATGCCACCTGTGTCTGGGAGGGGGCTACTAGCTTCCCTGGCAGGTCCATGCCACCTGTGTCTGGGAGGGGGCTGGCAGCTTCCCTGGCAGGCCCATGCCACCTGTGTCTGGGAGGGGGCTACTAGCTTCCCTGGCAGGTCCATGCCACCTGTGTCTGGGAGGGGGCCAATAGCTTCCCTGGCAGGTCCATGCCACCTGTGTCTGGGAGGGGCCATAGCTTCCCTGGCAGGTCCATGCCACCTGTGTCTGGGAGGGGGCTACTAGCTTCCCTGGCAGGTCCATGCCACCTGTGTCTGGGAGGGGGCTGGCAGCTTCCCTGGCAGGCCCATGCCACCTGTGTCTGGGAGGGGGCAACTAGCTTCCCTGGCAGGTCCATGCCACCTGTGTCTGGGAGGGGGCTGACAGCTTCCCTGGCAGGTCCATGCCACCTGTGTCTGGGAGGGGCCATAGCTTCCCTGGCAGGTCCATGCCACCTGTGTGTGGGAGGGGGCCAATAGCTTCCCTGGCAGGTCCATTCCACCTGTGTCTGGGAGGGGGCTGGCAGCTTCCCTGGCAGGCCCATGCCACCTGTGTCTGGGAGGGGGCTACTAGCTTCCCTGGCAGCTCCATGTCACCTGTGTCTGGGAGGGGACTACCAGCTTCATAGGTAGGTCAATGCTACCCGTGTCTGGGGAGGGGGCTACTAGCTTCCCTGACAGGTCCATGCCACCTGTGTCTAGGAAGGACAGAGATTCAATGGTCGAAAGAGACAAGACTATCGCGACAGAGCCTGAATAGTGTGAATATATTGGGATACTGGATACTAGTGTGATATCGCAGAATTAAATCTTCACCGTGTGAATGGTATAACAATCGGATGTACTGTAACATTTGGGACACATTGTGACATTTGATTGGTGTGTTATATTGGCACTATTGTGACTGTGATATTTAGGGATATAGTGTGACAAATCCTGACATATTGTGTACATAGTGTTTGCAATCGGGGGAATTTGGGATAGTGATCGAGGTGAATCTTGAACATTTTGCGTCTCACGTGGCATGATATCAGGGAAATGCTGTGAATGGTATGATATTTGTGACATACAGTGTTACTTGTGTTTATGTTGTGATATAGGAGACATATTGTGACTCGTTATGACTATTAATTAAAAAACAGTTTGTGCTGAGCTAAGAACCCATGTAGGCCAAACAGCAGGCTTTGTTGAAGTGGACCCCCCTCCCCCCAACTTGGCTAGTCAAGCCTAAACTTTGTAAGTCACTTCTCAGCTCACTATAATTCACTGTTTAGTAAATAGATTTCTTGAAAACTGGTGTGATTTGTGGGCACACATTATGCCCCATGCTGATAAATGTGGCATTAGAAACAGGTTGAGACATGATAACTGTGATGATTTAGTCATTATTGTATTATGGGTGATCATGTGGCACTAAATATGGCCTAGCATGAAATATACAATTATTCCAATAAAGGGTCCTTGGCAGGGGATATAGTTTATTTCTAGTGGA
Organism: Pelobates cultripes; assembly: GCA_933207985.1. Lineage (NCBI taxonomy): Eukaryota > Metazoa > Chordata > Amphibia > Anura > Pelobatidae > Pelobates > Pelobates cultripes. Next base: position 56,529,590 of record OW240918.1, on the reverse strand, counting down.
TATAATATTCATGTATACATACACCTTAAGGAACAGGTTAACTGTTTAAGTGCCAAAGAGGATTAGGTTAAGGCACACATTACAGAGCAATACTCGGGCCCATTCAATAAACTGTGAGCCCGTGGTACATTCATTAAACAGTGATTTGTGATGTTTGACTACCCATATGCAACATTAAGGCTAAGATAGCAACATTGGAAACACATTTTTATGGTGGCTGTGTTGGAAATTTAGATTTGTTTTGACCTGAGTCTTTAAAAATAGTTATTAACTCACAACAATTTACTGTTTAGTGAAAATAACTTTCAGCCAAATCTGGTGTAGTGTCTTAATTTATAGTTAATAGTTTGCCACACTATAACAAGCCTATGGTGTTTAATTGCCCAATTTATTTTTATAGCTGAATAGTGTCAATTGTTCTCCTTACTTAAATGATTGTCATGATCAGACTAGTGAATGTTACTTTCCCTGCATTAATGGATGTGAGAATCTTTGTCCCAGAATGGAAAGAGTTAATAGTGTACTACCACCCAATGAGCAGGGCCGCAAAATCCCCTGTACTTGATGTTTCTTTGCTTTGTCTTGCTAGACAATATCACTGACCAGTCATTCAGTGGAGTAGCTAGATACCTAACACTTCCCTAGCAATTGAGAGTTCCAGGTCCCACCTATACACAATGAGATGCCTAGCTTGGTCTGTCAGTCCACTTCTGTCCAGTGCTGCCATAGGGTCTTTGACTTCAGTTACCAGACAATTACCAGACAGGCACTATTTGACCCCTAATTCTACAGCTCCTGGCTGTCTACCTGCTTGTTTTTTATGTCACCCCCTTCCTCCTCCCCTTTTCTTCTTCTCCTGGTTTCTTTCTCAGCTGCTTCAGAAATAACCGGTGGATCCAGTTTTCTTTCTTGTTAATCTCATTGCAGGAGCGATGACCTCCCTCTCCCTCTCTCTTTCCTGAAAGTACGTGACATTCCAAACTTTCCCCAGCAGTCTTCCCCTGTCTCTGTTCCCTGTTACACACAGCCCGGGTCTCCCTGAGCCACTGTTGGCAAACCTATCCAAGATTGCTCATACCAGGATTGACCTTCGTATTTACCCTCCACCTATTCCAGGATTACCCTTTCCATATACCCTCCTCTCATCCCACGATTACCTTCTCCATTTACCTTCCCCTTTCCATTTACACTCTACTCATCCCAGGGTTACCCTGACCAATTACCTTCCAGTCCCAAGATAACTCTTTCCATTTTCCATCCATTCATCACAGGATTACCTTTTCAATTTACCCTCCACTCGTCCCTGGATTACCCTGACTTCGTTCACACCTCTCCAGCCAGCAGATATCAATGGGACACCTGCTCACCTGAGGTAGTGGCATCTACAACCTGCGCATTTCTCTCTAATATTTACACATACTGACACACAGACACACACACACACACACACACGGTGATTAGAAACATATACATACTGAGCATTGAAACATCATACAATAATTGTCTACAGTAACACGCATCATATATATATATATATATATATACATATATATATATATATATATATATATATATATGTACACATACATACATGATACTTTTTATAATCTCTTAAATTTAATGTTTTGATCCCTGTAGGTTATCTATCTATCTATCTATCTATCCATCCATCCTCATATATATCTTTATGTATGCATAGTGGTTTAACATACATTTGATGTTTTGTTCACTTATTATTTTACTATCATTGTTTTGTTTAATGATGATGATGGGTTAATTTACTTATTATGCATTCTGAGACCTGTTGGCACCTGTTACAAACTCTAACTGTCTCTTTTATGGTATGGGTTTTTGGATATTGGATATGCAGTACTGAGAAATAAGTAGATACTTCTCTGCTACATGGTATATCTATTTTTGATCTTTGGGGACAGTTGGATTACTCACACCAGTCTGTCACTCCTGCCTTGTCTTACCCCTTTCTTTATCAGTTACACGTCTTTAATTGGTATTCTTGGTCCCTGATTTTATCAGCCAAGTTTCGTAGGCATCGTTTTGAGACATTTTGTGATAAGACAAACTGTTAAGAAAAAAAAAAAAAGAAAAAACATGTTGAACGTACAAATATGCCTAAGAGTTAAAGTTTCAATACTGATTGGGATATAGCTGATCTGGTGCATATTGAAACTGACGTGTTAACTGCTGCCTGTGAAGGCAATTTGATCTGTCTGAAAAGAAAAACGAGAACAGAAGAGAAATAACATTCTTATTTAATATATTCAGCAGTTTGAACTATATACTTTTTTTTTTAATACTTTTTTGGGAAGTGATTTGGAGAGAAGACTTGAAGCAGCCTACTTTCCAGTAAGTAATGTAGAAATTCCAGGAGCAAGAGCTAAATATACTTGGTGGATCAATACAGAAATGGCTGGTTGTGAATAATTTAATTGGCAGTGCAGGAACAGTTTGGAAGCTAAAAGCAAAACGAGGAAGAGGTGGCAAAAAAGGAGAACATTTATCTGCTTTGTACTTTGTGATGTATATTTTTTCACATTGTTTTTATAATATGTGCACTTTTACTTCTTGATGGGAGCGTGACATTTAATTCAGCTGGTTTATTTGACATGGGCAATCCCATATCTCTTAATTACAGCACTATTGTATTTACACAAAGTTCTCTGTAGTTAAGAGTTGATGACTATGTAGGTCCTTATACACATAATACGGCTCCCTTTAAGAGAATGTTATAATTTTACTTGACTCTTTTATATATGTGTGTATGTTTAAAGATACATTGTTAGATATAGATTGTGACTTCTCTGAGATATGCCTGCTAAAAGGTAAAGATAGCTACTGATCCTAGAGCTTTACTGCTAGTACCTAAATTCCTGAGATAGTTCATATAAATCTTTATCCATAAATCTATCCCCTATAGGTTTGGCAATAGTGGGTTTATTCACTAAGTAGATGGGGTGAGCTGACAACTGAAATGGAAAATGTCAGGCTAAATTACCTGAGTTTGAAAACAAATATCCCTTTTGGATAATTTGTAGATTTATACCAAAGTGTCTAATTTTGGCCCGAAATTTTGTTGTCAATTCACACAAAATGCTCTTAAGTGAACATAAATAACATCTCGGACTTAAAAAAAAAAAAAATACAAACCTCGAAAAAAGTAAATGCCATGTTGGTAGTGTCATTAACTTGCTTAGTTCTGTATACATGAAAGGTGAAACATACATAAAAATATAAGTTTTGAAAACATTTATTAAATCTATTATCTACATACCATAACATACAGGTGCACAGGTGCATAGCTCAATAGGATGAAGAGGCACACCTCTATGTAATATTTTCTATAAAATTGATTGTTTTACCTTAGCTTTACCTCTCTTGAGGAAAATGTTTAAGTTGTTGTTTTCAATCATGTGAAACTACCTTGACATCAAAAGTGATACTGTATTGATAACCTGATCACTCACTATGCTCTGTCCACCTGTGTAATCTAATGCCCAATAGTTTACAGATCGCCTGGGAAGCAATCACAGGCAGGCCATGTAACAATTTAAGTATAAAAGCTATACTATAAAATGAATGTAGCACCCCGTATTCCACACATTATTTAATCTGCTTTATAATTTGTCAAGTGCTTTAAACAATGGGAGGATTAGGAATGTATTAAAATCAATTTTGAAGCAGAGTTATAAAAGTGGAGCAATCACCAAAGAAACCAATGGAATGTTCATGCTAGTTATTCCACATCTATAACTTTGCCCCAAAATGAGTTGTGTTAATAACCCTAATTGTATGATCTCTGTGGGTCAGTTTTCCAAATAGAAGAAATAGGAAACCTTTGGCACTTTTGATTAATACCATATTGTTCATTCTTTGTGACAAGTATCATATTACTTGCCCAGCCTGCGTCCACGCAATAAAGTCCATCACTCTCAGCCAGGACAAAACCCATGCTGCTTGACTAGTGCAACAACTGCTGCAGAGCTGTAGTGCAACCAATCTGCATTTGAATTTAGTATTTTTTGTCTTTCAAAACCAGGGGGAAAAAAGCAAATATTCAATTTCATAAACAAAAATTTCTTCTAATCTGTTTTCAGTATTTCTGTCTCATTTTTCATTCAGACTTTATTTTAAATTGGTTCTGAATTACCTGACGTAAGATATCAGCTCACAAAAAAAACAACAGAAAAACAGTTTGCTGTGATAAGCGGATGGAAAAAAAATATAATTTTAAATTGATTCTTTTTTTAGGACACTCGAGCCTTGAGGTTTTGTCAAGAGAGTTCATCTGCCGCTGAATTTTATCTGTAAACCTAAAGTTAAGGAGATGATGTCATAACCCTTTTGAATATAGTGCAGCCTATAGTATAGTGTGTGTGGTGTGGCAATTTTTTTTTAGAGGGGTTAAGTCACATTAAAACAGGAAGACAAGCTTATGACAAGCAGTCGGCTGTTGGTGGGATTAGGTATATATGTTATGTGTGTGTATGTTTGCTACTTTACTTTAGATATTTACAGTAAATGTTATTTATATTTTGGTTTAAACATGGCCTTTATCCCTTTTTTGCTGTGATTCTTATAATGTAAGCCTTTAGTGTTTTACTTTATATATTGTAAGTGTTTAAAACCATCTTAATTTTATTTTCTGGGATTCGCCAAAAGAGATGTAACTTTCCAAACAGTCAATTTTTAACACCCTCTACATCGCTGGTATATTTATTTTCCCCGAGAAAAGTTTTTTGAAGTCAAATTTACTTTCAGAATGATAAAAACCTTATTGCAACTTTCTGTTTTTTTTTAAAATTTTTTTTAGATATTTATATTGAAATAAAGTACAGTTTTAATACCTAGTACTCTTTAATTTCAGTTTCTGCCTTAATATCATACGGTATTCATTTGATGGAGATGAGCAAAAGCAGTACTTATGAGAGGGAGCGTCAGTTTTCAAAAAGCTTTATTCAGACAGACACCCCTGGAGCCCTTCACCATAAAAAAATAAAAGGATGGATCTCTGCAGGCGGCCCAGAAATATGTACAGAACAGACCAAGCAACAAAAAAATGTAAATAGTGTGATACTGATTTACACATTTTTTTTTACCTCATGGGGATTGATGTCAATTTTTGAAGATGTCCTATTTTTGTATTTCAGCACTGCAATTTGACTATGGAAACGGAGAGGCCTGATGGATATGTAACTAGTAAGTGTTCATTTATTTCTTTGTTTAATATATTTTCACCTGTGCCTCCCATCCTGCCCCACCCACCCCTTTTTTTAATTATTATTATTATTGCACGACAGAGGTTTGGCGCCAGCTTGCGAAAAAAGTTAAATAGTTTAAATGATCTAACACTAAAGTGTCCTATGTAACTAGCAGAGTTAGTTAGGTAAATTGCAAGGTCAATATTCATTTAAAAAAAAATTGTGCAATTTTGCAAGGCATTTTGATGCATCTAACATATCTTCACTGCAATCTTAACAATATCTATGCCACCATTCCTTTCTATGAATGCTACTTTAAGCTAGTGCAGAGTGTAAGCTTTTATGATCACAGTTCATGTTTTCTTAATTTTCTGTCTTATTTGTTGTTTTGCTTTGGGCATGTGTTGATAAGTCGCAAACAAAGTAATAAAACGTTATATAACCGAGATTAGGTAGATTTCCATTTTGTATTGCCAAACTATGCTCAGTGAAAAACATACACAAAATAAGTTCTTTTTGGCCAATGTATGGAAAACATAAGTGGTGTGCATGTTGCCTGCTAACGATAATGTGCTCTATGTATTTTAAACTGTACAGACTTTACTAGTGTAGTTTATCACTGCATTTGTTGAGTGTGTTTAACTCATGTACAGATAAACATAATGCACCGGATTCATTACCTGTGGATTTTCTCTATATATATCCTGAATTATTTTGCTACTTTTGCAGTTTATAAATTGATTATGATTTCTCATAATTAAAAAAAAAAAAAAAAAAATGACATCTCCATATTGCGTGTGTGTGTTTTAGAGGTCATATCAGCATTATAAGAGTTTAAGTGATTTTGGCAATTTAAAAGAAATGTATTAATTTTTGAGCTGTAAGTCCAATTTAGGCATCTACCCATATGTTGAGTTCTGACCTGTTCTCTGCCATCTTTAGCTTCCTACTGTCCTGTTTTGTCGGTCTCCCGCCTCTTTATACTTAACACTGGTGAATATTTTGCAGGTGATTCACACCTCAGAATTCACCTGTGGGGATTCTCAGTTGCTCTACTTTGCATTTGACAACATACATATATGACTTTGAATGCTATAATCTTGTTTTTCTGCCTATTGTTTGACTAACTGAGCTTAGCGTTTCCTGGTTGTTCAAGCCATTTCATGAATAAGACTAATTTCTAACTTAGGCAACCACCCCAACAACACATATACATGTGTAGAATATCTTTTTTAAAAGCGTCCATTGTTTAATGAACCAACAATTTTATATTTCATGCTTATTCAGCACGGTTGACCATACATTATGTCCAACTCAATCCATTATCCCGATCACTGCACACCTTAATATTAATGCATTCACTAGATGCCTGATTAGTGGTCTATCGCTATTGCTTTTGTGGGTTGTTTAATATTTAAATGGACACTCTAGGTATACCATGAGGTTCTTATTTTGTTGATCTATTAGGTTAGTGTTTAAGTCCTTTTATCAGAATCTCTAGTGCCAACATAGGTGACCAAACTATTGATCTATTTTGCTGTTGAAAAAATGAATTCCATGTTATGCTTGCATTATCTGCGAGTCTGTATATTCTTATACAGACACAGAATTGTGGATATACAGAAGTACATCAAGAAGGCTTTCATAAATTACGTCTACAGGGTTACTTATTAATCCAGGAATTGACTATAGAATTGGATGTTTTAGGCCAAAATAAAGCTGTCATCCCAATAGCTATTTCGGCCTAAATATTGCTACACTCTGTCAGTTTAGTGTGTAACGCTACTTAATATTACGTGAACTTAACTAGCAAACAAATATGTTATTAAAAAAAGAAAAAGAAAGAATAGCACCATTTACTGAATTAGTCCATCTTCCCATAACCTTAGATGTCTACCAAATGAGTTACCCCAATACTGCCTTTCCATTTATCGAAGTACAGTTCATTGTTAAAACTAATTTCAGTGTTTACTAGTTACCTTCCATGAGGGCAACTAGCATTAAGAGGTAAGAAGTTGCCCTCTTTGACATAGTTCTCTTTCTTTGCTGTTTTGCATGGCTGCCAATTTATCAAAGTAAAGGCTGATTTTGAAATAATTAGTTCCTATCAATATTCTTTATTAAAAAAAATAATAATATAGAAACTTACTATATCTAGCTATTTGTTAGATGATTAAAACGTTAGATTAACAGATGCATTTCCAATATTACCTAAGAAAAATTATATACTTTTAGTAAATATATGTTTAGCAAAAATGTTTGTCTTTATCTTTTTTTTCTCTTTGGATCCTTGACAAATATGTGTTTTTTGGTCTTTAAAAGTCTCCTTTAGATAATAACTCTTACCAGAGAGGAGTCATAAAACTCCTAAGGAGAGGAATGCCCTTCTAGCTGGGAATTGCATCCACAGGAAAGAACATGTTAAGACTATGGGAGAAAACATTTTCTAAAAAGGAGAGGGATCTTATTGCAGATATGATATTCCTTTTTTTGGGGAGGGTTGCGGGCTGCCACGCCAGCTCTTTGATGTGTCACTTTTCTGGGGAAACATTTAATGAAATCTTTTCACGCACCTTACTAAAGATTTGATCATATCCATAAAGATTGTATTCCATAAATACAGATGGATTGACTTAGGAATGTATTTACTAAATAGTAAGTTGAGATAAATTGACAATGAATTAAAAATATTTTCATATAGGCTATATTGGCCTAGTATTTGCATTGCTCAGTCAGGCTGGAGAGATTTTGCTCTACAGTCGGTTGTAAACTCACTGTGTAATGAATTGATTCCACAATCTTTAACTGAACCAATTTATCACTTTAACCCCTTAAGGACACATGACATGTGTGACATGTCATGATTCCCTTTTATTCCAGAAGTTTGGTCCTTAAGGGGTTAAAGGCTGACATTGGCACTATTAATTCCTTTCAACATTTTTACATTTTTGGATTAATATAAAAGACGCTCTTCTAATAAAGAAGAGAAAAAGTGCTACATATAATTCAGGGAGCAGACATCTAAAAACAAACAAACAAAAATATATATCTCATAAACAGATGGTGCATGCAATTATGGAAGAACAGAATGAATGCGGGTTTTCAAGGAATATACTATATATATATATATATATATATATATATATATATATATATCAATTCTATAATAGCTGGCATTCAGTATAATATTAAAATGGTTTGATTGAAATTCTAAGAGTAATCATTAGAAAAAGCTAACTAGGGACTGTCTCTGAAAATCCAGGTCAGCTGGCACGTATGTATTTGATTAGGAAAGCATGAAATAAATGTCATAAACATCATTATGTTATCGCAGCACATATTAACTTGGCGTTGAATGCTTTATCTAATATGAGTCTTCAGGACACTCCAGCAGGCGTGGGGTTAAATGAGCAATATTTTAAAACATTTTCGAACGTCCCCGTGGCTTTTCCTTATGCATTGACTTTCAAAGCTCCGGGAGGCACAAATCTGGCCTCTTCAGTTCTGCATTCCAGCCGTTTGCTAGGCTCTTGCCCACAGGCAGAAGAAAACTAATCTTTTTTTTTTTTTCTTTTTTTTTTTCTTTAAAAAAAAATAAAAAATACAGGTGATAATGAGATTGTGCCCGAGAGGGAACACTCCAACATGGCCATAGACCTGACCTCCTGCACCCCTAACGGGCAGCATTCGTCCCCTACGCACATGGCAAGCAGTAAGTCGCCTTCATTCCTTTTCCATTTACATTGTTACAGCATCTCTTATTTCTCTCATATACCCAGTCACTGACTATCTGCCAGACTCAGGCAGGTCAGGAATTATTCAGTGACAAGACTTTTTCACTTTGTTTTACTTTTCACCATTTTTAAACTTTGCTTCTTGGAATTGCAAATGTCCACGCTCCTTCTTTTTATCGGAGTCAATTATTGTGGACACATGGAGTAAACTGTATTTTTTTTTTGTATAGTGTCTTGAATATAAAATATGTCTCACGCAAAGCTACATTCTCCTAAAATGCCAATATAACTAATTGAGCCTTGTGTTTATCTGCAGCGACTGTTTGTGTTTTGTTTTGTGTGTTTGTTGATTTAAAATTTTTTTTTTATTGCTTGTGTTTATTTATATAGATCGTGTTGATTAAACACGGTAAACATTGTTATGCATGCATTTGAATTATCCTCCAACAAGTTGTCAATTTAAGAGTATCAGCATATAATTATAATATTACTGACAGTTGTTTATGAATTTAAATAATCGTCAGAAATGTTGGTTTTTTACACTGTCATAAACTTTGTTACTATGACCCTGAAAATGTTTAACATTTATAGAAACTGTGGGATGAGACTTGTGTTAGACTGGAGCTAGAGCAGTCTATGTGGTTTATTATAGTGGATTTTTCTCTTGGGATGAAGTTTCAGCTGGGGTGTCATCTGCAGAATCACACTGTCAACACAACTTGTTCATCTTCTAACACATGTCATGTGACTAGTTTATATTAAATTAACAATTCTGGGACATTTAGGGCCATACAAAATACCAACAGTCTCCATGTAGAATAATAATAGTTACTGAGACTGTAATTCCTAAACCCATTCTCGCGTACTTGCAATGGTTCAGGACATAGGCATTTTATAAATTCTATTCCACAGCGCATATTGATGAACCCTATGCTGTCCACCACTGGTATCATCTATGCCAAATGTTTCCAATAAGTCATGCCTTGGCTAGCGACAGGCAAATTGAAAGTTATGAAAGATGTAGTTAATTAAGATTAGGTAAGGCCATACTTCCTACAAAGACTTGATCTCTGTAGTGAATGCAGAGTGTGTGTTTGTGTAGTAGATGCAATGCATGTGTATGTGTAGTGAATGCAGAGTGTGTGTTTGTGTAGTTGATGCAGTGTGTGATTGTGTATTGAATACAGATTGTGTTTGTGTAGGGGATGTAATGTGTGTTTGTGTAGTGGTGTTGGATAGATGCGGGGGGGGGTGAGGGTAGTTGTTTAAAATGTATTAAATAGTTTATTCTCCCCCTCCTTGCCTTTTACCTGTGGCTAAGGAGAGAGGGCACTAGTTTCCTTGGTGGTCCAGTGGCACAGCAGCTTTTAGAGTGAAGAGGGGCCCAGGAGTCATATCATCCTGCGGCAATGCTCTGACAGCCGCGGATCGCAAGTGCACACTGTCAGTTAGGGAGCTTGGTGTCTCCTGGGCCCTCTCTTCATTATACTACTACGCGCAGGGTCTGCGTGTGTATGTGTATGTGTGTGTGTATGTATATATATATATATATATATATATATATATATGTATATGTGTGTAGACCAGGCCTCATACAGCTGTACTGGTTGTTTGTTTTAGGAATTTTATTGCAGATCGTGTATGAAAGATGTAAAAGTGTGCTATTTTAGATCACTCTGTTGCTGTATTGTTTCCTGCCAACCTTGGTCTGTTATTTGTAGAATGTGAAGATACAAGGTGATTTGTGCCCCATCTTTATATAAACTATACATGTACAAATAAAAAAAATAATGATATGCATCAGAAAGTGTATAAATTTGTATACATAACCCCCATTCTCTGGTGAAAGTATGTTGTTGTTTTTCTAACATTTCATTTAAATTTACCATACTTTGACATCCAATGTCATTATAAAACCATACTGATTTACTTACACCTGCCATATTTTGTAATTTCTAATGCTAGGGTTTACTTCTTGTCATATCAGCCAGAGTCAAAAAGAATATATCATAAGAATATATGAAATAATAATGATTTCGTATTCTGTGTTAAGTATGATTTAAATATTCATTGCTCCATTAGAGTTTGGCCAAGCAATTATTTCCGTGTGACTTAAATACATAGATTGAAAGAGCACTGGATAATTATTTTTACAGCAGCATAGCAGTTCTATTGATGACTACACTTGTCTGGAAAGATTTTATTTTACAGTTTTACATTGTTTCACGTTTTTTCGAATTCTAATAAAGCCCCACAGAGTTTTGACACTGAGGTAAATGTTCCAGGACAAGCAGGAAAAAATGATCCCCAATCTTAAAAACACTCATAAGTGGTCTAATGGTATTGCACTCATAATTCTCAGGCAACTGGCTTAGAGCCAGGAAGTCCAAAAGTTAGATCCCCAGCTGTTGAAAAACCGTGGTAATTCCATGATTCTTTGCCAACCTTAAAGCTAACAAACATGTCTTAAAACTGCCAAAGCATCATTAGAGTTGCAGTTCTATCATACCTTGGGATCTGCCTTCCAAGCATACCAGTAGCACTTAGTCTAGATAAGGACTGAAATTCCTGTTTATGAAGATAAGTATTATTGTTCACTGTTTAGTAAATAACCCCCCTTTTATTTAAACAGGCAGACTTTGTGCCAGGGACAATGTTCGCTGCATATTGTTCAGGCAGGTAGTGATTACTTTATAAATCGTTATTCTATGTAGTAGTGTTGTAGGAGAGCTGTGTTTGCAGAATAAATGTTAGAGACAGACATTTATAAGCTGAAGACAGCAATGGGTACTCTGCTTAAACAAACATGGCCAATTATACATCACTCCCAGGAGAACTGAACACCTCCTCCTCTTTGTTGAAAAAGCGGTGTTAAGTTCTCTTGGGATCTTAGCATTAGATAACAGACTTGGGCAATTCCAACACAGGAAGATGCTGTATGCTGCTGGCATGCTGTTAGCTCTGCACATTAGTCATGTTAATCCTTTATCCTCAAACAGACAGTTTTATGAGATGAGTTCTTCATTTACAAACCTCAGAATAAACTTTTGACTGGTGCTCACATCAGTATCCATGATGTATCAAATATGATAGAACTCTGGATTAAAGCTTTAGCTGTGAGTGGAGATCTCCAATATACTGACAAACTTTTCTGGATGCTTATTCTGTGTATTACTATTCCTAGCAATATAGGTGATCTTTTACAGGAGTATGCTGCATCACTATAAGAGGAAGATAGGTTCTGAAAGTTCACTTGTACTGTAGATATGAATGCACTATTATTGAAAATCACAGGGTTCTTTTTCAATGAAAATCATCAAATTAGAAAGAGAGGACATGACATCTCTTTACCTGTAATCAGATCAGGTAATTGTCAATACTGGGGAAAAATAGATTGATGATTTATTTACTAATTGATGGGATCTGGAATGCTAAATGTTCTATTTTATTGTGTTCCAGCATTTTTGTTTTTCTATAAATTGTGCTAACCAAATGTTGTTGTTGTTGCTGTTATTATTTATGATATGAAAAGCTCCAAAGCATATGTGAATATAATCACATTGTCTTACATTGTCCCAATACTTTTTCACTTTACAGCAGACAATTTATTTTTCCTTACTGGATTTTCTGGTCACTGAGAATGATTTAATTCCAAATATATTGTGATTGGTTGAAAGAGTACAATAGCCAATAGGAATGTAGTATTTAATTTTAATTTGGTCATATCTTTTTTTCTTTTTCTTTCCATGTCTATTCCTGTAGACTTTCAATAAAATACACAGTTTGCTGTGGTAGTAAAATAAATAACAAGTGTATCCTATCATTTTTTTTTGTTTGTTTACTTAATTTTAAATATTATCTTTTAAACCATTTATAGCCAGGTGTTATGTAGAGTTTCGCTTTTCAATGTGCTTATAGAGCTTTAACCAAAAGACTTGCAAAGAAATGACAACTGAACGGCAAAGTTTAGGCCTACATAGTCAACTGCGAAACATTTCCCAGTTCATCTACTTTTCCCATGTAGAATTTGGCCTAAAATATAAAAATGAAACTCCATTCATCCAACTTAATATTTTGTGAATAAGATTCCTGGTGTAAACACTAAAATGAAGAAAATATATATTTTTCTCTCGCAAAACATAAATATTTAAATAGAATTAAAATTAGGCAAAATTTATTGTTTTCGTACCAAATTTATATATTTGAATATATTAATATTTCTTGCTGAAATTCTATCCTAAATTTAGTTGGTCTCTAATGTATAGTGAAAAAGTGGAATATTGCTGATATGATCAGATACCGATTATACGATTTAGCACTAGCTGTGCAGTTCTTCCTAATCAGCTAAAACTATGCTTACTGTGACCTACCATAATTAATACTTGTCTTATATTGTCACCTGGGATACTGGCTCTTAAACCGTTTTTGCTGGGGGTCATGTTGTCCTTTGCACTACTGGAGCCTTCTGTTTTAAAGTTCACCTTTCTAATTATACAATAGAGAGATAGCATCTTCCCTGCTCTCGGCTAGTTTGCTTTTAGTGTGTGTTTATGGTATCCAGGTCCCTTTCGCTTCCCTGTAGACGCCATTCACAGACAAATCCATACACAATAGCAGATTAGACGGGATCGAACCAAGCTATGTAGAAAGGACCCACCTAGCAGGATTGTCTCAATGTCAAACAGTCACAAAAGTAAGTTGAAAAACAAGCTTGGAAGTGATTAAATGGGACAACAGCAAAGATGTGGTCATGCTGCATATTTTTATATGTGCGGCCATAAGCCAAAGACAAATATTGCATGAGAGGAGTTACTTCAAACACTAACTAAGGCAAAGTTTTAACTTTACCTGCATTCTAAATGTTGCCCTTTTCAGTAGAGTTTACTGGTTTTTAGTACATCCCATTAATGTAGAAACTGCATAAAGCTTTCCATCTAAATGGATGCCAGTAATGGTTTAAAACAGTCATGGTTAACTTTGGCAACCCCAGATCTTTATGAACTGCAATTCTCATGATGCTAAGCCAGCTTCTAGCATGGCTGAGCATTGTGCGAAATGTAGTTGTAAAAACCATCTGGAATTCCAAGGTCAATCATCATTGCTTTTAGCAAGCTGCAATATCTCACTCCATACTATATTATCTACTCTCTGCTCCATTATATATTACATTATGTGCATTATATATTTCAAATTGAAGTAATTATGTATGTGTGTAGCAAACATTTTTTAATATGTAGTGTATCTTTTACAATTAAAGTGTTATATAGAAATCAAAAGTGGAAAGTAAAATGGAATTGCAACACATGATAGATGTGATAAAGATGTAAGATTATTGACAAATAATATGTCAGGTTACAGAATATCACAAGGATAAATGAGTCCAAGAAAAGGAAAATCCTTAACCTTGTGTGAAGAGAAAGAAACAATAAGTGGGAAGGTAATGATGGGAGAGAGGATGGGACAAAAAACTAAATTATAGGAGATGATAGTAGAGCTTGAACACAAGAGGTTCAGCTCTTAAAGCAGAAGCAGGACATGCATGTCCCCTGTCTGTCTGGGATTGAAGAAACACTATAGCATTCAAAATACAAATACATCTTCCTAACGCTAGGGCCCCCGTTCCGCAGCGAATAAATGGTTAACCATTAATTTTCTTACCTTAATCCAGTGCCGGGTTCCCTCGGCACTGGTGACCCATGACCTCTCCTCCATCGACGTCAGCTCCTGAGTGGAGCCGAATGTGCATGCGCGACTAGAGGCGCGCACGCGCATTCAAACCTGCCCATAGGAAAGCTTTACTCAATGCTTTGCTATGGGGATCTTTTTCGATGCTGCACTCCGTGAGGACGTCCAGCGTCAAATAAGTGCGATTTACTCAGTGTAAATTATGGAAGCGGCCTCTAGTGGCTGTCAGGCAAACAGCCATTAGATGCTGGGTTAAACCCTGCAGTGTAAACATAGCAGTTTTTCGGAAACTGCTATGTTTTCAGCTGCAAGGTTAAAACTAGGGAGACCTGGCACCCAGACCACTTAATTTAACTGAAGTGGTCTAGGTGACTATAGTGGTCCTTTAATGGGTGTTGTAATCCCGGAAGGAAGCTGCTATATATTAATATAAATATTTAAGAAAGTGCAGAGATGTGAAGACAATAATGACCTTTGGATTATTCTGTATGTTCATATGTTAAGAATAATTATTATAAAATCTAAACACATAAATCAAAATTAAATCAAATTACATACTCTGTAGTGTTCCATGCAGTTATTTTTAATTCTTAAACTGAAATAAGGTACAGAGTATCACAACTATTTTGTTCGATATAAAAAGTACATTCTGGGTCATCATGAAACTTTAACTCGTATGACTCTCATTCATCGATAAGTTTAGCCATGATCTAAAACACTATATAGTGCTTGGCTTTCACCTCTTTCTGTCAAGTAATCCAGAAACACATTGCTGTGTTTGACTGTTTACGTAAAGAGTGAAAAGATTTACAGAGGTAATTCATTAACTGTCACCCATCTTAGTAGAAGAAGCCGTTAAAGGGACACTCTAAGCACCAAAACCACTTTATCTCAAAGTAATGGATTTGGTACATAGGCATTGTCCCTTTTTTTCTGACAATGTAAGACATATCCTTTTGTGATAAACAGTGACATTTGCAAGAGAACATGCCTTTAGTGGCTGTCAGAGAGAAAGCTTTTAGAAGCACTTTCTTAAGACATTAAAAAATCGAAGGTCTTCACGTTCTATCATCCACAGGAAACATAAACAGACACCACTAATAGTTCACACAGAGAAGCACTGGATTCAGTGCATAGGATTGACAAAGTGTGTGACACATTCACTTTGTGTATCTAATGTTTTGGATTGGACATTTAATGTGTTATCATGGCTTCACACCTTTGCCCAAAGAGCATAAGTGTCTGTAACGCAATTTAACACAAAGTTCTGTGTAACTTGTTACCTGCTCAGATTCACCTGGGAGATTAATTCAGGTTCAACAAGGTTAAACATCTGAGTCCAGTCTCCACTCAAGGGGTTAACATGGCACTTAAATTCCAAAGCAGAAGTCTAGTGTAGTTATTTAAAGTGACACAAGTTGTAATAATGTTTGGATATTTCTCATGTCAAGTTTGTTAGATCAGTATTGTCTATTTTTTTTTGAAAGATAGTATTTTACCCAAAGGATAGATTTCAGATGTGACTGGTGCCACCAAAAGGGTTTTTAATTTTTTTTTACCACTCTGTGCTGTTAGACCATGGAGGCGAAAGAGTGATTTGGCAGGATGCAGTCTCTAAAGTGTAGAAGTAGTTTTGCCTCCTCCTTACAGTTACAGAAACTGCTATTGTGAGTCAATATGTTTTAAAGCTTTATTACGTCTGGGTTCCATAGAGTATTGCCCGCCTGTAGTAGACTGGAAATTATCGACATGTGGAAGGTGAGAAATTGTGATATTTTACTTTCAAAAGCCTTTTTGAAATGGGGAGTTGCGATTGTGCTTACTTTGATAAACCGGAGTTTTTAAAAATATCAACAGGCTTATTTACTAAAGTGAGAATTGTCTGGAATTCAAAGAGAATTAAAAGTAATTTAACTGAGCTGAAAGCATATCTGAATTAGAGATTTCCAATTCGGCTAATTTGGTCTAAAATGTGAAATTAAATTTTAAATCAATTGAATTACCAACAATTCTGACTTTAGTAAATATCTCTACCAAAAATAAAGTAACAAAAAAGTTGCCTAAACATAATTATGGTGGAACTGTAATAGTTAGCTTGGGTACTCCAGCCATAATACATGTTTGGAAATCTCCATTATTTCTTATAATACACAAAATATGTAACAATCCATTTTTCAAAAGAATATTTGTATAATAATAAATACAAGTGGGAAGAGAAAAAACAAAAAATAAAATGAACTTTTAATTTTCAACCATGGAACTAAATTTAGATTAGCCCACTAAAGTAGGAGGCATTAGATAGAAGAAAAAGTATGTCATATGTCAGCCTTATTGTACAAAAATGGAGAGATAAGCCAAGAATCCCAGGGTATGTAGAAATTGTCAGGAATATAATAAAGTGGGTGTGCAATTCTATCCAGAGCAACAGTACCGAGTTATTTAAGTGGAACATTTGTTGTCATCGAACTGTGGTGTGTATTCCATTGGTATCTTTGCTTTGTAAGGATATAGGGAAATATTCATCTGTTTCTGTTATAGTTGTGAGCTTTTTAGCAGCTGGAATGATGAAGGCCAAAGGCCAGAAAATGGATAGGCTGGCCAAGGGCATTAATACAAAGATGTCACATCTGGGACCAAAAGGACTGGGCACACCATAAAGTATGCACACAGAAGACCTGTCCCAACGCCCTTTTAGCATTAATCATCAGAGGCTTTGTCCATCGTTTGTTAACAGACAGGTGTCAGGTAGCATTGTAGCCTAGTCTATAATGCCTTAAACTGAATTCTGAGAGAAATCCTTGAAAATGGTCTTCCATTCAGTTTATTCACATACAGGTCCTCCTTCCGTGTCATATATTGTAATTTGGAAAGTATGCTAGAAAATAAGAATATGCAATAAAATGTGTGAAGTCGGACCTTTTTAACCACTGTAAATAGGAGCACTCATATTTTATATAGTAAATACATGGGCAATATTTTTGAAATATTGTTGCACTTACAATATATATGCACACGTCGCTCTATATGTTTTAGTACTTGTGTTATACTCTTTTCAAAGAATCCGTAATCATGTTTAAAGCCATCTCTGTCTTTAATCCTTTTTTATTATCTATAATAATGTTCTGTATTTTTTCTGAGTGTTCTCAGTAGATTTAGCTATTTTTAGAAGATATTTTTTGCTCATTAAGTCCTCTGTTCTGTATAGTGCTGCAGAGCTCAAGGCACACTAAATGGTGTGTTTATGGAAATTATCAAACGGATTGGCGTTTACAAAGTTACACTATTGATGTCAGTAGTTTCTTTACCCAACCAAGTACTTCCATGGTCCTTTTTTTATTTAATGAGTTTTATTGGCATGCTTTTCAAATACCATTGAAGGACAGGGATATTTTCACATGAATAGAACAGGCAGGAATACATAAATCAGACAAAACATATATGTCATCAAGACCAGCTTGTGGAGGTCAGTAACGATATATCACATAAAAACCAAAAATGTTGTTATACTTTATTTTTTATTTTTTAAAGGGGAATTGCCATGCTTATGTTTGTGATTTGGTGAATGTATGTTTCATACCTAGTACATGCCATTGAAGTATTACCCTGGGTGAGGTGTACATCAGAGTTGAGTATGAATCACCCTTACTTACCACTGCAATTTCAGCCAATTGACATTGCTATGTTGATGCTTTTTTAATTGTGGGGGGCTAGGGGTGTCAGAAGGTAGATCATGTTAAGCCATGTGTAGTCAGGGACTAAACTCATAGGTTTGTTCACCGAAGTGAGAATTCAAAGCGAATTTTAAATTTAAGGCCAAAATAGCATAGATGGAAACATAGATTAACTTTTATTATTTCAGCTAATTTGGCCTTAAATATTTAAGTCACTGTGAATTCTTACGTTAGTAAATAACCCTGTCGGTCCATCATGGAACATTCTAATTTAGCATTGGATGACACACTCTGCTGTAGGGCTGTACATTTATTGCAAGTCCATATAAATTCAAAACTGAACTTTTTTTCCCAGTAAAAGCAACTTTTAGCTGTCTGATAGTATGTGCCTTTATCTCTAAAGAAAAAGCTATTCACTAAATTGATTTTCCATGCAAACTTCTATTTAAGTTAAAGTTAAAAGCTAACGTTAAAATGCCTTCTCTTTAAAGCTAGTCTTCTAACATTTTCTGTTGTAAAATGGGGGAGTGGGTCGCCATACATCTCAGGACAATTTGAGATTTTTAGGATTTCTTTTTCGTTTCTGCTGTTGTGGTAAAAATGTTGCACGCCAGTTTTCCAACTATCACTGTTTAGTGAATAGACCCCTTTGTTTCATTTTGTCAACACGGTTATTGTAATATAAAACTGCCACTCTGACATCTCAATTTTAAAACCTGCATTTCTGGATTTTATTGTCTGCTACCTGGATTTTAAGGTTACTTATTTTTAAACAGAAATCTATCAATAATTCATTAGACCACTAAGTGCTGTCGAACTACAACAGCTCGGGGTCTGCCTTTTGGATACCCCTGCAATAAGTGGTCCAGTTAACTTGTTTTATCTAATTGTGTCTAAGGTAGGATAGCCTTAAAATTCAGGGGGAAAAACTGATTTCACATCAAGAGGATTAGAACAAAATAATCTCTAATTGTACTTTATTCCCCGTGCAAAGGCTAGTGAACTTTGACTTGACTTTGTGTCCAGAAAGAAATCAGTTAACTGCTTTTTGACCTAGAGGGATATGGCTTTGTTCAGCTCCCCAGCACTCAAGGGGTTAATGAAATCAGGTGTAGCTCAACCTGCTCCATGTTGCCCTGAGCACATTGAAACAACGTCCCTATCATATATCTGGCTTCATCTCTCCACGACCTTATGGATAGTTTCCAGGTTTTCGAATTTACTTTGGGTGGGGTTTAAGGGAGTGTGGAATAGTGAAGTGGCCAAAGGGTGAAACCAAACCTCTGAATGTTCGACACACTCTTTGGGAACCATACTTTCGCTATATCTTCAAAAGTACTCATGATATATAAGTTGAAGATACATTCCAAAGATTTGTATTCGTAAAGTACCAAGCACCCAGCCATGATGGTAATCTTGGGGTGCCAAGATTAGTCATCATTGCTTTAGGTTTGAACTTGCGCCTGTCATGTACTCTGCACTATTCCTCACATTTAGCACAACGTTGTATAAAGTGAAATATACTTCTGTAGATATTGTATGTACCCTCTTTGAACAGTCATTGTCTAGCTGAAGCTTGATAAACTGTGAACAGGTTATTATAGATCAAAATATAAAACTCTAGAACATCCACAGGCCCCCAACTTGATTTGTGGGGCTTGTCCTGCTGTCCTGATTTTGCTTCCTGGTGTCCCACATCCAGGGACACTAGGGAACTGTCCACAGACAGGACATCACAAGTGCATTATTAGACTCGCTCATGTTTCAGCAGTGCTTTCTGCAAGGACCTCTAGGTTGGGGTTGTCCAGGTAGGCCCCTTTCAGTAGACAAGCTCACTCCTTGTATGGGTGGACCTGCCCATAATGGGCATTGGCAGTGGCATGATTACATCACTGGTGATGCTCCTCTCCGGGCTTGCCTACCCATCCCGATCTCATGCCTCCCAAAGTTAGGTATGCATTCATTCAAAAATGCCTTAATAATCTTAACATCTGTCTTTCTTAAGTAATCATTTTGTTAAATATAGCTTCAGAAACTTACTTATACGGTGTGCAGCCCTTAGTGATGTCCATTTTAACCAGGCAGTCAACTTTCTTGGCTATTCCTTGTGCTAAATTCAAAGAGAAAAGCGCTGCATAACCTCCCAACAGGCCTACATCAGCCTTGTACCTTTAAAAGAACACCTAAAGCACTTTAACCCCTTAAGGACACATGACGGAAATATTCCGTCATGATTCCCTTTTATTTCTGAAGTTGTGTCCTAAAGGGGTTAACTTTGAGTGTTTTTTCCTCTCATTTTCAAAAGGTGCAGATTTCAATAGCTATTAGCCTTGATGCACCCCCCTGACTGTAAGTCCAAGAAAGGATATTATTACTTACTGGTAGTTTAGCTCAGTGGAGCTGAACTCAAGAGGCAGGCAATTAGCCAGTGCAATTAGACAACCACAGAAAGTCTGATATGGGGAAGAAGGGAAGATCTTGTAAAGGTTGCAGACAAGTGAGTTGCAGCTTTTGCAGGCTGTTAGACCCTCAATGAAAAAAAAGCTTGGTTTTATTGGGGGTATAGCTACTAAATGAGACTTTTGTATTTAAAAAAAAAAATGTTTTATTTGTGCAGACTGCAGAGGAGTGTTCCTTTAAACCAGTGCAGGACTGGACATGACCTCTTTGTGTCAGATTATTTTTAATATTCTATGGAATGCAAAGGAATAGAATACAACACTATATATATATATATATATATATATATATATATATATATATATATATATATATATATATATACATATATATGTCCCTAAGTATGAATCTATCTATCTATCTATCTATCATTTGTTTGAATGGATTGGTGTATACCTTTGTTTATCGTGTGTGTGTGTGTGTGTGTGTGTGTGTGTGTGTGTAAATATCTATATATAAATAAATAAAAGATGGAGAGGTGGACTCACAGGTCTTCTTCCAAATGTGAAGTTTATTCAGTTATTTCAAAGTTGTCCCAATGTTTCGACCCCTAAGGGTCTTTCTCAAGGTCCTTGCGAAAGACCCTTAGGGGTCGAAACGTTGGGACAACTTTAAATAACAGAATAGACTTCACATTTGGAAAAAGACCGGTTAGTGCACCTCTCCATCTTTTATTTATATATATAACGGTGTGAGAGAAAGGGTGTGTATAAATCTTTGTAGCTTTATATATTTCTAAAACCAAATGAACACTGTAGATGTTATAACAGAATGGAGTGGCTTCAATAAGCCTGCGCAAAACGTCTAGGTAGACCACCTTGATGTAAAGCATACATAAGAATCTTATATCTACCAGTAATAAAATGTTTCCAAGTCAGCCTTTAAATTTCCATTGATTTAAAGAGCCTAGCTCTGTATATTGTGGGATAAGCAATACGATTACATGTTTAGAAGGGTTTGGGATAAGCATCCACATTTTCTCTGTCATATAAGTCATCACAGTGAGTGATTTATTGGAATCATATATCCAGTGGATTGTGCAAGCACGCTCAATCCAGCTTTATAATGTTTCATTTTACTGGAGCTATTAACCCCTTAGCATCATAAGTATTGATCAGACTTGTGATTCACCTAATGGGGTTAACTTTACCAACATGCTGACTGCCTGATCATATTGCTTTTGTGTTTGCAGCCGCAGGAGATCAATGAGTTAACTCCCAGAACTTGTGTTTGTGTTTCAGTTGAGATCACACTACCCATCCCATCCACCCCATTCCTTAACAAACCTTTCGCCAGTCCCCTCCGCACCTTCCCAGCTCCTCCAGGTTATTCTGGCCCCTGGCCAAAACCTGTCATATAAAAGTTTTTTTTTCTTTTTCACAGAAATTCCCTCCCACCTGTATTTTATTCCAACAGAACAGGTTTCTGGTCTTTCCACATATTCTCTCAAACAATTCCAAGGTCATATCCGGGTGGATTGGATTGTACCTGGGTGTTTTGTTTTTCGAAATGCCTTTTTCTTATCAGAGCCAAACCTATGAAAAGTCACAGTACAAAGTACAGTGAGATCCACGGGTCTTAGGAGGGAGGTCTGGACTATGAATTGTGGACCATCTTGCTACGTACTGACAGACTAGGTGCTAGACAAGCATATTTAGGATCTAAAATTATTTACTTATTTTGGAAAATATAACTTTAATTGTAGTAGTGTTCACTAAGTAGTGATATTAATGCAAAAACAAAAAAAAATATTTTTAAACTGATAACGTGTGCATAACAGGTATTGATATGAGATGAATGCATCATCAAAAACGTATATTTAAGTTACTTGTAATCCAGCGTCAGAACAATTTTCAGATATCTGCCCCTCCACGCTTGATGAAATCACCCTTACTGGCCATTGCTGTCTAATCCTAGGCTTTTTGTAAAGAAGCATAAAGATCTATGGTGCATGCACAACAATTGCCATGCTTCTCATAGAGGAGAATTAAATCCAATGCTTCTCTATTAGAAACTTAAAGGGACACGCTGAACCCCTAAAACATTTCAGCTTGCTCACGTGTCCTCCTTTTTTCATTTTACAAACTGCAGATTTTAATAGAAATTGGAACTTTTATAAAGTAACCTTGTTACATCCCTCTGACAGTCAATCAGACAACCGGTCCTGTTACTTCCTGGTTGCTTAGCCCAGTGAAGTTTAACTCAAAAGGCAGAAAATTGCCCAGAGCTCATGCCTTGCAAACACTTCTCATTGAGCTGCATTGGGAAGTCCACAGAAAGTCTGGGCGGGGTTCGAAGGGGTGGGCTTGCTGAGGCAGCAGACAACAAACCTGGAGCTGTTGCAAGTTGTTTTTAGATATTTTTTAGAAAATAAAAAAGCACAATTAAATACATGCATGTTTTTATTGGGTATGTCTACTAAACAGTGGTTTTTATTTTGTTTTCTTTTTTATGACAGTGAATACCTTTGGCATTTAGCAGCATTATGCTGTGCATGAATACCTTATCATTTTTAAAGGTCTTAATAAGTAAGTGCCACTAGTTCAGAGAATCAGTATCGCCTGAAATTGTCTGAAAAAGGAATAGAATAAGATATAGTCGTTTTAGAGTTTGGCTTTAAATAAAAGCCAAAGTGAGAGGTCGACGGCTAAGAAATTGTAAACTCTCAAAGTAAACTTTTAGGCCATCTCAAGGTATCCTTGTCAATTCTTTGTAATACTTAATTTAGTGACAAAAGAGTATTTACTGAAGGCTGACAGGACTATTTACTATTTACTATTTACTAAAGTTAGAATTCCTACTGAATTTAACCCCTTAAAGGACCACTATAGTGCCAGGAAAACATACTCGGTCCCCCTCCCGCCCGGCTCTGGAAAGGGGTTAAAACTTACCTTTTTCCAGCGCTGGGCGGAGAGCTTTCCGCCTCCGATCCTCCTCCGTTCCTCCTCGTCGGCTGAATGCGCACGCGCGGCAAGATCAGCGCGCATTCAGCTGGTCGCAGAGGAAAGCATTTACAATGCTTTCCTATAGACGCTTGCGTGCTCTCACTGTGAAAATCACAGTGAGAATCACGCAAGCGCCTCTAGCGGCTGTCAATGAGACAGCCACTAGAGGATTTGGGGGAAGGCTTAACCCATTCATAAACATAGCAGTTTCTCTGAAACTGCTATGTTTATAAAAGAATGGGTTAAGCCTAGCTGGACCTGGCACCCAGACCACTTCATTAAGCTGAAGTGGTCTAGGTGCCTAGAGTGGTCCTTTAAGGACACATGACATGTGTGACATGTCATGATTTCCTTTTATTTCAGAAGTTTGGTCCTTAAGGGGTTAAAGTGAATTTCAGATTTAAGCCCCAGTAGCTGTACAATACATAGAGCTGAATAAGAGAATGTTTCCAGTTTTACTATTTTGGCCTTAAATGTATAATTCACTTTGAATTTTAACCTTCTCACAAGTTCGGACCAAAACAAAATCTGGAATTTGAGCTATATGTCTGTTCAGTTTACCTCTTTAATATTAAAGGCACCCACACTTATTATATATCATATTGGTTAGGAGAAATAGGGATTTCATTTCACATCAAATATTTATATTTGATATACATATAAAATCTCAAAATACTGAGAGAGAGAGAGAAAGAGAGAGAGAGAGAGAGGTGTGTGTGTATATATATAAATATTAAGGGATCTGCCTGACAACCCAGAAAGCCAATCCAAGTCACCACGGTATCACCATGATCACAGGACTCGGATTGGCTGCAGGAGTACAGCTTAGATTGCCAGGCAGTCCCCGCGATTGGATCTGGTGAATTCAGAATGATTCTGCAGCGCTGCATGGTCACAGACGTTAAGACATGTCGTTAAAGCAAATGCTGTTCAGGACTTTATGGCACGTCCTAATGGCGCAATTAGGTTAACAAGTTGAAAAAATAATTGTAAAACTGTATTCAAAATATTACATAATTTGGAAAGCTTATCCAACAATATTAAATTGAGGCCATCGTGAGAGATGAGTATGTGGGTAAAAGTTTAATGTAATAATCGTAACATTAAATTATTTATTTAAAGGTCTCCATTATAGATTTCCATAGTTTTTAGGTATATCCTGCAATAGTGATATTATGTCACATTTTGTATGCTGCATTGCTGGAAATGACTGAGCTACCGTAATCTGCATAATATGGCTTTAATAAAATATATCAATAAAACAGTTTTAAGGTTTGTTCAGTGCATTCTGACAACGTGCTATTGTTTTAGTTCTTTAAAAAAATTTTTATCTAGGATACAAAATACTAAGAGTACTGTTTTTGTAACACAACCGCTAAAGCAAATCTGTTTTTTCCAGGAACTCCTCAAAAAGTTTACTGACACAGTTTCTGTATTTTTGGAAGTGAAAATTCACTACCTATAAAGAAAAAAATAGTGGGCTTTAAAAATTCTACTTGTACTATCTTCTCTTGTAGAGAGTAGTACAAACCGGTTTAGGTCCATGCTGCATATTAAAGTGGTACTCTAAGCGCAGTAACTAGTACAGTCTGTTGTAGTATTTATGGTGCTATTTCCCATTTATGTCGATATATAATTTTGAATGGTTTGGCAGAATCCAAGGGTCTCCTAGGCACCTATGGCCTGGCCTCTCAATATTCATATCGCCAATTTAGAAGTTTCTCTTTTGCATTATCAGTGTCTGTTTTATCCAAGTTCCACCCTTAACCATGGGATGACATAAACACAATACAGACACCATAAGCACTATGTAGATTAGTACAGTTATGGTGCTTTTAGTGCCCCTTTCCTATTTTGTGCTAGAGTTAAAATCACCCACTGGCATCTCAAATTCAGCTGGTATTGGTTGGAAGAGTTTTCTATGCAGCCCTGACATGTTCAGATGTATGCCGAATTCAGGATTTTATTCCACTTTGGGTAGTTTAACTACTTGGGCCTAAATTGTACAGCATGGTTGCCAGTATTCCATGAGTTACCTTTTAGTAGATTACTTCATATATTTTCCTACGTATGTGTTATGTAAATGTTTTTATTTTTTCTCTCTATACAGCCTTTGCTGGTGCATATACATTAATTTCCTTATATATTTTGATATATGAGAACATGTGTTTGTCTCTACATGTTTGTCTAAGTTTCTATCTTTATAAGTTTGTGCAGTATGCTGTTTCTTCTAATCCACATTCATATATCTGACATCGTTTTGCCTATGCTTGCCAAACCCAAGCTTTGCTTACATAAGCTTGCTGTAAAGCGCATACACTTGGAGGTGACCCAGTGACTGTCCTCACTGCCTTCTCTCCTGTTCCTTGGAGTTACATATGTCCCTGGGGCAGCAGAACCCAAAGGACAATGGCAGAAAGCAGCGTGTGTATGCAATTGTTTACTGTGCTGCAGCTGAGCATCCAAACCCACACGCTCTTTTACTAGCTACAGTGTCAGTCGTGTCACTGGCAAAATTATCATTAACACTCTGAGTGCCAAATCTAAAACTTCAAGCGGGAATACATTTAACTTTTGAAGGGCAAAGGCTTATTTTCTTCTTCATTAACCCATTGACAGTTATTAAAAAAAACAAGTTTAAAGATTGTCCAAAAAAACTATAACCTTTTATACGTTCTAGAAACGTAGCAGTCGGCAGGAACATCCCATTAATTTCCATGTTTACTGCTCCACAGCTAGACCTATGCCCTTGAATTTATTTTTTTTACCAATTTTCTTCTTCACATATTGTCTGTATTACATAGAAAAGTAAAGAAAAGAGTTACCTGCGCACTACCCCAAATCGCTATGCATATTTAGACAAATTGAGGTTTTTTTTGTTTCTCTCCAATGGCCATTAGGTGTAAGCCAGTCAAGACAAACCTCTTAGGTGGGTCCTACACTAACATTCACCTTGCTTCTTCAAGATAAACAAAATCTCTAATGAGACAAGAAGGAGTATTTTTCTAAACCTCTACATACTTATTAACCCTTAATAGGGAACACATGGGCTGGACGGCTGCATTGTAACATGGCTGTGTGATACAAAAGCAAATACAAATACACAAAATTAAGTCCTGCACTCAGACTCCCACTACTCTTGGGCGGCACCAGCAACCATAGTACACATCAGCCCCAATATATACTATAACACCCAAAGAAAAGAGTTACCTGCGCACTACCCCAAATCGCAATGCATATTTAGACAAGTGGAGGTTTTTTGTTTCACTCCAATGGCCATTAGGTGTAAGCCCACCTGCCACGTCAAGTAATAGGAATAGAAAACTAGAATATTGTGTTCTAAAAGAGAATATATCATTTTATAGAAAACCTAGTCAAAGGGAGGAGGGGCAAAAAACACATTTTCTCGAACACTACCTGCTGTGAGATTCCCAGTTCCATTTTCCGAGAACTGTTTTTCTTTTCCAGACATTATTTAGGATACGTGATTTTCCAAATCACTGCATTTACAATACAATGTACCTATAGCCCTGATAAGTTTATAGAATTATACGTACATACTGCAGAAAATTAACTTAGTATACAAGGAAAAGCAGCCATCGTAAAGGAACAGAAAGGCCTGGCAATGGCATTTTTATTTAATGGATGCATGGACCAAATTTATGTAGATTATCCCAAGAGAACTGTGTCCAGCAATGGCGTCTTACATCCCTAGGTGTGTTTGGTGATTGGCTCCATGAGTTTCGTAAAAGAATCAGGAATGCTAAGAGGTATATCGTGCTCTTTGCATTAGATTTAGTGTGAGGAATTGTTGAGATAGCTAAGCCTCTGCCAGGGTGAGGTGAACGAAATTCGAGGTAGATTGGAGCAGAGTGTCTGATACAGACGAAGCAGCTTCTAATTGGTTTGTTTTTCTATATGCATTTTTTGAAAGCATTGTCTAAAAATAATGCATAAACTGCTAGATTGTCTCTGGTCTTTGTGTCCAATAAGCCCTCTAGTTTACAGACTCACACTAAAGAGATCTTTAAGGAGGCACTCCAGGCCGTCACATGATGTTGTTTGTTTTATTATCAACTTTTAAAAAAAATAGTTATTAAAAATGATAATGCTATTGCTTCTGCTCTTACCTTCTAATCTACAGTCTTTCCAATTTTGTTCAAATAATATTACTGTATATATTTTCTGGTAGTTGTGGTCTGGCAACTCCTTTCCAAAACAGAAGGACAATTGAGCGATTGACTCACAGAAACACTTACTAAGTCCATAAAGAACTGTTTATAGGAAAATCTCTGCAGTGCTAAAGATAGTTAATTTAGCAGTTTGATTAGCAGAGTCACTTGTTGTAAGCTCACTGCAGATGCTGTAAAGCCTGCAAATTTGCAGCTATTACCAATAGCATATCTATATAATGATATATATAAAAAAAGAAAAGGAATAGGTCGATCCCAATCTGGAATATCAATTTAAGAGAGAATGAACCATCTACTAAATAAATATTGTGTTTGATTTTAACAATACATCAAACCCAATTACTACTTGCTTTCCTTGTAATAACAATTTCTTTTTTTTTTCTCTGGTAACTGAAGCTAGAATAGATTCTGTAGAATTTCAGATGTTGCCTGAAATGTTAGGCTGACTGGGATGAGGATTTTTGTAGAGTTGAGCTTTTAGCTTGTCTATGTGTTTGTAAGAAACTAGGCTTTTTCTTCCTCATATCCAGAACTTGGCAAGTTGGTAAACATGTTTGTATTGATACAGCCTTTATTGTGGGTAATATCTTTACCTTTAAAGTTAACTTATTTACTTTCCATGGTTGGATGAATGAAAACAGTGTAACTCATGCCCATGGTTGTTGTTAACGCCATATTGTATATATTCCTTGAGATTTGTATAATTTCTTTCCATGATATGGTATTCTTGCTGGACATCCGCACATAGATTGATTTAGGGGAGGTTTATTTAGGATCAGTGGTGACCCTGGCTGGGTGCTTAGGGATCGTAGTGTTAGACAGGGATACCTTTGGGACCCCTATCTAACACCTGGGCCTTGTGGCCACTCTTGTCCTGCAAAAGGGGCGTACCTGTGCGGAGTGAGGTTGGGTCTGCCAGGAGAACTTACAGGTCATCCTAATGTGAATACATGCCAGGCTTCCTGCAAATCACACAGCCCAGACCACTGAGGCCAGGAGCACTGCTTCAAAACCCTCTGCAGAGTCCGTAAGTGTGTTTAATGATGAGCTTGTGCTACTTGTTTTGGGGGACAGTTCCATGGTGTCCCCAAAAGCAGGACACCAAAGAACAAACGCTGGAAGGCAGAACAGGACCCTGAAATTGGGATTGTCCTGTAAAAATCAGGACAATTAGGAGACCTGGAACATCATTTCTTGGAATGGCTGCGTCAATAGCTTGAGGTTTGTAGATAATGTCCAACAGTGACGTTTGTATTGTGTTTTGCTCTCACCAAAAACCTATTTTGTATTTAGCTGTATGTGGGCTGAAAGACTTCCACTGCCAGATTAGAACAGCACCATGGTAGCAAGTTACAGAATGTTGAAATTGTATAGTTTGTGTTTTTTTGTCACTTTTATATCACAATCCATGGTTTGGTTTAAAAGTCCATTTTGCTCCATTGTTAAGGGTGTCTACAGAATCATAGCATAAAGCCTGAAACACGATGCTTGTCTGATTTGCATGTTATGCTGGGAATTCTGTGAGAATTGCAAAAACCTGTTTTTAAGAAATAACAGTGCCAAAGATGGACATCCCCAAGGTAAATGCATATGTATAGATCTTGGGAATATCTAAAAGCCAGCTATTAATAAAGATTTAATGTTATTACTTATTGCAGGTGGCCCATCTTCTTTAAGGATTACCTAGCAAATATGATTTACAACATAGACATGGGAATGTCTGTGTTTTAAGGTGTACCATAGACAGCAATGTGAGGGTGGGTCCTTACAACAAATCACTCAAAAAACATTTATTATCCCAAATTACCCTCAGATATTTGTAATTGAAGTACAAGAGCAGAGTTGAATTATTTTTTTTTTTTTAAACTCCTCAGATTTATAGTTTTCTTCCAAAAGCCCAATTCAGTAGACGGTGTAATATGCTATGCCGCTAAAATATTGAATGTAAAATTCCACACTGCTGGTGAATCCGGTATTGAGCAAGTTAGAGATGGGTCAGCCAGGGGGTGAATTCATTAACTACTTTCTAAGGAAACCGACAAAGAACCGGTTTCATGGCTGTGAGCTACGCTCGGTGCTGCCAGAGCAAGGATGGGTGTGCCGTGCTGGGGGATCCAATGTTAGTTGTCTTACAATCAACTTCATATAATTATTTCCTAGAAGAACGTAGTTCTTGTAAGCATTATGTGTGTGTGTGTGTGTGTGTGTGTGTTTGTGTGTCTGTCTGAGGGAGAATCACATTCTTTTACTTATATAATATTTGAGCAGAGCTAGGTGCTGGAAATTCAAGAATTAAAGCTGATTACAGTAAACAAATGGAGAGTAACAGGTATCTAGTTATTTCAGCAAAGTGCTGATACGGTGTGGATTAACCAGTTTAAAGGATATTCTTAAAGGGACAGCATCATGCAACGATCTCCCCTCTCAATGTCTCTCTATCGCCTTTGACTTATTAGTACAGTGATTTGCAAACTGTGCTGAAACTACAGGCCAAACTGCTCTATTAAAGTGGCTCTGATCTCTGGTTATTTCATGAGTATATCATAGTATTTCTCTTGCAGAAAAGCATAGGAAGGATATAAAAGTGCAGTATAGTACATAATCAAATGTAACAACAATATAAATGCTGGCATTCTTATATCTTTTTCTTCAAGCCTCTTATCATTTCACCTCCTTTCATTCCTTGTCCTCTCATTCCATCTCCCTTACCATTTCCCAGGCTTCTTTGTATTTATTTTTATTTTTTTAATGCTGTTAACCAATCGACTGTCACTAGCAGTAGCCATGCAGGCTTATAGACAAAAGTGAGAATTCCTGGGAATTCAAAGTTAATTTCTAATGTAAGACCAAAATAACCAAACTGAACACAGAATTAACTTAGTAAATAAATATATATATATATGTATGTATACAGGGACATATCTTCCGCGAGGCACACAAGGCATCTGCCTTGGGCGGCACTTTGCTGCCCACAAACGTCCAAGCAGATACCTTGTTTGCCTCGTGTCCTGGGGGGCTCAAGAGCTGGCCACTTTTGAGCCCCCAGAGGCGGGTAGCGGACAGCAATGGAGCATACTCACCTGAGCTCTTCCTGCTCAGCTCCCTCGCGCGCCGCTTAATGAAGCTGGGAGCCGGAATATGACATCACTCCGGCTCCCGGCATCACTAAGCGGCGCTCGAGGGAGCTGAGCAGGAAGATTAAAGCTCCCTCGCCACCTACTCAGCCTGTCCGCCCCCTGCCTGCCCGCCCAGCAGCCACACTGGACCGCTGGTAAGTAATCCACTCCAGCTCTCCCAGAGAGGCTAGGTGGATTTAAAATAAAACTTAAAAAAAATAATAATTTGTGAGTGTTGGTGGAAATGTGTGTGCATGTGTGTGTATGTATGTGTGTGTGTCTGTGAGTGAATGTGTGTGTTGGTCAGTGAGTGCGTGCGTCTGTCAGTGAGTGCCTATGTCTGTCTGTCAGTGAGTGCGTACAAACAGTGTGAGTCTGTCAGTGTGTCCCCGAGTAATAGTGTGTGTCTGTCTATCAGTGTGTCAAATCAGTGAGTGTGTGTGTCTGTCAGTGCGTGGGTCTGTCAGTGAGAGTGTGCATCTGTCAGTGAGAGTGTGTGTGTCTGTCTATCACTGTGTCAAATCAGTGTGTGTGTATGTCATTGTTTGTCAGTGTATATGAGTGTGTGTCTGTCAAAGAGTGTATGCGTCTGCCAGTGAGTGTGCGTCTGTCAGTCAAAGCGGCCTTGACAGGAAGGGGTGGGGAAAATTTAACTTGGGGGGTGGGGTGCCCGAGCACCGTCCTGTCTAGGGCAGCACAAATCCTAAATACACCACTGTGTGTATATATATATATTGGGCTTATTGAAATGTACTTTCAATTCATTTTAAAGAATTCATTTTAAGGCCAACATAGCAGATTAAACAAATATATATAAGTATTATATGTTCCATTTGGTCATTTTGGCCATACATTTGGTGATTCTCAGTATAGTAAATAACCTGAAAATGTCTACCATTGGTTTTATTTCTGTTGATGCAGTAAAGAACCTACCAGCAGCATATCACTGCTCCTTGTAATATGCTGCATTTATTGTGAGAAAGGCAAAAAGGGACAAATATTGCAAGTGGCCTCCAGACTCAGGGATGCACTGCAGTTACTGAATTCTACTGAATGCAGCTTTGTGGGCTGCAAGTTCGTTATAAACCTATCCTAGACTTGTATTTGCTTCTAACATTTTTGGTAGCAGTTAGAGGAAGGTAGTTTCCTTCGCCACTGTGTTGATGCCTCTCAACTAAACTCTCTTCCCTACAGAAATCGTGTGTAGAGACTAATGTTGAAGAATGTTAGTGGATTTGGGACGTCCACCAGGGTCCGTATAACGTGGAGGTCTGGTCCTCTGCGGACGGACAGGGAGAAAGGGTACCCCCATCTATGTGGGATACCTGGAGCTTGGAGTGCTGTGGTGATAGGTCTGAGGGCCTTTCTTGCCTGCAGGGTGTAGCGGGAGAGGTCCTGGTATATGGATATTTGCTGGTTATCGATGCGTATTGTGCCCATGCGTCGTGCGCCGCGCAGTATGTCTTCCTTCATGGCAAAATTGTCTAGACAGCAGACAATATCGCGCGGCTGTTTGCCGGGTGCTGGCGGCGCTCGTAGTGCGCGGTGGGCCCTGACCAGGCCCAGTCTGTGAATTTGTTGGCCTCCCAGGGCATGGCTGAAGGTTGTGCGCAGGATCTCTGGTATGTTTTCCGCTGGGCCCCCCTCTCTTACCCCCCCGCACCTGGAGGTTGAGCCTGCGGCCCTGTTGTCAAGGTCATCAACCCAGGTTGTCAGGTGGGCTAGGCTGGCTTCACAGCCATTTAGTGTGGTGCGTGTTGTATCAGAGTGTTCTGGTGTCTGCCCTTGTAACTGTGAGTCGTGCGTCCATGCTGGCTACATCTGCTCTCACCTGTGCCAGTTTGTCCCGGATTAGTTTACTGAGGCGATCAGAAAGGGCCTCCAGGTCTGCCTTGGTAAGCAGGTTGGGCAGGAGGGCTCGCAGATCCCCATCCAGCGTCCCCTGTGCACCCTGTGAGGTTGTTGGGGCCAGGAGAAAATCCGGCTGGGGGAGAGTCTGCGGTCTCACTTGCGGCCTCCATTTCCGGCTGGGAAGTGAGGTCCCGAGGGGTAGTGAGGAAGGACCTGGTGGACGTCTCTGTACCGGACCCTGATTGCCTGTGGTTCTGTCAGTTTCTTTGTGCGCTCGATTTTATCGCGGGCCACGAGGAGCTCCTCTTTCATGCGGCCATCTTCGCCGGCCGCAGGACACGCCCCCTCCATGTTAGTGGATTTGTAAAGAGCCATAACCTGAACCTTTATCACCCACTTTTTAGAATGAACCTCAATACTGATTAGCTCTACCTGTTCACATTGCAATCTTCCCAGATCAAGTAGATAGTCTTCCTTAAAAACTGGAGGCAACTGTCCCACTAAATCCAAGTTTAGGTTCAAGATTTTGCAATTAGATGTTTTGAATAGATGTCCAAATAATTTTGTCCATCTATCATTTATTAAGTAACATAATAAACAAGTTAACTTTTTAAACATAAGGTTAGAAGAGC
The DNA here is from genome assembly GCA_933207985.1 of Pelobates cultripes. Taxonomy (NCBI): domain Eukaryota; kingdom Metazoa; phylum Chordata; class Amphibia; order Anura; family Pelobatidae; genus Pelobates; species Pelobates cultripes. The sequence continues at coordinate 56,496,087 of OW240918.1, read as the reverse complement.
ACAGTAAGCTATGAAATTGTTTAAATTATCTTGCTATGACATTTAAATTCCCTTTTAAAACCGTGAGAGACAACGAAAAGGGCAAAGGTTCAAAGCTTTGGACTTTCCCTTGAACTCCAGGCCACTTGGCAGACTTACCCTCTCGTTATATTAGATTGTAAATGTATTCCCTGTTTACTTGCAGTCTGGAATTTAACAACATTATTATTATTGTTATTCTACCTAGTAATACGTCTTACATTGGCTCTGTAAATAGAGTGCAATAAATTATAATATAGATTCACTCATTGTATTTTGCACTCTCTTGGAAAAAATAAATCATCCATATTTCCAAACGTATTTGACTTTGCTTTTCATTGAGTCTTTAAAAGGACGCACTACTGCCAAATAAATTTTAAAAAAAATCAAATAAAATAAACATATATATATATATATATATATATATATATATATATATTACTATTTAGTAAATAGACACTCAGTGAAAAACATGCATTTAATTATGCAATATTCTCATTGGGAGTACATCTAAAAACATCTTGCAAAACCTGCAGATCTTTTGTCTCAATGAGAAGCCTTTGCAAGGCCGGTTCTCTGAGCATTTTCCTGCCTCTTGATTTTAGATCCACTGAGCTAAACTGTCAGGAGGTAAAAGGACTGATTGACAGCCATGGAGGGAACACGGCTAATTTCTGAAATTTATGATTTCTATTGAAAGCTGCACTTTTTGTAAAATGGAAAAAAAAAGAGGACATACTTTAAGGCAACACTGTCGCGCCGTACCTTTCTCCAGTCATTTCCTCTATCCTGCTCTGTCTGTACACAAATTGCGTGGAGGGAGTGTGGGCAGAAGAAGACGTTCCGGCTGAGGAAAAAGATCCGAACCAGGAACAAAGAATTTACAAAAAGGGGAAATGGGGGACTAGAGGCATATTAGACTGATGATGGCTACAATGAAGAGTAGGGTAGAAAGGAGAGCACGTATAAAAAAGGGATGCGGCCACGACAGTGCCACTTTAAGTGGTTGTGTGTATGCTAAATAAAAGCATCCTGTGATGTTACAGAAGCACTGTATTTATGATATTGTCCCAATCGGTCCATACCTCTTTGTATTCTCAAAGTTTACACTGGAAACAAATGATCTTTGAAAGATTATTATTGGCAACAAAATTCTGAGTGCTCTATTTCAAATTTAGATCATCTAGGATCCGAGGAAGATTGCTATCATTCTTAATAAATTCATTCTACATCCTGTGTAGATTATACTGTTTACCCAGTCCGCTAAATCTTGCATTTTTGGTTTTCTTTGCATTATCAGTCAGCTCCTTAAGTCACATTTCATTGAAAATAAATAAATTAAATAAAAACAAATAATGCCAGCTTCCTGAAAAGTTACTACCAAGAAATAGAAAATAATTTTAACCGTTGTACTAACAAGGAGAAATTTTACATTTGAGATAGTAAAATACAGTGGTTCAAATCTAGCTTGGGTCACTGGACATAAAGAGAATTACATTCTACTCCCTTGGCTGTTTTTAGAGGTGTAGGAAATAATTCATAGTCTCAATGTATTCATGATCTATATCACAGTCTCTATGATTGGACGCACAAAGCTTTTTGATATCTCGTTGCTCCTCTTATGTTGTGATATTTCTTTAAAGCGTAATCAGGATTTCTTCTCCCCTCTGAATTACTAATGAGGCTTCTGAGACTTTCTTGCCATTTCTATGGGGATGTGTTGGGAACCCTCACTAAAACTATTCTAACTTTATATAAGTTCTTTATTGGGAAGTGGGGTCATTTGGATTTTTGCTTTTTTTGGGGGGTGGGTGGGGAATGGGGTAATAGGAATTAGTATTAGTCAATTGGCACTTATCTAGTTACCTGGAAGTCCTATGGACCTTGATATGTCTATTCAATGCATTTGTAGTTATTCAGTCCTCTAGTACCAGTAAACTGCAGAACCTTACTGAGTACGGTGTTAGTTACGTGCAACTCCAAATGTGTTTTAATAACCATGTTAGGCCAGATAAGACAAACTTAAAACAGAGTTGGCTTGGGGAATGTTTCACATTCTCCTAAAATATTAAATTTACACTTTAATGAACAAATCTGTCAGTGTTTGCTTTCTTATGTTTACCTGTTTCTAGGACTTCTTTTTAACCCCGCCAAATTCAGTAAATTTGTCTTTTTCATGAATTCAATATGGCTTGCCTAAACTGTCTTGATATATATAATGTGGTGTATATTTTGACCTTTGTTAAGGGATTAATATGCTCTTGTACATTCTGACAAGCAAGTTAAAAATCCAAGTCAATGGAAGAAAATATTCTCCTAAAGTTTGCAGCTTCAGTGTCACTGTTTAGTGAATAAATCACTAAAATTATGTGTTTTTTTGTATTGTTAAACCCTACTGACTGTGTTCAATTATTTAATTTGTTCTCACTTAAAGAATAGTGTGTTGCCAATTCCTGGTTAACTTATATATCACAGTCTATAAATAATTGCCATTATCCTTTAATTATTTTATTTCTGAGACATGTTGTATATTTACTTTGTGATTCGTGGGTGCTAATTCTCAATATGTAATCCCTTCAGGCCAGGGGGGTAAGGTAAATCCTATAATATAATTACAGCCCTGGCACATCACCTGTCACAAAAGTCTGTCTGTCTCCTGAAATACATCAAACCTTTAGCTTTCTAGGACCTATTGGAATTTTAAGTGATTTAACTTTTAGCCAACCTACAACACAATTGACATAGAATACCAGAAGCTGTGTGTTAGGTTTATCACCTGTGCCTGCTGTAGTGGTTATGGTGCTGGGTTGCCGTGGAGCCATCCCATGATAAGATTGCACGGCAAGGTGCCATGGCCCTCCTGGCATTATAACCACTGAAAGCAGGCTGGCATTATGGTGCTTGAAATGTCCCTTTAACACTTTAAGGTATGAAGAATCTTTATTGTAACATGTGACTTAGAATAGCTAAATAATTCTAATAGCATAACTTTATTGGTCAATAAGGGACATTCTAAACTTGTTTGGTCTTTTAAGGGATAATACATTGTGTCTCTGTACACAGTAGCTTAGCAGTTGGACAAGGATTTATGTGATAAGATCCAACTTCATGGACCACATACATTTCTCCTGCAAGTGCAGCATCTTTAGGAACCTTTTAAGTAGCAGTCTCAGCACCATAACCACTGCAGTTACTTGCTGAATTTTTAATGCTAGCTGGCAGGAGCCATCCCCGCTTCTGAGTAAAACTATTCCTTTTCTGCTTTATAAATGTTGGCCGTATTTAATGGCAGTGGTAGGCTGAGCATGCCCGCTTACCGGCCCAGCCTATCAATGCCATCCAAATGTGGACGATATTACTAACCAAGAATCTTCACCTACACAGTAATATCTTAACATTCTAGTAGTATTCTCATGGTGATTTTGACTAACTAGCGAAGTGTATTGGGTTAGGAGCTAGCTTGCAGAATTAGACCAAAATAGCGTACTCCGCATCTTGGGAAACCTAGTTATCACACATCTGCAGTGTCAAGTTGATTGTACGGATAGCCATCAGTCCACCATGGTTTGCTGTACTATGCCAGATGTCACGTCACCTGTTTTATGTTAGATCGTGCTTTCTTCAAAGATTTCATACTTCCCTAACTGGCCGGGTGTTTTTTTGTTTTTTTTACTTGCACACAGGTACTTAGATTAGGTTTAGTGTACCTGTCACCTGAGTTTTTGTTAGTTTTTTTTTTTAATTTGAAATTCAGATGAGACATGGACAAAGGATGAAAAAAATGAACTTTATTTATTAACGATTCAGTGAGCCAGTTAGCAGCACTGGAATCATCCCAAACAATGGTTTCTGTTGACCATCTCCCAAGAAAATATCTATGATGTCAGCCATCAATGAATCGTGACTGCCTTAAATAGAAGGGCTTAAGAAATGGAAAGCCAGGCTGAGCCCTATAGAGCCTTGCGGTTAAAAAAAACCAACAACTTATAGACCTTAGTTTTCTTTTAAGTATAACTATAAAAAAGCATAAAGTAAATTTTAAAAAAATAATAAAAAATTATACCTAGTAGGTAATGTTTAATATTACATTTATTTAAAATGACAGGCCCCCTGCACGTATTGGCCAATACCTGATTTGTTGCCCAAATGAACTTTGCAGATACTCTATTTTTCTTACCTGTGATCTATCAAAGCTATGTTATGTGCTTGGCTGAGCAATTGTTTTTCTACTATCTAGGATTGTTTTAAAGGGACCAGCATATCTACTGGCTCATTGGTGGACAATGCGATTTTTAGCACAAATACAGAAAAAAGTGCAATATATAGTGGCGCTCAAAACATGCAGCTAGTAATCACTTGTGGAGCCAATCACAACAATTCCACAAGATATAAATACAACAAAACACAAGATACAGTGATCAGCGCAAAGTAATACAATATGTGTGTATAAAAACTATTACACCCACACTGGTAATATATCCTAGTAATGTGGTGGAGAATAAAAAATAAATAGATCTACCCTAGAGGAATTCTTGCAATGATGTTCTTATACATATGCGCCCACCTCCTGCTGGTGACTCCATCCTAGCGCCCCCTGGGCCGGTGTACCTTAAGGCGGCCGCTGGTGCCGCCTTATGGACGCGCCGGCCCTGTCTCTGCACCACTCTCACCAAATTAGATCTATGTATTGGTAAGAGTTCTGCACAGCCCTTCTAATTTCAAAACATTCTCTACCCTATGTATGGGAAATTAAGCTATTTCCCTTGCACAAACAATGCATATCATAAGCCATGTAGACTTAGCAGGAAGAGACAGTTGCTGAGAACATTGCTTAAAAGGCAGAAGATAAAGATAATGAAAGATTTCATAATGTATCGATTGTCACATTCATTATCAGCGCCTGATGCAAAGAAATTGGGAAACTAAAAATTACCAGCTTGAGAACTGAGCGGTGTCCCACCAAAGAAACAACTATTAGAGTTTGTTCCTTCTCCGTATTCTATTGCGCTCTGTTCCAGTTTGTTTGCTCTTTAATGTAACAGGGGTATTCGTATCAGAGGCTGAAACGATTGTCTAGGGTTGCTGCATCTGACATGCAGAGAGAGCCAGCCTGCATTTTGGATCTTGACCACCCTTTTGGGTGTGATCAGTATGAAATGCAAATGGTTTGGTTATCTCAGTAATGGCACAAGATGGGCTTAACCAGCCCATCAACCAGCTTGAGAACCTAGCAGGACCCACCAAAAGGGCCAGCTATTTGAGTTGTTGTCCACTCTCTGTATTTCCTTGTCCCCTGTTTTGTTTCCTGTAATGTTTTTCTTCTGGGGATACTAGACAACAATTGCCAAACATCACATGGCTTTGTGGCATACTTGAGGCTGGGCAAGGACCTCTTTTGCTGTTCAAATGCCTTTCTGTGAATAGCAAATAGCACTTCAGCAGTGCCTGGTGCATGGGCAGCACAGTGACTGCTTTGCAGAGTTCCCTGTTTACCAGCCATACGTGTGCCAAGATTGCATCCCATCGTCTGCCATGTCATGATGTCTTTTTATATTCTAATGTCTCCTGTTGGAGCTTAAGTCATTTGTCTCGTATGATGTCTGTAACAGAGTATTACAATACTCATAATACATATTTTGTTGATGTTTTTTTTTATTTTTATAAATTGTTTATTTTTCAGTGCCGGTTTAATGATACAGTCTTTGAATGGGTATGCCACATCAGCAATTGCATAAAATATATCAGTGATCGAAGCATCCTGCCATTGGAGCTAAGATTATCTGTGCACATTTTTCTTATATAGGGCTAGGTAGTCATAACGATGTGATCGCCCGTGCCAGTGGTGGCTGTAGGTATTAAAGCTAGTGTGGATTTAGTGGGTTGCACCGATGATGATATGGTGCTGGTACAGGAGTTGCGCTGGTAAGCCTCCTGTTCCTTTTGGCTATGCGGTTTGTATAAAGTTGGATACTAGAGTAAGGGATAGGAGTTTGAGATTTGTCTATGTGTGAGTGGCTTATATTTCAGAGTATGGGTGTCTGTGCCATCTTAGGGCTGGTGACTTTAAGACTGTGGAGGAGGTCTATGTGAATTAAAAAGGTTTGGCCATTTTGACTAATATGTGCTCCATCGGCTGCTACGCCTCTTAGCCCTGAGGCATTGGGGGGGGGGGGGAGGGGAGGGCAGGGGCAGTGTGCAGCTGTACTGCCTTAAAGGCACAGGATAATGCATGACATGCCAGTGTAAGAGATGAGAGCCTAAATAAAGACAGGTTGACAGGTTATTGTCTGTTGTTTGGCCAGTCCAGGCTTCATGTCACGGGTCCTGGGTGCGGACTGTCCACCCCGATGGCGTTGTTGGAGAGTCCCAGTGTGGTCAGCAAGGCCGATCCTTCTTCCACGTTGGTGATTTTATAGTGTTGTTCGCCTTTGGTCACCCACAGCATTCTGGGTGTTGCCCATCTGTATACTAGACCCACTGCTTGCAGGGTAGTGGTCACAGGCTGCATGCTCTTGCGCCATGATAATGTGCCTCTGCATAAGTCCTGGAAGAATGTGATTTGATGTGTTTCAAAGTCATAGGGCGCTTTCCCTTTTATGGCCGTTATTAGGGCTATTTTATCTGTCAAGGTTTGGCATCGTAGGATTATGTCGCGTAGGGCTGACTTAGGTGCCCTTAGGGGTTTCGCTATGCGATATACGCCATCAAATGTAAAGTGTTTTGCCTGCCTGTTGGGAATGAGTGAGGCCACCAGGCGCCTTATAAAGTGGGGTAGTTCCTCCAATGGCATTATGATATCCCCCTGATCTTGACATTCTTCCTTCTACCCCTGTCGTCTAGGATGTTTACTTGCCTGGAGACGTTAGCCTGTACTGTTTGCATCTGGGCAACTGTGTCTTTTAGTGAGTTTAGGGCTTGGCTCAGGCCTTTCACTTCTTGTTCCGTGGCCTGTGTTCGGGCCGATACCGCCTGTACCTCTGCTGCCAGCCCCTTCAGGTCTGCTTGCCACATTAGCTGTAGGTTACCTTGGAGTCCCGCCAGCATGGTCTGGATGTCTTGTTTTGTTGCTGGGGCTAATCCATCAGTAGCCTGTGTACTTGTGTTGCCTGTGTTGACCTCTGCTGTGCTGTGTTCTGAGTCTTCTTCTTCAGATCTCTTAGGTGAGGCTGCCGTGTTAGCCCGGGCCTGTGAGGGAGGAGGGTGCTGCAGCATGCTGCTAATGTCCCGGTTAGGCGTGGAAGTGCTTGCGGCTGGTTTGTTGGACCTCCGTCCCATATAGTTGTGGGCTTTGCCCGTGCCACGCTGTCAGCTCCCTGGTGATGTACTGGTCGCGTGTGCGATAGGCCCCCTGACCCTTGATGCGGCGTTTCATGCCCGACGGTTGTAAAAAAGGCATCTGTGTGTTCAGCAGGGTGCCTGGAATCTGTGCTTGTCGTTAGTTTTAGTCGATGGGCTGCGGGTGTGCCGTTTTTTTAGTTATTTTTGCGCTGGCCGTACAGAGCTTTTGTAAATGGCAACTGCCTCGTTGTGCCGTTGGCTCCGTCCCTGTTGATTTTTTAAATTACACTTTATATACATGTTTTACAATAGGTCATTAAGTCAGCTAAAATGTCTAAAAATATCTGCACCCCAGCCCTTCACCCCATGGCCATTCAAGACGTTGAGCAATCTGTAATTACTATGTACTATATATATGGGTCTATGGCAACACCTTTTCCCTTTCTCCTAAAAAAAGAATAAATAATAATGAAAATGCTGGCAACTATATAGGGAAGTCTTACTCCTAAACATTGGTTTACAAACTTAGGCACTCAAGGGTTAAGTCTTGTCTGTTCTTTTTCTTCTTTCCTTCTTACTTAACAGTGATTCTCAAACAAGCCCTTGGGTGCCTCTAATGAACCAGGATTTAGGGATATTTCCAAGCATAATTATTTAATCCCCGAAATCCTTAACTGCTTGTGGTTAGAGATGCACAGTTTTTGAACTATTACAATATAGTATTAACGTTTACAACTATCTGAAAATGTGCACGCTGTTTTTCTGAAGAACTTTCTCAGTTCTTGACCAGTGCCAAGTAGTCATGCAGTTAAGAATCCTTCTTCTGCCTTCTAACCTGTTTGAATATTTTATATAGAAATCTATTCATGTACCTTCTCTCTGGCAACTGAAAAAAATCAGTTTGGTTCCTGGATATGCGTGCTGCTGCTGCACTGTACAAGCATTTGTAACCTCTGACCTGTCTACCAAAAGGAGGAGACCAATAGGTTTTTAACAAAAATGATCAGGGATCAAGAACATACTGCCCAACATTTCAAGTAGACAAACATGGACACTTTCATTTTAGGGGTGTGAGTGGAGTTGTGGCCCGGGGCAAGGTTGGTATGAGAAATTGTAGGTGACTTACTCATTATAATTTATCTTATTTATGCATACTGATTTCTAAACACATTTATTGTAGTTTAAAAACACAATACTTTGAGTATTATTGCTCTTTTATACATACAAACACAACAATAATATGGAGCTCCTAGAAAAGGCATTAAGGTAGAAAAGAGAAAAAGAGGGATTTGGGCCCAAAATAGGGACTGCTCCTCTTGTATAGGGGTACTTGGCAGGTATGAAGACATGTTAGCACATTGATTATAAGAACTTGTAACCTGCTAACCTATATGTCTTGCAAGATCTTGTAAGATTACAAAAATGTATCTATTTACTGATGATATGGTACTTTAGCCGATAAAATGTATCATCGCTGTTTATCAAGTTGCTAACTTTACCAAAAGCTTTCAGCAATCACATATATTCCTGAAATCCCTCTTGCCTGAAAATGTGACACCCACAGCTGTTGTGTGGAGTGACTGCAAAATGCAGGTGATTTCTGTGTAGAACAGAGGAGATCCCTCTTGCACCATGTATCCTCTATGGAATTCTGCTGTTCGCCGTTCCATCCCAAGGGGAGAGGATACTGGCACACAACAAGCGTTGACGGCAGGATCTATAAGTGGAAGGATGGAGATGTGCTCATCGGGAGCTTGGGGCTGTGTGAGGTCAGATGCTTTTTTTCACTCCTGGTCTTGAAGGGACCCTACAGCTTTACTTGTGGGCTCCCACAAAGGCACCACAAATGGAGAGACGGGCAAACCGCTCATAGTGAACACCTGGCAGCTGTATTCTCCTGTTGGATCAGAGCCATTGAACAGCAAGATGAAACCGTGGGGAGAGCAGTTAAAAGGTAGAAACTGCAAGCTCACCCAGTTAACCTATATTCTCTCCCATTCCACCTGCAAATCTTAGACCTTTTATTGATACTTTCTCTTTTGTTCCTTCGATACAGAGCGCGTCTTTATATCGCTGTTTAACCCATTTATCACTTACTCTTTAAACTGTCGGGATGTTTGCTTTGAATATATGCACAAGTTTATTCACTAAAGTATGAAGTGTCAGGGATTCAGTGTGAATTCAGAATGAATATCAAATCTAGGCGAAGAGAAACCGAAGACAAAAGTTGACTAAGATTTTTTTTCCTTTTGTCCTGAAACATGAAAATCACTTTGAATTTACTATTAATTTCCATCAATTTACAGTTAGTAAATACCCTGATAATGTTCATCTTGTAAAAATGTTATCAATAGTTGCAAGATGTTCTGTGCGTATTACAAGTGCACTCCTGACAAAGCATGTCAGCTTACTGAATTGTTTTTTTTTTTCTTTAGAAGTCTGTCATTTTTTTTTTTACATTTTATAAAAGTTGCAGTTTAAGTCGAAATTTGCACTTTTCTAATTGGGGCAGAAACACAACCCTGGCTTTCACTTAGACACTCAGGGTCATGTTCTTCCTCTTCTGTTAGCTCTACAGAACTGTATTGTCTGTTGGCCATTTAGGCCTAAAATGTAAAATTCACTTAGATCTTTCTGACTTTTCACACTTTAGTCAATATCACTAATAGTGTATTTTTGCTGTATTTATAATTCACTAGCCTCAGTACACAGAATTCCATTTAGAGAATTCTGTCTCACTGTCTATCATATTTTGCCTTCTTAATAACCTTCTATTGAGATAAATGCTCCTTTCTCCCAAAAGCTATATGGTAACTACCAAGTACGAAAGGCAGTCAGGGAGGTGTATTACTATTCTTAAATATGATGTCCACAGACCTTTTTCTGCCGTCATTGTTCCTAGCCTCAAGCAAGGTTCGAAGAAGCACGTTTATTCAGAGGGACTGTGCCATTCAGTTCTGGAGATGCTGGCACTCTCATACAAAAAGATTTTATCGTTCAGTTCTGCAATTGCTGGTTCTATCATACAGCCAGACTTTGCCTTTGAGTTCCAGAGTATCTGGCTTTCTTACAGAGAGTGACTTTGCTTTTCAGTTCTGGAGTGGCTGGCACCCTCATACACAGGGACCTTGCTTTTCAGTTTTAGAAAGCGCTCTTCCACAGAGAGAGAGAGACTTTTCCTTTCACTTCTGGAATCGCTGTCACTCTCTTCCAGAGCGATTTGCTTTGCAGTTCCCTTTGATTTTCTATGTAGTTACTTATTTTAAAGCATAAACCTGAGAGAGTGTGTATGTATAATGTGTGTATATTATATCAATGTAATGACTGTAGACTGATGTAGTTTTATTCATTGATATTTCAGCAAACTCTGTGAAGCTCGAGATGCAGAGTGATGAGGAAGGCGATAGGAAGCCCCTTCGCCGAGACACTCCAATGAGACTACAGGAAGAGGAGAGTGTGGATGAGTCAATGGCTGAAACCAATGGGATCTCTGACTCACGCATCAACCAGGATCTGTCCCTCGATGGTGGCATCCGACTTCCGAATGGTAAACTGAAATGTGACGTCTGTGGCATGGTTTGCATTGGCCCCAATGTGCTAATGGTCCATAAGAGGAGTCACACGGGTAAGCAGTCAGAAGCCAAATTGCCTGTAGCATCTGATGGTAATATTACCTGATACTATTGCCTGTTGGCACATCCTGTTCATAACCTTTAAAGGCAGGTTGCACCCTTTGGTATACTTAGCAAAAATTGTTAAAATTAAAAAAAAAGTTGTTTGGGGAGAGGGGACCAGGTTCAGTTTTAAAGAAAAGGTTAGCTTTATCAAATACAGAAACATTTATTAAGACAGATAGTTACTGCGCAGACGATGATGTAAAAACTGATTGTTTTATATACAATTTATTTTATTTTATGTCACCCAGTAATTTTTAAGAGCTCGCCATGATTAACTACAAGGGTGTACACTGGCTTTGAAACAGTCTGTGCACAGTACACCATGGAAAATGCTAAAATGTATATCAATTCTAAGCAACTATTCATATATTAAAATCGTTGCTGGGTCTTCTAATTACTAGAGGTGAATTTCTACACACCCATCATCAAACACCAGAAAATAGCTTTATTCCCTTTAAGAGCATCTAAAAAATGCTGGATGGTGTGCCAATCGTGGCACCATTGTTGTTCAAATCCAGACACAACTGCTACGCTTTATGAGGACTCTAGTAATTGGGGACACAAATGCCACGAGAGTAAATTAAACCATACTTTTCTTACAGAGCAACCATTGATAGGATTTAAACAAGTCCTTCCTATTTCCAATGAATCGTATCATTGGTTGTTAGTTTTCTGTGACGTAACATCAGTTATGCTGTATTCGTGTCTAGGGACATATTGCTGATAGATCTTTCCCTACAGCACAGACTATTTGGTGTCAGATGTTTGATTCCAAATACAGATTGTTGCTTGGTTGTGTTGTGCATGCAAAGTAAATAATTATATGCTTTTGGAAAAAGGGTGCTGCATGTGACATTATATAGTAGGTGTTACTGTATCTGTGTACATCACCATGATGCGTTTTTACTATGCTCAAACTTTGAAATTAAAGCTGGCAACAACAGAAAGGAAATCTGCAAGAGGTTGAGATGGACCAAATTCTTCCCTTCAACCTTTGTCACAATGCTTCTAAGTGCCTATCCTTAGTGCTGTGTAACTGCAGTTCACATATTTACATCATTGGTAACACTTTAATACTTTCTTTAATTCATAGAGCCCCATATTAATGAATGATAGTGTAACATTGCGGAATGGTCGATATGTTAAGTTAAAAACCATAGACTTCTGCGTGGATTGCTAATGAATTTGGTTCATAAGGCAATTGGGAATAATAATGCAGTGAGGTATGAAGATTATGCAGTTTTGTTCCTACAGGGTTGTTCACTAAAGTTTGAATTGTCAGGAATTCAAATGTTAGGCTAAAATAGTCAACAATTACCTAAAATGTTACCTAAACATGTGGGAAATATAGCTGTCATGAAAAAATGTCCAACCATTAAATGTAAGCCCAAGCCCAACTTAATGTATTTAGTCCTGTCTCTTCCTCAGTCATGACGAGGATGTGATTCAACATACTTTCACTCCAGCCCAAAGATAAGACTCTCCACTGCCACCCAATCCAATTTCACTGAAATAATCAAGATAATGTTTGTCCTTTCAAATCAGAAAAGCATTGTGAGCGGCAACAATCCAGTGCTTCTCAGAGATGGCATTGTATTAATTTGCAAGGCTACAGAGAGCAGCATAAATGCCCCAATAATACTTCACTAAGATGAAATGATGTGTGTGTTTAGACCAGTTAAATGTGACGGAGCTGATGTTTAATGGTAAACACATGTTATTTTTTTTTATTTAAAGGGATACTATAAGAGCCAAGAATACAAAACTGTATTCCTGGCACTATAACTCCCTCTGCCTCCTCCCTCCCTTGGACCACCCCCTTCCTCCCCCCTTCCCCAATGATGTGTATAAAGGGTTAAAAACCCTTTTTTAAACTTAATTTACGCCAGCACGATTGACCCTCGCCATTGGGACGTGGTTCCGCATCCTCCAACGTCCCACAACGAGCAGGTGCTAATGCGCATGCACTGCAAATGCCGTGAACGCATTAGACTTCCCCATAGGAAAGCATTAAATCAATTATTTCTTATGGGGAAAAATTTGACGCTGGATGTCCACATGCAGAGCGTGAGGACGTCCAGCATAAGTTACCAGACCAAAGGTCCGTTAGGATCCAGGAAGCGACTGTCATCTGGTGACAGTCACTGGATGCAGACATAATGCTGCAATGTAAACATTGCATTTTCTCTGGAACTACAATGTTTACCGTTGCAGCACTAAGTGCAATAGGGACACTACACCCAGACCACTTCAATGAGCTGAAGTGTTCTGGGTGCCTACAGTGTCCCTTTAATTAGTGTCAGATGTAAGGAATCCATTTATATCAATACCAAACCTCCTGCAAAATAGATAAACATAAAATATAACCAAAAAAGAACTGGTGTGTAAATCCCTTTAAATATGCTAACTATTAAATGAGCTAGCCTTATCAGGTTTGACACACATGCAGAGCCAACACTTGGCATTTCACGATGTCTTGATAGAAGTGTTAATAAAATTGCTCTTACATCGACTGCTGCAGTCAGCACAAAGTTTAGCTTGTTTGACAATTTGAAGAAAGCTGCTTTTGTTATTTAATACACATATTTGTTGAAAGTTCCTATCAGGCAGGAAGAGAAGGCGAGATAAAATATAAAATGAGCATATTGCAAAACAATATTGTGGTGATGTGGCACTAGGTAAGAAGTCTCTTTGTTAGCTACCTTGTATTTTATAGTGGAATATATATGATTCTGTGTATTCTGTCTATATATTTGCAATAGCTCAGGTAATATTATAATCGGATCCTTCAGGCATTCCTCTGTGGGGCAATCAATCAATAAAAAAAACAAACAAAAAAAAAAAAAAACAACCCCATTCATGGTGGGACAAAGAAGAAGTAATAAAAAGTGTTTGCAGAACATTCCACAGCATACACAACCTTCTGTGTTTTACTTGAAAAAGGAGGCAGATTAAGACATATTTACAATTTCTTTAAGGTAGTATGGAATCTGGGAGATCGAAGAGGTTGTGTGATACCTTTTATTGGACCAGTGTATATTTAGCTTTTACAAGGACCTCTTACCTCACTAGGTTACCAAGACAAGCAAGGTAAATGCAGTAAATCTAACCAATGTTCGCCAATAAAAGGTAACCCACTCCTTGTTTGTGTTCCCTGGTTTCAGACTACTGTTTTGTTATACAATATGACACCTGTTCACTGAACTTAAAGGAATGTTGCATTTTAAATTTATATTTTTTTTTAACCCAAGGTTGTTGTTTTTTTGTTTTTTAAAGCACTAGTCAGTGAGCAGCATCCATAGGCATGCCTTATGAAAAATTCCAAATGACTCCCAAGTCCTGACTGCTTCAAAGCTTGAACAAAAATCTTCTCATTTCTGATTGGCTGACGTTATTACAGCCAAACAGAGAAATTGTCATTGCTGCTATTTCACTGAAATAAATTAGACTGCTACATTAATGCCAAGCCCTGCTTCTTTCAGAGAATCATGGCAATTTGAAGAAAATAAACTATTTTTGAACTGTAACTTTCCTTTAAATTCAGATTTATTTCAACTGCAATATGGACAGGTGTTGCTGCGCTCAATCACAGTCAATGTAGCTTTGGATTTTTATTTTTTTTCTCAAAACTAAAATGCCCTCCATGAATGGGACGTTGAACATTTGGCAACAGTCACTGACCTGTTAACCGTTTCAAGGCTATAATCAACCTTCTAACACTTAAAGGGTTAGCAGGAGATCTCTGCCTTTAAGAGGAAGAGAATCTGTAATGGCCTCTGTTTAGTGAGACTCTTCATAGACTGCTGAGCCCTGGCTTTGCTATGATTAACCCCTTCACTTTTTAACCAGTTTACACTGTATTTTTGTGGAAGCTGTCAGTGAAAGGTTTAATTATATTCTTAATCTTCTTGGGGTGTGAAGGTAATAATAGTGTACATAATATGTTTGTATTCATTTAATTATCTTACTTTTTTTTTTCCTGGACATGGCCTGAAGCACACAACCCCTCTGGAAAGGAAAGAAACTACTTTGCAATCCCACCTGTGTCATTTATTACATGACTATGACATTTAAGAATGTATATAGTTTAGGAATCAAATTTATCATTTGAAAAAGCTGAGTAGTGAACAATAAATAACAATGATCTGGTAATGCAAGAGTGTTTTTAAAAAAACAACTAAAACACAAGTCAACGACCCATTAGAATTTATCCATAGAAGATTGACTCAATATTTAACTTTTCATAACATGTAACTGGATTTAGCGCATCACGGGAATAGTTGCAGTTGGGGGATCTAACCTGTGGCCATTCTGTTCTAGAATGCGTTAATCACTACTTTTATTTCTGGATCTTAAGGGGTCCCAGCAGCAGGTGGAATTGCAAAGTCACATTGTATGCAATGGCTACATTTACCGTCTGCATTAAAACCTCTCTCATGCTTGTCTAATGTGTAAGAGCTGTGATTTTTGTCTCTGTTTAGGTGAGCGTCCATTCCACTGTAATCAGTGTGGAGCATCTTTCACACAGAAGGGCAACCTTCTACGGCACATAAAACTGCACTCGGGAGAGAAACCTTTCAAATGTCCATTTTGCAGCTATGCATGTCGAAGAAGAGATGCACTTACGGGGCACCTTAGGACACACTCTGGTAAGTTACTTTTATGGATCCATGTCTGAGAAATTTAGTTTGTTCAGTTCCCCCGCTGTAAAGTCATTTTTTGGACAAATTTCATTCATTGAGTCTTTCGAGCTTTTACTTCTCTGGAATGTACATGATTGAAAATGTTGATAGTAACCTATATCTTTTGTTAACCTTTTTTATGTTTTTTTTTTTTGTATTAAAGAAACACTTTAAGTACGTAGACAATGTACCTGCTGTCTGACATACATAAGCATTGTCATTTGTAAAAAAACAAAACAAAAACTGCAATGTTTACATTTGTCAGTCAGTCTCTATGAGAAACATCCAATTAGCTGCAATTGCTGCACTTGTACATTAGGAAGCATTTGATTGCATTAAGATTATCTGCCAAGTTGATTTCTTCAGGCAGAACGGCTGTTCGGCAAAGAATGACTAGCGATGGTTCACCACTTAGTTTACCAGCATTTGCCTTCGTTTTTTTTTTTTAAAGGGAGACAGAGGTGGCATATTTGTTAAATGTTAGGGATAAGTAAACCTAACATTAAAAATCATGGGAAGAGAAAGTTGCTCTTTAACCCCTTAAGGACCAAACTTCTGGAATAAAAGGGAATCATGACATGTCACACATGTCATGTGTCTTTAAGGGGTTAAAGGGACATACATCACATGACAATTATTTTTTTAAACCGGAAAGTAAACATTTAAAACAAACCAAAATAAAGCAAGAAATGTTTTGAAAAGTATGTAATAAAAATGTATAAACTTACTAAAATCTTGGTCAGATTGCATTGTTGGGCAGCCAACCACACCTTTCCCCTCCCTTCCCCACTCATCTCAGTTTCAGACCAGTCTACTACTGACAGAAACATGGCATCATTGTGCAACAGCAGGAGAGGGAAACATTACACCAGGGACTGATCTGCATGGATTATATTGATCAGTCTCCTTCACTTCTCCCCGTCAGGATGTTGCAAGGTCTTCCAACTACTAATGTGTAAATCTGTTAGGCATACCCAATGCAGTTTTCCAGAATTCCTTGGGATAGGATACTACTAAGTAGTTAGTTCAGTGCCCCCATAGGAGGGGTGTGGAAAGCATAAGGAAGAAGAAGCAGGTAAATATGAAGAAAATCCTATTCCGCTGCTATTTTCAGCCTGCAGAGTGAGGCAACTGTCTCAGTCAAAGCAAAAGATTTAGAATGAGACAGTTGTCTCAAAGCGATGCATGTCCCTTTAACATAAGCTCCTGGAGAAATTACACATATGTCCAAGTTGTTAAAATTGTGGACCGGTTCTTCTGATTAAGAGACACAAACCGTTGTCTATGAATCAGACTGATTTGCTTGTGGCACATTTGAGTCTATATGAGTATTTTGCATGGCCACATCGTTCCCAGCTTTTACCTTTCCACCTTCTTGTAGGGCTTACTCCAGGCTAGGAAACTTTAGTGTGACTTACCAGAAGTGAGAGAGTTGTTTTCCACTGGTTTTTCCCAAGTAACACAGTCAATTGTCAACTTTGTTATAGATTGAGGAAGTTCAGTTGAAAAACATACATCATCCCTAGGGCTTTTGTGTAATTCATGTATCTTAAAAGATATGTATGTGAGCATAGCAACACTGTTTACATATTCCATTTGTGTTCTTTAAAGAATAATAACAAATGGTTAATAGGAAACATCTGATATTTTTGTCGCAGCTCCACAATGTAAAGAGAAATATCTTACATTATTATTACACACATTGTATAAACTAAAGTACATCATTTACTAGAAAAGTACATTTTTATGAATGTTCTAGACTAGAAATTTGCCTTTTTTAAAAAAAAAAAAAATTATTATTATTTTGCTGATGTAATTAAGGACCACTTCCATGCAGACCCACAGAGAGCTGAGTAATAAAAGGCCATTTCATTCAGTTTTCCGCGTATATACATATATGATCTATTTAAAAATATCAACTCAGAATGTCTGGTTACCCCAAGGAACACAACAGGCTGAGAAAGACTACATGGCAACCAAGAAGTTACTCAAATAGTTCAGTCAATCAATATTCCTGTGTTAAAAACAAATTATATTTTTATGAGACCACACTGACCTATACAAACTAAATATATATGTAAGATAATGGTAAATGCTCATGGATGTTCAAATCCCTGTTTAAGGTAGTTTGCTCACTATTGAAAAAATGATGCTGAAGAACCTACAAACTGAGAATATATATTTTTTTTTAACATATGAAAAACTATAAATGTGTATATTAAGCCAGAAAAGGGTGTCTTTTTCAGTTTCAATATACCGTGTGGTTAAAAAGACCTTGTGCAATGTTAGATGTGCGCATGATAGAAACACACTGTAAATGTCTCATCTAAGCCACAGGTTGAATATCTTAAAGAAGAATCGTTAGTCCTGAGACTTTATTACAGTCCTATAACTAGCTAAAAGTTAGCTATGGGTGGTGCTTTTATTAATAGTCTCCATGGGTTTCATTCCCCCCCGCCCTCCCCCCCCAATTATTTATTTATTTACAAGTTTGCTTAGGCATAAATGTTAATTGGATTAACCCTTGTAGTGCCTTATGTTTGGGCTAGTCCCTATGTACAGCACTTTTAAAGGAATGCCCAAGGGCATATTCACTAGTACAGAACTTGTGTGCAAATGCCAATGGGCATGCGCAGAGCACCTAGGGCAACGAGTCACCCTAAACAAGTGCCACAGAGGTAGTAAGTATGTGTGTGTGTGTGTGTGTGTATATGGGACAACATTTAACATGGCTTAAAAACAATATAAACAAGGTGCAACTTTTTTAAATTAGTGGATAATTGTGCTCCTGCTTCTTTAGTGATAACATCTATATGACAACCGTCCTTTAATATTAACAGTGAAAATTCTAGATTATTGTTCAGGCTGAACGTTTTTAAATGTTTTATAACAACATCCATGCTCTGTCTTTGAAATGTGGCAATTCTGCAGCTCTTTCACCCACTGCAAAGGATAAAAAAATGTTTGAGCAATATCCCTGAGGGATTAAAACCCAACGGAGAGGAAAAAAAAATATCCCGCCTGTAAGGGAGTGTTTGTTCAGCAGCATTCCTGGTGTGAGGGAAGACTCCACACCCTGCAATCAGCCGCCGACTGTGTTACACCCCATAACTTGTAACCTGCTGTTTTCGGTTGTTACAAGCCGCCGGGTCTCCTGTAACTGTATGCCAGCCAGGATCCCGCACTGCTTCTATTTACAAAAACTGCGAAACAAGAGTTACATTATTCAAATCTAAGAGTCAAGTAGCTCTGTGCAGCACCTGTATTGTGAGAAAAGAACAGACGTGAAACATAAGTGCTATATGACTGCTCTAACAGACTCACAATTATCTATGATACAGCACATTCTCTAAATGGAATAAGTCAACTGCTTTTTGGGTGTAGCAGGCTGAGAGTGTATGAAACAATTGGGCCATTTTTAGGCAATGCGATCACAGTTAGGCTGCCTTGCTTTAATCCTTGAGGCCAGGAGTTAGCATGGCCATTTTTTCCACATGGCCATTGTCTAGCTAAAATCATTTTGATAATAAAAATAGCAAATGGCTCCCTAATTTGGTATTCTTACATGAGATTTCTATATTTGAGCATAGCTAATTAGGAAGCTATCTACTATGCAGCCGAAAGATCAAAATTCGGAAAAGCCCTCTCCTTAAAGGACCACTATAGGCACCCAGACCACTTCAGCTTAATGAAGTGGTCTGGGTGCCTGGTCCATCTAGGGTTAACCCTTTTTTCTATAATCATAGCAGTTTCAGAAAAACTGCTATGTTTATGTTAGGGTTAATCCAGCCTCTAGTGGCTGTCTCATTGACTGCTTTCCTATGGAAAGCTTTCCTATGGACTGGCTGAATGCGCGCACAGCTCCTGCCGCGCATGCGCATTCATCCGACGAGGAAGAGAAGAGGATGAGAGCTCCCCGCCCGGCGCTGGAGAAGGAGGTAAGTTTAACCCCTTCCTCTCCATCCTGCCCGGCAGGAGGCGGACCCTGAGGGTGGGGGCACCCTCAGGGCACTATAGTGCCAGGAAAACGAGTATGTTTTCCTGGCACTATAGTGGGCCTTTAATGTTGATCTCTGAGCAGTTTAGTAGATTACTCCCTAATTTGGTATCATTATTGCTATATTGAAATATATCAAATTAGGAAAGTATTATTATTATTATTATTAAGCACACTCATTCTCATGCACACGTACATACACATTCACACACATAAAAGCACATTCACACACAACTATTTAAAACACTTTTTTTTAGGAAAGTCAACAAGCCTGTGCGTGGGAGGACTGAAGTAGATGTTCTCCCTGGGGTCCTGTTGTTACAGTTAGGATCACTGTGTCCTTCCTGCACAGCTCCCATATGCACCTTGCAGTGATGATGGGGCCTGCCGGCATCACTATAGGCTAAAGGGCACACGGGAGCTATGCAGGAAGTGCACTGTAAGTAAATAGCTACTTTGTCATGATTTTATTGAGGGCTTTTGCAGGTTTGCAGGGGGTAGGTCTTATAAAACCCTCAGGCTCCGAGTCGCTGATCCCTGTTCTAGGCAAACAGTAATAATATCATATAGTGTAAGTTACTTGCAACCATTATATTTCTTTTATTTTTATATTTATTTAATATAGGCACAGGAAGGGCTGGCAAAGCTTAATGGGTGTTGTGGTTCTATGACAGCTGATCTATCTTTTGACCTCTTTTGATGGTATATGTTTCTAATAATTTTTCCTCTTTCTTTTCTCAGTAGTGTTTGTATTCCTATATGTTATCTACCCTCCAAAAAAGTTAATATTTGCATTATTGACCACCTGTCTAAAAAGCAAACCTGACTCTTAGAAAATTCAGACACCACTAAGACAGATAGAGAGATATCCTTGCAATACACTGTTTAATCTGCTGACACATGCTAAGAGGGAGGGGTAGATTGGCAGGAGAGATTTTTTTATTATCACAAAACTTGGACTAACCTGGCACATAAATAGCACTTTTAAATTGCTACCGGAATACATTGTACATAGAGGTTTTTCTACCATCCTTTTGCCCTCAAAAATAAATGACATGAGCATAATCTTTGCATTTTATATTAAATCTAATACATGTCCTTCTAACCAGGTAGCCTGAAGAGAACTTGGAAATTTGCGTTCACATTTACTAAACTGGTGATGGTGGGACAGTATTCTTCTACTGTATCAAGTTTTGTAGTTCTAATGTACAGTTGACAGGTTGATTAACCTTACCTGCGTTTTCAAGTGTATTGTAATTTGCACTCTTCAGTCTGAAGAGAACATTTTCACTTTCAGATTAGCTAGGAGCACATTAAATAGCAACATGTTTCAGATTATAATAGAAAAAAAAAAAAATCATTTTATTTTCACTTTCAGGATGCAGAACGCACATTGCATGGCAACACGTTTCAAGCACCAGAACAAAAGCCAACCTCAATTGACTTGCTAAAACTTGTTTTTCCTTTTTTCTACAGTGGGAAAACCTCACAAGTGCAACTATTGTGGTCGTAGCTACAAGCAGAGGAGCTCCCTTGAGGAACATAAAGAAAGATGTCATAACTACTTGCAGAATGTAGGCTTGGAAGCTGGACAAGGCATGGGACAACATGGTGGGTGCCCTTGACCATGAATCGAACACCTGTCTCTCATTTTTAAAATCATATTGATGTAGCATACATTAGCATATGAAATTGATTCAGTCTATTGTTTCCAAATCAACTTTATTGACATTATTTTACCATCTATCACTTTATTATGAATGACATTTAATTTACTGTGTCATATGTCCCTACAAACATAACAGAAGACCACAGAACCTTTGCAATGTATCTAAATCAGGCACAGCCTTGTGAATAATCACTTTAAAATATATACAATTGGCCACTAATCTTGTCGGATATATAGGAAAATACATATACATATAAAGCATTGATGTGCTATGAATTAATTGTTGCAACCTTCCAGACTAATGCACTAACTGTCAGAGTAGATAAACAATGTTGCAAGTTTTTGCGGTTTGTACTTAAGAAGTAATAGTAGCCAAAACCTTTTCTTTATTTTTGAGAGCAAAAATATAAACTGTATTGAGAGACTTTTTATTTCTATGCAATGCTGTTGAATCATTTCCAAATGAAATGTACCAAAGCTTGTGCAGCAATGCATTCTGGAGTTTGTTGGTTTACTTTTCAAAAACACAAGAATCATTTAGGTTCCAGACTACAGTAGACTACTCCTCAGTATACCGCAGAGTTCTAGTAGCCTGCAGGTTTTGGAGAATTGGCATGTGCGCCACCTTTTATTTGGGGGTTTCACGAGCACCCCCCTGCAGGGTCTTTTCACATGATGGTAGTAGTGTCTTTATAGGATGTCGCAAGCAGGCAGGCTATTCTGATGTGACATTTTGGTTCTGTGTAGCATCTCCTATGGACGAGAGTAAGAATCCAGAGACCCTGATGGAAAACAACATGTCTCTGATGTCCTTTGAGAGACCGGCTGTCATAGAGAGACTTGCCAGCACCATGGGGAAGCGTAAGAGCTCTACCCCACAGAAGTTTGTGGGTAAGCATTGGCTTTCTTTTCCTACAGTGTGCCGTTATGATAGTCACAGATTAGGTAGAACAGTTAGTAACGGGTCTGGAATCTGATTATATTTGGGGACACAAAGTCTTGATTGAGCAAGTTAACTCTGGGGACTAGCTAAGAACTATGAATAACGCCAAAAACAAACTAGTTAAGCTATTTCACCAAAATAAGTTCTTAAAATTTAATAGCAAAACACAGTTTTGTTATTTATTTATTTTTTTGGTTCATCTTTTTCCTTTAGAAATTGTACAGACACAGTATATTCTTTGCAGGTAAAAACCACTGTTTCCTATGAGAGGAAGTGACATCCATTCTATGCACGTTCCAAAAGGTTAAATTCACATATCTCTGCAGCTTAACAGGAAGGGAAAGTCCCTGCCAGCAATGGTGATATGATTTACATATGCATCACTCCTTCCACTATATCATAAACACACAGAGAGAGACACCTAAATTCAGACCAGAAAAGTAAACAGCATTTCTCACACATTACATGTATATGTACGGTGTGCACCATTCTGCAATGGTTCATGCTAGCAAAATTGGGTCTTTATGTAAAGTTGGAAAAAGATGACAGTGTAGGCCTCGCTGTAGCCTCTGGTCTCTGGAACAGGGATGTCCAAAAGGCTATCAAGGCATCATGGACTCTATAGTTCCACAATAACTAGGGCTTCTACTACCTGGGCATCCTTAATAGTGATTTGTAAGCTATATGAATATAAATAACTGCTTGACAGATTTAAAACATTGGCCGTAGGTAGTTCTTAAAAGCACAAAAAAAAAAAAAATGAACAGACATTCCCAAATGTCTTTTTCAGATTTTTTTCAGCACTGGATTGGGACGATGCAGGGTTAATTTAACTAAGCGAATTCTTAACTCGATGTTCCATTATATTATATAGCATTATAGAATTTGCTGCTTTAAACAGTCATAATGTCATTAAATAAGAGGGACATTTTGTCTTGGAAAACAATCTTTAAAAGGCCAAATTGTTAAACTGGCATAAGCCAGTATAAATATGTTGGATGTCACCAGTGTTTATTTAACCGATTTATACCATGATGCAGAAGGAATCTCAGAACCCTTTAGATAGATCTTAACCATCTTTTGTTTATCAACAATTCTCCAGAATGGCTGCTAGGACTCTGCAAAATGGAGTTTCGATTTATTTATTTTTTTCATTCATTTTAATTGTCCCAGTTGACAAAGGGTTTATGTAAAAAAACAAAATCTGGGGTACATCTAAAAGTGGAGCAATCTCTATGGAAACTAAAATGATGCTGCTGATGATTGCTCAACTTTTTAACCATGCCCTGAAACTGTCCTGTAAAAATAACCCTTCAATACTTCCCGATCTCTCTAATGTCAGAAAATGACAGGATATGTGACAGGCAACAGGAATGAATTTTTATTAGGAAGTGAATGGTCATGTTTTAGAACAATAAAAATTAAAGGGTGGAGATGTATGGAGCAATCTAAGACTAGGTTAGAAAATATGACTGTTTAGATCAAAAGATAGAAACATAGACTTACATACTAAGACTAGCATTAACAAAAGGAATAGGCTGAAAAGTATAATTGAGAGTATATTGTACTGTTATCATTTGATCTCAGTAATTTGTTGTTTAAAAGTAAAAAATGCAATATGGTAAGACAACATTTTGGGTATTCAGTTTTTAATGCATGTTATTAATTCTAGGTGAAAAACTCATGCGATTTGGATATCCTGACCTCCACTTTGACATGAATATGGCTTATGAGAAAGAAGCAGAGTTAATTCAATCTCAGGTGATGGACCAGGCTATCAACAATGCCTTCACCTACCTAGGAGCAGATGCATTGCGGCCCCTGATACACCACTCCACTTCAGCTATGTCAGATGTCCCCCCGGTTATCAGCTCAGTTTACTCTCAGGTCTACCATCCAGGCAGGGTGGAGAGACCCACCAGCAGGGAAACATCAGACAGCAATGACAATAACATGGATGGCCCTATCTCCCTTATCAGACCAAAGAGTCATCCCCAAGAGAGAGAGGCATCTCCCAGCAACAGCTGCCTGGACACCACCGACTCAGAGAGTAGCCACGAGGACCGGCAGTCCTACCAAGGAAACCATGCCTTAAATTCCAAGAGAAAGCAGAGTCCGGTGTATTCTAAAGAGGATGGCAAAGCACTTGATGCCACAAAATCTAACCTAGGCTCCTCCAAGGATGTCTATAGAGTGTTTAACAGCGAAGGGGAGCAGATTAGAGCCTTCAAATGTGAGCACTGTCGGGTGCTTTTTCTAGACCATGTCATGTACACCATCCACATGGGCTGTCATGGTTACCGTGACCCATTGGAATGCAACATCTGTGGTCACAGGAGCCAGGACCGTTATGAATTCTCTTCGCACATTGTACGCGGGGAGCATCCATTTCACTAGCTCAATTACGTGAAAGGTTCTTTTGAAGTAGACTGCACATGAAGAAATACTGCACTTAATACTCCCACTTTTCCTCAGACTTTAGTCACACTGAAAGGATTTACTTTAGGTGGAATTTTTTAAATTTCAAATTTATGTAACATTTTTTTTTCTTTAATGTCTCCGACAAACTGTCTTAGCCTCCCAAGAAAGATGAGAAAAAAAGAGAATTAAATGGCTGTACTTGCTTAGCCAAAATATTAACTTTCCATGGATTTAATAGCAAATTGCTAAAGCACTGTGAGTGGTTTATAAAATAATAATAATAATTATTGTAATAAGAATAATATATTTACAATCATCGACCATAAGATATGTAGGGATTCTAGGGCTTACACATATGTTAGCTTGGACGATACAGGTATCATGGGAAACATAGTTATCCAGTATCTCAAAAATGATTAATTTATAACATGCAAAAATAGTTTATGCTTATCATTTTTTTTTTTTTTTTTTTTTTTTAGTGATCCGTATGCATGTGTCTAAATTTCAAAGAGATTTAAAGGTGCTTAATAATCTGTTTTGGATTAAATCGGGAAGCTCGTCAGATCTTTTACGTCTATGTGTTGTTTGCTAGTTGCATTTTTGCTAGTGTAGAAGTTTGGTATACAGTTGCACAATAGACTGCAAGTTAATATTTTCTGATGAGAAATCAGTGAACTGCCCTGTTTCTGAGAATTTTCATTAATCTAATCTGGAGTTCTGGAGTTCTGTTTACGGCTTTCTTGGGGATTTTTTTGTTGTTACCTTTTTAAAACTCAAGTGACTCTCCATCCACTAGACAGGAAGTTTAACTACATTGGCAAACAACTTGTGAAATATAGGCTCCAATTGTTGATATGGAAAAACCACTGTAATAGTACATGAACTTGTGGATAAGCAAATAAATCCCAAGGTATAATTAGTACTTCTTCAGACCTTTACATGAAGCCTTAGGTTTCATGTGTCATACAGTAAGTCAACATACATATAAGACTTGTGAGTGGACCACAGCGCTGTGGAAATAAAACTTTGGCCAATTTGCTTTTCCCAAGGGAAGGTACATAGACTACTCTATTTAGCAAAAATGTACAAAAAGAATAGACAAACTGTTACCTTTACAAAGTGTCAAATCCTAGTATATACTTAAAGGATTTTGAGATGAAAGGATGAAAGATTTCAGTACTGTGGTAGGACAATAGGATATATGCTCACCTGCCACTATAACCATAAATAACAAATGGGGTATATTCAACTTACTACAAACTGATCATCGTAGGCAAACCATTGGCAAATTGTGACCTAACACTGTCCATCTTTTTCTGTATTTTGCTTCCCCTTCCTATAAGTGCAAAGTGCATAAAGGAACATGTAAATCCAATGTATAGCCTAAAAATACCCTTTTTTAAGAATGTGTGCAATACTGCAGAAATATTAAGGGAAAAGTAAAAATTTTACTTGTAGAATCATAAAAATATGAATACTCATCTATTAGACCCCTTTTAATACCAAAATTGTATATATGCAGTGTTTACTTATATTTGCTCTGCACTTTTAAAATTCTTAGTGCTCCCTTTGAATGTTCCTGTACTGTAAGACAGTATTACTCTTTCACAGTAAGACGTATGGGAACTCTGTTCCCTGTGTGAATATAGTAAGGGAACGGAGTTCCTTTCAGACCTACTCGACTAGAATCCTGCTATGCAGCAAGTTTTAGTGACTTTTGAGCCAGTTTACAAAATCTTGAGTCAAATATTTTACTTAGAATAAAAACTATTTCTAAATCATTATACATTTAGTGTACATTTCCCAGGTAGTTTTCAGGCCACCTAAACTTGCTGTTATGTGGATAGGAATATACTGTTTAAACCATATTTCCTAACATTTTGCACCTGGTATACAGATGTAAAATTTTCTAGCATAAATTAGTTGTAAGTTGCTCCAAATTCACCATACATCTGCCTGCTCTCAGGTGACATACTTTTTCAAAAGTTTTCCTGGGTTAAGGTTTGCAGACTTTTCCTGAACGAATATATTTCACGACTTTGTTGACTTCAAAACACCACTCATTTTATTTCATCTCTCAAACTCTGTAACACAAACTGTGCCAGGATTCAAGTGTAGAACATCAAAAGACTGCAGGTGGCTTAACTTTATTGCACTCAACTGTAAATTGGTTTTAGTCGTTAAACCTGGTATTGATGGGAGTTGATAAGGGAATTGCAAACTCTAGGACCAGATAGCCAATACCTTGTCAGGACAAGTGGGCAGCGTCATCTTGGATGTGTGTCCGTGACCCAGATTGCCACACTGACATGCCCACTTCTGTCCCTACTGCAGCCCCTATACAGTGCATATATTTGGTAGAAATTACATAGAATCAGTTTTGAGAAAAATGGACAAGTCTTTTCTGATCCTAGATAGATGGAAAAGCCCCTGAACCTGTTTCGATGGGCCTGGGGTCCAAAAATGTAACTGTCCCCAAAAATGTGTGAATGTATCCATTGTTAGATAAATTTGCAATGCTACTGAACTGCATGTTACGTGGTTACTCCAAGCATTATAACCACTAAAGCACACTGTAGTGCTTATGATACCAGGAGTATCCTGGCCCAATTCCCCAGTTATGGTGTAACCCATTTAGTAACAGTTTGCCCTCTAACTTCCACAGGGTTTCGAGCCTTCTGAAATGGCCAGATGACTTATCTCTGGCTTCTGCAGAACTCGGAAGCCAATACAGTCACAATTCATTGACTGAGAGCATCAACTGACCGTTGTCAATGTAACACTGGGGGAATAAATTTGCACAGACTTGACATTAGCCAGCCCGGAACTCTGGTTCCAGGCTGGCTGATGACACTCCATGATGCTGCCAGAGGTGGAGTTACACCACCAGCAGATAAGGGGTTAAACTCAGCATCTGGAGCCTTTCACAGCAAAACGCTGCACACACAGGCTCTAGGCATAACCCTTTAAATTAGCAAAGCACACCTATTGCTAAGCACCTTTCGATTTCAATTTTATTTTCACTTCCAACACTGAACCTATTATACAAAGCTCGTACTTGGATCTTATTACTGTTATAAAACTGTAAATCTAAATTATTCCAGTTTTCTCCACGTTAATCTAAAATCTCAATTGCAATGAACATATTACTTGTACACTTATTTGTGTAAGAATCATTTTATTATATATAAAATTTATGTACAAAATGAATCCTAAATAGTTTTATATTTATAAAAGATAAAATTTCTAGCTCCAGTGAAATGTTTACCCTTATCCATTTTTCTGATCAAAATTCTTCCTCTATATTCCAAAAGCATAAAACAAAAGCTGTTAGAGATATAGATTTTGGATAAATGCAAAACATTAAGCAGCAAAATAAAACAGGTTTTATATATTCAGCTATATTGGTTTATTTATTTATATACATAGATATTGATTTGGAACTAGAACTAAAAATCTTGTCTTGATTTTGCTTTGTCATATAAATAATATTGAATTACTTTAATATAACCTCAATTATTATTATTATTATTACTGCTATTTATAAAGCGCCCAGATACCCTGCAATGCTCTACAGTTGGTGGAAATAGACAGTACAGTATAGACAAACTAATATAAAAGGAATGCATAAGCAAGCCATTATATAAAGTACTAAACTAGATAATAACAATATGTTCTATATAGCCGTTCATGGTTATTTACTAGAATAAGATTTGTGGGGAATTCAAAGCGATAAAGCTAAAGTAGCTCAATTGGAGAATTTTTCCAGTCCTTTTGCCTAAATTTTGAAATTCACTTTGAATTCTTAACAATTCTGATTTTAGTAAATAACCCTACCAGTCTTTAAGAGTCTGTTACTTGACATTCACTTGGAATCCCCCAAAAATCATGGTTTATTGAATAACCTTGCAAAGGATCCATAAACCTGATTTGTATCATCAATGAAAATGATCTAGTTCCCCCCTCCCTAAAACTGACCTTTTATTTGATACATGTGGGCATATGAGCTACAGCAGCAGTGTTTGATTGACTGTTTCAGAGTTCACCTTAGTATACCTATGCTTTTATTTAGGAGGTCTGGCTATAGTCAGTGGTGGCTTTATATTTTAGTTGAGTTCAGTTCACTATCTAGTGATAGCCAAATAGAAAATGCAATTTAAGCAGTACCAAGTGTTTTATTTACATAGAGCCAAAAAGGGAAACTAAGTAAAGAGGGGCAGTGGGATTTGTACTAGATTAGAGACTGCCCTCCCTTAATAGGGTCACCTGGGAGGTATGAATACGCACACTGACTTAATGCATTCGTATATCCATGCAGTACATAATGGGCTTAGGATATTGATTGCTATTTAGCCAGATTAATGTTTTTGTCTCAAAAATGTAATTAGTGCATTGAGAACATGCATTTGCAGAGTAGCATTAACCATAAGGTGGTTCTTGGGCAATGCCTTGAAACCCTGGGGTTTGACAGGGAACCCGGAACCATGAATTTGTTTGGCCCCATTAACCATCCCAATGTGAAGAATAAAGGGGAGACTGATAACTTGACTTAATCTTTCTCTGTGTTTGGTTGTTTTTATGGTGATAAAGAATAGTGTTCCATTATGGAGGGTTTCTAGACTAGTGTCTGTTCTGGATGCCAATGTGTGCTAACTTTTATTGCTGCTATAGAGATTGCTAAATATGTATTTTCACAGTAGTTGTGGGAGCAATGCAGATTTATCCAGTCTTGCTTCCAGTAAACATTAAAATAAGAATGAGATGATCCTTTACCATAGAGATCATGAAAAACCACATATCTGTATGCAGTTCAATACTGATTGTATTGCTTTCGTAAATAGACAGCAATATGAGGATCATCATTTCCTGCATGTATCACTGCAAACAATGCATTGGGTCTCTGTCGGACCTGGTGCCCAATTTATTCATATGCCGACAGCGCAGAGTCATTGGCTCACACGCATTGTTGCATATGTTATCTGTACACACAGTATCCCTATTACTAGAAAGGTCTGATGGGCCAATATTTTGAGCATTAAAATAGAGCTGCGGTTGTATGTATGAAACTTTCCCTGTCCAACGTGAATTTGAAAAGACCTATATTTCAACACACTCTACCTTAACACCTTGATAGACACCAGCAACTAGCCAGATTCTTAGTTTTATTTCTAAAGCGCCAACATATATGATCACACCGTACAAGGGATAAAAAAATATACAAGCAATTGTAATGAAACAAGCTATTGGTACAGGATGATACCTTGTGAAGGTCATCCCCAGACAGGGTTATCTCAAACCACCAAACAGTGCAGGTTGTGGTAGAAACCTATCATTGTCGGCTGGTCTATCAGAAAAACCTTCATTAATAGGTGTTAAGATTCTCAAACTGAAATCTCTGACTCACCCACCCCTGTATTGACATGTCTTACACCCATATTCTGTTTATCATGTCTATATTTAGCAAAGTCTTGCTTGAAAACACTCACTGCTGTGTTATGCTGCTTAATTAGATTACATATAAATTTGTTTATTATCAATTTTGTAATGTCAGTCTGTGCATGTTAGGAATAAATCTAGTGCGGTTTTCTCTGCCAACTTTAGTAACTAATAATGCTGCTTTTATTTAACGCCAACCCATCAACATGCGACGATCTAGGAAAGCCTCAAATACCTGCTCTTAAAGCATGGATCACTGTCTAACTAAATAGTATTTTCACTGGCATAGAAGGGAATACATAGATAGTGAAAGGATTGTGATGTGCACACTATTGTTCACTGTCTCTGAACTTCATTACCAAAAGATAGTCAGGTATACTCTGCTGGCATAGCATGATGGGAAATGTAGTCAATGAGTGTGTCTAATGTCGAGATTATCCACCAGGAAATTAAGTCATAGAGGTTCTTAAAAAAAAGCAGATTTCTTTTTATGGCAGTCAGAGACTTGCAGTTGCCCCTTAGATTATCCCTGTTTACGTTTTCCCCCCATAATTTAACCAAGGGTTAGAAGGTCATGAAGAACCGAATGGTCTGTGATGAAGTCACGTTCATAGGATATTGGGTGTATTCTAGTAGATGAGAGATAGACATAAGAATCAGATGATCGTTATTTTGTGTTTTACAAACCACTCTCAGTGAAATATTCTTCATTGTAATTAGGTGTATCAAACTTTTACTCAAACTTCCAGATCTCTTGTGTCATCTTTGATGGGAGACCTGTGAACTGTACATATAGGAGGATTAAAAGGTTATTTTTATATCTGTGACATTAAACCAGAGACTAATAAAAGCTACGTGTTTCTGCTATCATTCTGAAAGGTTAAGGGTGTGAAATATGTCCACCCACCCTCACTGCCAGGCACTGCATTCCTCATCTACTGTGTTATCTGATCTCTGATACATTGGGGGCAAACCTTCAGAAGATGAAACGCACTTCAAAAGGACTTGGGTCAATAAATCCCAAAATTACCTCATGTGACACCTCAAGGTGTCTGAAGAGGATGCTCCACTTTGTCCTTTGCTATGCACTTACTGGTGTCTGACAACACTGGAATCATTTGTCATTATCTGTACATTGAATCAAAGGACAGACTTTGTTTTTTTTTCTTTATACTGTGATCAACAATCTAACTCCAGGTCATCAATGCTGGGACTTTTACAAAACTGTTATCAGTCATATTTGTGTAGCAGCATCTCTAACCTCTCGTCTATTAGGGGTGTATCAAAACCCAGACATCTTTCATCTGTTTATAAATTAGAACCATTATATATATATATTTGTACATAGTGTGTGTGTGTGTGTATGCGTGTGCGTGCGCAGAATATTATTCTGCCATTCCTTCAGAGCTGTCTCTTTCTATGTGCTCAGAACCATTGGGGCATGTGTATCACATAAACCCCCTGGCAATGTTGTTTTTTTTGTATGCATAATGAATTATTATTTTGTTTGTGTGTGACTTTAAAAGGCACCTGTCACTCTCCAGGATTTTTCATATTATTTTTTTTACAAATACATATTTGTGAGACGTGAGAAATAAAACTGAATATAGAAACCCACACCTATATTTTCCTGCAACTGAGCAACTCCATATTAGCCCTCTATTATTTATTGTATAATGAATATAATGAATGTTATGAGCTCTGTCCTTTGCATCTGGCAGTCAGCATAGGGAAAGCGTCCAGTGAAGAGGAGAAATGAAACAATGTTTCTGTGTCTCCTCTTCATTTGCAACATTTGCCTTGTCTGAACTGGATTATGACGTAATTTGCTAAATTTAATATGAATTTAAAATAAATACAAAGTATCGCATTTAAAAAAAAAAGTATAAAGTTACAGGTGATTTCCAATGTTTTATTCAATTATGTAAATTCCAGAGAAGTGACCATTTCCTTTTAAACTTTCACATAAGTTACGATCAATAGGTCATGATGTCTCCTAAAATGTATTGGCAAGTTCCCACGTGAATACCCTCAATCACGTCCTGCTAAAATAATAGATCCTCCTTTTCTCATTTCAAATGATGGGAGGTATGTGTGTGTGTGTATTTATGTATATATTTATTGTCCTTTCTGCACACACAGTACATATACTAGCAAGTAATGTCATATATTAACAATATGTATTGTTTCTTGTGCTTTGACCAGTGACTCCCAATCTAGTCCTCAAGGCACACCAACACTCCAGGACGTGTCAATGTCTCAATTGGAATGGAATAGGGAATGACTTATATCCCTAACTTGTGGTGTGCATTAAGAGCTAGATGATTTATAGTGGAACTATTTGTCCCACAATCTTTGTGTGATAAAGTTCTATTCAGATGAGAGAGAGAGAGAGAGAGAGAGAGAGAGAGAGTGTGTGTGTCTAAAAAAAAACAAAAAAAAACATGAATTCAAAAAATTATTTTGTGCTAGTGAAATATGTAAATTAAAAAAAATCACTAATGAGCAAATGAATAGAGTAAGTGAGTTACCCACCTAAAGTTTTATCATTCATGTCTGTTTAGTGGGCTGCACATGCTCCTGTGCCTACCCACAATGCAACTAGGAAATGTGGAGCTGTTGTAGGTCATATACCTACATGGATGTCTTATAATACAATAAAACGTCAAATATTTATAAAATGTAATCTATCTATATGAATTGTTGACAGATGCACTTTACATGTTTGATACACCCTTAATAATCTCTTAACCATTTCACAGCTGCAAAGTTTGCATTACACGAAACAGTGAATGCTAAGCATTTGTGGCACTAAAGTAAACTGTTTAGGTACGCGTTGTTTCCCCCCCTTTTTGCTATGAAAAGGGCTGTATGCCCCATTGGGTTACACGTTCACTAAATACAATGTTTAACATTAAACGCATATAATCCACATGATCTCGATAATTAACGGTGAAGTGTATAATATGATTTTGTTTCATCACCCACTTGTTCATTGCATTGTACAGTCTGTTTACATATTTTTGTACTGAATTGTAGTTTTATATTTAAAACTAAGAAAAGGACAGGATAAGAAAAAATGCTGTATAGACAATTTAAGGGATTAGATATGTTAAGGTACATAATCTTTGTAATGCATCAATTAGAAAATCTGGTAATTATCTTACTGTAAATGTATAAATGCCTTTTTTGTTTTTTTTGGTTAATAATTCTGGTTGTAAATTTTATGGTTTTGCTCTGAAAAAATGTATATCTTTGTATAAGAGACTGGAAGCTTTTAATGTAGAAGAAAGAAATTCTTATACGGTAACTTTTTTTTTTTTGTGGGGAGGAAATAAAACTGCTTTAAATACATTTAAGTAAATATATATTGTCCTATTCCAGCAGTTGATGGGGAAAGAATGGAAAAAATGTTTGCTCGGTACCAATGTTAATTCTGAACCAATTCCTCTGTTCCTGCGCAGATGAAAACCTTTGTCTTTTAAATTTGGAACAAAATGTTGAATTTACATCCAATGTGTCTTAGTCTTTGGATCAAATTCAAATTCTGAGTGTCTTTGACCACTATTATTATTCGCACACTCACCTGCAATAACCCTCATTCAGGTTGTGGATCCACAACTACCAACATTTTTTGCCATCTGCATTTCATAATATTTAAACCACCACGTTTTAACCCCTTGCTAGATCTTGTTCCAATTTAAAATACAAACAGCAGTGTGCGTCACTTTTGCTGCCTGTTCTCAATGTTTGGGGACTAAAATAGGAAGGTTGAGTTTATTTGCTTATGCATGATGTTAACCTTTTCAGTGTCAAAGGGACTAGCAACAACATTTCAGGGCACAGTATCTTGAGCTACATCACTGGAAACTTAGGTGTTAATGTCCTATTAATCTGTTAAACTACGGAGGCATATTAGAATGCCTTACTTATTCCATTGCCACTCAAGAGGTTTGGTTTCTACATCTCTGGATTCTGTTGGCCCTCTGTATGAATGTTTTTGTGTACGCATGGGGAAGAAGGGAGGATTTATTCAATGTTTTTGTTTGTTTTATATGTTAAAGCTGTGGGATCTTTGTGTTGATTTCGAGAGTTGTAATAACTTGATTGCACAACTACTGGAATAAACTTTTTATAGGGAATCTCAGGAACAAATATTGCCTTTGTGCTTGTCTGATTTATCATTTAACTCCAGTATAAAGTTGGAAAAAATAATGAATTTCTGTATTCGGTAGTGCAATTAAACAAAATGTAATTGTCACAAATACAATTACTAGCTGGTTTGAAGCTCCAGGAAACAGTTGTTTTTACAGCTGAATAAAAGTGAGAAATTAAATAAATTTTTTTTGAGATTTGTTGAAACATATTCACTAAACTGAGAATTCTCAAAAACTGAAATTGCTAATTTTAGGGCTGTAAAATAGCTGTACTAGAAAAACTCGACGGTTAACCAGATCCATAATGGCATAACACAGTTTTCAATCTAATAGCCATACTCCCTAACTATTTATCTCCATGTAACAAGCATTTACTTGTAAGAAAACTAGCCTGAAATGCCAGAAACATTTACTCTAGTCCTAGTTACTTTTTAACGCAATCAAAATCCCTAATGCAAATTAATCCTAATATGGCTTCACAAAATGCCTAACCATCCTTATTTAACACGTTCACTGCCATGAGTCAAAGCAGCAACATTTGTAGTAGTAGTAATAGTAATCTATTCTTTTCTTATTTAACCAGTGGCTGCTGGTGGAGGTTTAAGATGGTGGGGTGCCAGACTTCTCCCCCACAATTTACTTAATCTCATGTACTCAACCCTTAATGGTCATCCCCATACAATACTCAGAGCTAGGTATAATATAGAGATGCCCAAAGAGTACAAAGAAACCAGTACAATAATGAGATAAGTATAATACAGAGACACAGAGCTCAGAACAATACAGAGATAACCATGCAACACACAGAGCTTAGGACAATACAGAGAGAGAATAAACAGAGGTGGACATTTTAAGGAGCTACCCATTACTATCCTAACATACAGGGACACAATGATGGAAACACAGAGCTGCAATACAGGTATGCACACATATTAAAATGTCACTGTATAATGTTCCAGCTCTCTCTAGCTTGAGCCCTCTCTGAATCTCTAGCTCTCTCTAAGGTGTCTATTCGTTTCCTGCTGCTTTTAAAGGACCACTATAGTGCCAGGAAAACATACTCAGGGTCCCACTCCTGCAGGTCTGGATGGCGAGGAAAGGGTTAAATCTTACCTTTTTTTTTTCAGCGCCGGGCGGGGAGCTCTCCTCCTCCTCTCGCCTCCTCTTCGGCTGAATGCGCATGCGCGGCAGGAGCTGCGCACGCATTCAGCCAGTCTCATAGGAAAACATTTATAATGCTTTCCTATGGATGCTGGCGTCTTCTCAATGTGATTTTCACAGTGAGAAGCATGCAAACGCCTCTAGCGGCTGTCAATGAGACAGCCACTAGAGGCTTTAGAGGCTGGATTAACCCATTTATAAACATAGCAGTTTCTCTGAAACTGCTATGTTTATAAAAAAAAAGGGTTAATCCTAGAGGGACCTGGCACCCAGACCATTTCATTAAGCTGAAGTGGTCTGGGTGCCTAGAGTGGTCCTTTAAGGAACAATACAGTGTTAGAAATACAAATCTGTATTCCTAACTGTATTGTGCCCTACTTTCTGGTTTATTTTAAATCTCCCCTCCCATATACAGTATTTTTTTTTTTTTTTTAAAGGCTTTTACTTACCTTTACTTTAGCTGAGGCTCCCTCGGTACTGCCAGCCGCTCTGCCCCTTACAATGGCCAATGGCATCCTGCTCAAAAGCAAAAAGCTAATTCAGTGCTTCTTAAAGGGCAGCATTGGAAACTGATGTGCATGCATCCAAATACTTTGCATAGGAAAGCATGGAATTCAGTGCTTTCCTTGCAGCTTCTACTTCAGTGCAGCTGAATCGCCTCTTGTGGCTGTCCACTCGAGGTAGATTTAACCCTTCTATGTAAACATTGTCATTTCTAAAAAAAAAAAAACTGAAATGTTTTAGACTGCAGGTTAAAACTAAATCACTGCAGCACCCACACTACTTCATTGATATTAAGTAGTCTGGGTAACTTTAGTGGTCATTTAACTAGGTCATCAGGGCTGCCATCTGAAATTTTGGGGCCCCTTACACAGATCAAGGTCTAGGCCTCTGGGGCCCACCCCCCAAGTTAAGCCACGGAGTCCACACTCAAGTCCACCCACAAGGATGCAGTGCATGTGAGTGTATAGTTGATGCAATGTGTGTTTCTGTGTAAATATGTGGGGTAGGATAGGGATGTGTCAGTGTTCGTGCGAGAACCTGTCGGCAGTGGAAGCTGGAATCTACTTGGCCCTCACTTCACTATTCAAGCCAGTAGTGGCCCGGGCATCCATGGATGCATGTTTATAAACAGTGATACTCGCTGTATATGCACAT
The DNA here is from genome assembly GCA_933207985.1 of Pelobates cultripes. NCBI lineage: Eukaryota > Metazoa > Chordata > Amphibia > Anura > Pelobatidae > Pelobates > Pelobates cultripes. The sequence goes on along the minus strand of OW240918.1, from coordinate 56,459,490 downwards.
TGGGAATATAGGGCCCAGTCCTGTTGGGAGCGCTGTGTGCTGTGACTTTGCTCTGAGTTTGCTCTACACTGATAGCAGTAACTTCTAAATCTAGTTTCACTATAGATTGATCAGTGAAATTAATTTGCTAGAAAGTTAGTGAAATCATAGGTTATTCGTGCAGACCCAGCTCTCAACACACAGTGTGCACAGGATTAACGCAGCAAGATACCAATAAACTCCTTATTACCTTTGCAGCTGGCAATACAATTCATATGTGGTGGTAATATGGAGCCAGCAAGTAGCTGACATGGTTAACAGAATCAACAAATCATTACATATTGAAACTATCAGAATCAGCTCAGTACTCAGTCACAGCCAGTGGTGTATTCTGGTTTTGTGCTGCCCAAGGCATGACAAACCTCAGGCACCCCCCACACCCCTTTCCAAATTTAACTTCCTGACAGACACATGCCCTCACTGATGCATGCACTGACATACACTCACTTACAGATACAGAGTCATTGTCACACACACACTGAAACATACACATTCACAGTTGCACACAGATTCACAGACAGACACACACATGTACACTAACAGACACATACACACTCAATGACAAGACACACATGCATACTTGGGCAGACTAGATGGGCCGAATGGTTCTTATCTGCCGTCACATTCTATGTTTCTATGTTTCTATACTTACTGACAGATGCACACACACATATACTCACTGACAAACACATACACACTCACTGACAGGCATATATACACTCAGTGTCAGACACACACATTCACTGACAGATATACACATTCACTGACAGACACACACTCTCAGTGACAGACACAGATACACACTGACACACGCATACACACAGTGATAGACACACATACATACACACACACACTCATTGACAAACAGTGACTCTCAGTGACAAACAGACACAAACTCACTAACAGACACACACACACTCTAACAGACACACACACTAACACTCTCTAACAGACACACACACTCTCACTAACAGACACACTTACAAACACATACTAACACACTCACAATTTTATTTTTTCTTACATTTTTGATTTTTCCCTGTGGTCCAGTGGGGCTGCTGCTGCTGGCTGGGCTGGCAGGCAGTCGGGGGGACAGGAGCAGAGTTCAGACAGGCGATGAGGGAGCTCTGATCCTCCTGCTCAGCTCCCTCGTACACCTCTCAGTGATGCGGGGCTGGAGTGACGTCAAATTCTGGCTGCGGCATCACTGCAGTGCGTACGAGGGAGCTGAGCGGGGAGAGCTCAGGGGACAGTGCTCCCTCACCACCCGCTTACATCAGGCGATGCCAGCCTCGGCCACCCTGAGGTGGCCAGCTGGCCAGTTCTCTGGTCCCCCAGGGCAAGAGGCTAGCCAGAGCGTTTGGGGGTGGCTTTTATTGCCTCCCCCTGAAAGTGCCACCCAAGGCAAATGTCTTGTCAGCCTCGCACTAAATACAGCGCTGGCCACAGCCCCAGTCTTGTAGCGTGGAACTATTATAGAATGCAATATCGAAACCATTTTGATAAATTCCATTTTACTGCTTTTTCAAAATCTAAATCCTTTATCAATATCTTCATAAAATTAATCAATTGATAGATTAAAAGCTCCCCAAACTGTAAGGCCACGTTGCTATACACATTTTGTGTCACATGACACTTTCAGGAAAAACTTATAGTGCAAATATCCGGTTTCTCTCTTTTCTTATTTTATGGTCTCTATGGTTACCACCTTGTTAAAACACAGCAAAAATACCTGCATATACATAAGTGGGGATTTGTAGCACTGTACGCAGTTTTAACTAGAGCTGGTCAGGGCCTAATCGCTACTGCTGTACTGTGTGTCCCATTTTATAAGACAATCTTCACCATGGTGTTCTATCTGTTTGTTCTTTTTTATGAATACCTCTGTACCGGAAGATGGGAGGAAGGCAGATGTTGTTCCTATATTTAAAAAGGGTTCAAAATCCTTGCCTGGAAATTATAGACCTGTGAGCTCAACTTCTGTGACTGGGAGAAAATTTGAAGGGCTATTAAGGGATAATATTCAGGAATTCATTGGGAACAACTTTGTTATTAGCAATAATCAGCATGGTTTTATGAAAAATAGGTCATGTCAAACTAACTTAATTGCATTCTACAAAGAAGTAAGTAGAAATATAGATCAGGGTGTTGTAGTGGATGTGATCTACTTGGATTTTTCCAAGGTATTTGATACGGTTTCACACAATAGGTTAGTCTTCAAACTAAAAGAAATTGGTCTAGATGATTATTCTTGTTCTTGGGTTGAACATTGGCTTGAGGATAGAGTACAACGAGTTGTCATTAATGGTAAATATTCAGGCTGGACAAAAGTAGTAAGTGGTGTCCCTCAGGGTTCTGTTTTGGGACCACTTTTTTTTAACATATTTATAAATGATCTTGAAACAGGCATTGAAAGCCATGTTTCGGCATTTGCAGATGACACAAAACTTTGTAAAGTAATAAAATTTGAGCAGGATATTGCTTTGCTGCAGAGGGATTTGGATAGATTGGGGTATTGGGCACTATAATGGCAGTTGAAATTTAACGTAGAGAAATGCAAAGTTATGAACTTTGGGGTCAAGAATGCACAAGCAACTTACACCCTAAAGGGTAGTGAATTAGGGATAACCACACACGAGAAGGATTTGGGAACTGTTATAGACAACAAATTAGGCAGCAATATGCAATGTCAATCTGCAGTTGCTAAGGCCAGTAAGGTTTTGTCATGAATAAATAGGGGCATAAATTCTCGGAATGAAAATATAATTTTGCCTCTTTATAAATTTCTGGTAAGACCACACCTTGAATATGCTGTGCAATTTTGGGCACCTGTTCTAAAGAAGGATATCATGGCACTAGAAAAATTGCAGAGACCAGCTACAAGTTGATATAATGAATGGAGCATTTTGGTTACGAAGAAAGGTTAAAAAATTTAAATCTCTTTAGTTTGGAAAAACAGCGCCTCAGAGGGGATATGATAACATTATACAAATATATTCCGGTCCAGTACAAACCATTATCTGGAAATCTATTCATAAACAGGGCTATACACGAGGTCACACATTTAGGCTGGAAGAAAGGAAATTTCATCTAAGGCAAAGAAAAGGTTTTTTTACAGTAAGAGTAATAAGGATATGGAATTCTCAGCCTGAAGAGATGGTTTTGTCAGAGTCCATACAGATGCTTAAACTGAAATTGGATAAATATTTGCAAAAACATAACATAAAGGGATATCATTTCTAATTAATGGGGTAATAGCTGCTTGATCCAAGGAGACATCTGACTGCTATTTTGGGGTCAAGAAGGAGTTTTTTCCTAGTTTGTTGCAAAATTGGAAGCACTTCAGACTGGGTTTTTTGCCTTCTTTTTGATCAACAGCAAAAACATATGTGAGGAAGGCTGAACTTGATGGACGCAAGTCTATTTTCAGCTATGTAACTATGTAATATGTAATAAGAAGCGCTATTTGGAGTTCCACTGGAGAGAGACCATCGATTATTGGGACTATTTGTATTTAAGTATTTTTACTGGTATTTTTATTTTTATTTTACTTTTCGCTCATTTTCCATTTTATCATTATCACTGTTGGTATTTAAATTCAAATATCTTGTTACCATTTTATTGTTTTAGGCATTTTGTGTTGCTCTTTATAGACTTTATCATTGTTTTAACTATTATCTGAATTTGGCCTATACATACTTATCCTGTATTTTATTTGGCAAAACATGTTTCCCAACATTTTTGCTTCTATAATGTTTGAAGTATGTTAGTTTCTTTTTTCTCCATATGTTTAGCTTACCCACTCAGAAACTAGTATTAGTTTATTTATAATTAGCTTTTATAAAAGCAACATATTCCAGACCGCTTTACAATTATAGAAAGGCAATGTTTAGTGGCAAAGAAGTCCCTGCTCAAACAAGCTTACAATCTATGAGAATTTGAAGTAGGCAAATTTATATTGTTAGGAGTCTTGCCCAAGGACACTGATAAGATGACCTTACCATGATATAAACTTGGTTTACCAGTTCAAAGGCTGTTCAAACAGCAACACTTAGATGTGAAATGTGTTAAACCCCATGCTCCCTCTTGGGCTAGTAATAGTGGCACTATACTTTACTAACTAACTTATTTAGACTAAAGGGACACTATAGTCACCCAAACTACTTTATCTTATTGAAATGGTCTGGTGCAGTGTCCGTGTTCCACTTAGTCCTACAATGTAAATCATTTCTGTTGAAGAGAAACTGTAATAATTAACTTGCAGGACTAGGACTACCTCTAGTAGCTGTCAGACAGCCACTAGATGCACTTACAGAATTCTAGTGGACTCTGAGTCCCCTAAATGATGCTGGATGTCCTCACGCTCTGCATGAGGATATCTAGCATCAGTGAAATCCCGATAGGAAAGCATTGAAGTTGGATGACATCGGAGAAGGTGGAAGGCCAACCCAGCGCCAATGGACATCGGAGCAATTTATATGCCAGGGAGGGTGTGAGGGAAAGAGGACCAGAGGGCACTATAGTGGAATACAGCTTTGTGTTCCTAACACTATAGTATCCCTTTAATTTTGTAACAATAAAGAAGATAGTTTTCCTATAACTTTATATCAACTCTGCTTTGAGTGCTAGGAATTTTTAATGTATGCAAATTCAATTAGAAGAGGACCCCCCAAATTGACTGCAGGAACAGTGAGTAAATATGGAATAGAACTTTGCAAGACATAATAAAAGGAATTGCTGGACTCATTTGGCTTTGTAAGAAGAAAATGTGTTCGCATCTCACAGGCGCTTTCATAATAGTTCACCAAAACTATTCTACTGCTCATTTTTATAAATTCCACGTAAACCCTGGTGGGGTGCTGACCCAAGTGCCCCTATTGGCAATCCTTTATTATATCTGGTATGTGGTAGTGTGAAGGTAATACAATAAGTGTTAAGCAAGATAATTATCAGACCTTTTACCTTGCTTAGCACTTTTTTTAAATTAATTTGTCATTAAATACAAATTAAAAATTTGTACCATTCTTGAAAGATGAGTCCTTGTTTATTTACCCAAAATGAAAAAGAGAGCGTAAGCTTTATGAGTTCTTATTACAGAGCCTAGCAACAGCTCTTGTACGCATGAATGATTCCAGATTCTCCCTCCGCCCAATATACTACGCTATGTTTTATTTTTATATTTTTCTTTATTAGAGTATTTTCCTGTAAGGTGGAATTGGAAGTAACATAGTATTTTATAAAACAATTTTAAAAAGCATAATTGTATGGTGTCTGTTTTAGAAATTATCATATTGGTGCGCACTCATTTTGTTTACTGAGTGTTTATTTACAGTATCTCACAAAAGTCAGTACACACCTCACATTTTTGTAAATATTTTATTATATCTTTTCATGTGACAACACTGAAGAAATGACATTATGATACAATGTAAAGTAGTAAGCGTACCAAAGAAGTTGAGTGCACATGCTCAGCGTCATATCCAGAGGTTATCTTTGGGAAATAGACGTATGAGTGCTGCCAGCATTTCTGCAGAGGTTGAAGGTCAAGTACTGCACGTATGTATTTATTTATTGGATTTAATTTTGTACACAAAGGACTACATCATTTACTGGTTGTATTTATTGTTTAACTTATCTTTTCGACTTATAGCATCCTAGGTTATGAACCCCCTTCAACCAAGTCAAGTAGCAATTAGATTATTTTCAACAGTGAATTAGCTACCTCAAATAGTAGATATGCAGCCTATGGCTCTCTGAAGCTTGTGGTAGCGAAGGTCCATACTATCTCATACAATGCTGCTTCATGCTTTGCTCAGACTTGCTCATACCTTATGCCAAGCAAACTAATATTACTAACACCATCTTACAGTTTAAGTGTGGTGCATGACTTATGCTTATGGCCCAATGAGATATTAATCTGTACATCCTCTTGCATGACCTCTGCTACCCTGAAGACCATACGTTTTTGGATATATTGATCAAGTTCTCTTTAATTCTCTAATAGCACAATTTTCCTCTGTATAGACCAACTTCTGCTTTTAGTTTTTGTAGTTATATGATGAAATCTATACAGCACAAATCAGAAAGAAAAGCACCAACCAATCAAAAACATGTAGGAGATAATATAAGGGCATAATCACAAAAGCACTTTCCCTTTCTTTAGTGTGAAAGCAGTAGTAACAGTATAGACAAAACAATAAACTGAAACAGCGAACAACTGGAAACGAACAATCCATCCAATTAATCACAGGAACGAAGGATCATATTCCCAAACTTCCAGGCACACATCAACCTCCAGGAATGAGCACCATCATCTGATCGTAAGAGAAACATTGCCAGAGAAAACTGTCCTTCAATTGTTGCATGGCTCGATAGTGTAAAGGTCCCGAGTAGATCATCTGAATGGAAGATGATAGTAGACTGACAAGGCGTGCCAAATGACAAAGGGGAATGTGAACCAATTGAATGGTCCTCCTGAGCTCATTCCTGATCGACTTGATCTTGGAATGAGATAATCAAAGAACATAATTTATTGCGTCAATTGCAAACCCTAGAAATTGAATGACCCGAGTGGGAGACATAGCTGACTTGTCGCAATTGACCAAAAATCCCAGAAACAAACAAATAATTTACCACGTTTGCAATCGCAAGTGTGAGGCGGCATTGCACAAGTGCTTAGGTCATCCAAGTAAATTAAACAACGAAAGCCTTTTGCTCTGAAATGTGCATGGATCTTCAAGTCTTGTGTTCTGTGGATACCTTGATAGGATATGGCGAGGCATCCTACACTGGATCCGAGCGGGATTTAAGAGTTTATTAATCTTTATTTTTCCAGTGCAATAAAGAATACAAGTGCTTGGTATGGCCACAACAGCCGTGTCAAAAATATTCAACATTCAAATATGGTATATGTGCATACATGTTATAAGGTCAGGTTGCACCTGTGGCGAAACCGACCTCGCCACTGGGCATTGGAGAAGACTGATTGCCAGCCTCCTGCCATGTGACTATGGCCCCTGGGATGTATTGCCCTTTAAAGACATGATTTGGGCATAATGGATTTGTGTTGTGCTGCTGCTGGCCCTTTAAGAACCATCTGGGGACATACTGTGGAGTTACTGGTTGGCCACCATTTCCTGTATCAGAAGCACATGGTGAGAACAATGGATGGCGGCCATTTTAACTCACAGACACTGTTTGGACTTTTCAACACGGTGCCATCTCGCCAGTATTCAGGGGCGGACTGAGAACCCTCAGGGCCCCCGGGCAAAATAAATCAAGGGCCCCCTTACAGGCCCCACCCATACTCTGCAGCAAGCGCCACCCTTGTCCCGCCTCCAGCCACACCGTACACAATCTTTAGACACAAGGAACAAAAGGGCAATAAGCCCTTCGAGGCCCCAGTAGAGACTACAATTGAGGGCTAATGGGCCATGGAGGGGGGTCTTTCTGGCGGAGGCTATCTCAGTGTCCTTTAGAGAGTGTGTTAGATAGAATCCCCTCCAAGCCCCATTAGAGACTACAATGGAGTCTAAAAGGCTTGGAAGGGGGTCTTTCTAACAGAGGCCATCTCAGCGTCCATTAGATATCCCCTGCTGGAAACAGTCGCTTCCAGGCCCCAGTAGAAACTACAATTGAGGGCTAATGGGCCATGGAGGGGATTTCTAGCAGAGGCTAGAGTCTAATGGGGCCTGGAGGGTGGTCTCTCCAACACTCTGGTTCCTATTCACAATATAGCAACACAACATAGCCCGCTGATACCTAAGCCAAGTTGGCTCCTCTTACCTTAATTACTGTTGCTGGCTG
>OW240918.1:56432572-56451545 GCA_933207985.1 Pelobates cultripes | reverse complement strand
TGGTTACACCTGGCATCCGCGTAATAGCCCGTCTGGGGTTGGACCCCCGTGGTTTTGAGAGCAGTTGGCCCTCTGTGTCTAGGAGTGAGTCACTGAGGTTTGCGCTGCTTTATGTCTTGTAAGTAGGTGTAAGGTGTGCGTGGGCTGGGTGATATGCTATTGTCTGTGACATTTGTTATGTGTGAGGCACAGCTAGTCTATATAGTCTGGGGGAAGTGGGGCCTGTGTGAGTGGTTGTGGTCCGACTATGTGATCTGCAGGTTGCAGAGGCATGTGTGGACAGACCAGTAGTGGGCTCATGGAGGGAGGCTCCATGGAGTGTAGCGCCCCTGTACCTTGGGGCCAAGGGGGGGAGGGCGTGCAATATCGTGCACCGGAGCACAGAGACCCAATCTCTGGGTGTAACAATCATTTCCTAATGGCCTGGTGGGTAAGGTAAGGCAATTATCTAGCATGAAATATGCCCAGCTGTCGGTATGTGAAGGCTAATTAAAAGTGAATCAGTAACATAACATAGCATAAAGTGTCCCGGAGTTAAAACTGAACTTTGTGGCAGTAGTCTTGTGGTCAGGTCGCGTTGCCTCGTTTCCCTCTGGGTGTGGGGACGTCTTTGTCCTCCATGGGTGTTATTCGAGGGCGGGTGGCGGTGTCATCAGGTTGGTCAGCTAGGCCCAATGTGGCTAGAAGGGCCGGGCCCTCCTTGGGATCTGAGGCCTTATAGTTTTGTCCTTCCTTAGAGACCCAGAGGGTTTTTGGCGTTGCCCATCTATAGGTGATCCCTGTGTCTCGCAGCTGTGCGTTGAGTGGCTGCATTGATTTGCGCCATAAGAGTGTGTCTCTGCTTAGATCCTGAAAAAGGGATATTTGGCTTGTTTCAAAGTCATATGGGGTTTTTCCCCGAAAAGCAGCCATGAGTCCTAGCTTGTCTGTCATCGAGCAGCAGCGGAGGATGAGATCACGTGGTGCCAAAGTGGGTGCCTGTGGTGACTTGGCAATCCTGTATGCCCCGTTGAATAGGAATTGCTTGGCTTGTTTCGCCGGCAGGACGGAGCCATCTAGGCGCCTGATGTAATGAGGCATTTCTTCTAAGGGAAGCGTCTCAGGGATCCCCCTAATTTTTATGTTTTTCCTCCTGCCCCTGTCGTCCATTATGTTAAGCTGTCTGGCCATTGTAGCCTGTGTGGTTTGGATTTGTTGGACTTGGGCACTCAGGGTACGGTAGTCTTGTGTCAGGCCTGCGAGGCTTGTCTCATTAGCTTGGGTGCGCGCTGCCACTGCTTGTACTGTAGTGGTTAAAGCTGCTAAATCTGCCCTCAACATCTGTTCCAGGTTACTCTGCAGGCCTGCTAGCATGCTTTGTATGTCTCTTTTAGAGGCCGGGCCGTGATCCCCTGCCGTGCCTGTTGGTGTAGGGTGTGGGCTTGAGAGTGAGCTGTCTAAATGAGTCTCATCGTCTGAGGACGCTGGGTAGGCCGGCCGTGGTGGTAGGGCCTGTTGTGAGGGGGGAGTTGACAGCATATGGCTAATGTCCCGTTGCTGTTTCGGGGTTTGTAAAGGCATTTTCTGTGTCTTGCGCCCCATCTCACCTTCCTCTCGGAGGCCCAGGTATTCCTGTATGTCCCAGCCTCTGGATCGTCCGGTAAGGTCTCTAGGCAGGCCGCCCACACGGTAGGCCTTAGCGCCTCGGGTTCGGGTTTTTGCGCCCGGTGTGGAAAAAAAGGCATCTGCGGGTTTGGCAGTTGATGCTGCAGCTGTTCCCTTTGTTTCCAGCCCGTGTCTGTGCAGGATGCTCTTGGATTTTGACAGATTGGGTTTCTCTATGTCGGAGCGCAGATCAATGGCGTCCGCTCCGGTGCGATGACAAGCCCTCCCCACCCCCCCGAGCGGGATTTAATCAAGTAGCCTTGGACTATCTGTAGGTCCAAAGCATCGGACGTGAAAGTCATCCATTCTTGCAGGAAAAGGGCAAGTCTGCCAGTGGTGGAAGAACAAGAACAATCTGAAATAATGTAACTCACCTGTTGGGAAGCAAGCTCTACCTCTGCCCCTTGAAACTCAGCCTCTAACTTGAATTTGGAAGGGGAAGGTGTTCCATCAAACAGAAGCCCCTTAGCTGTGAGTTTAAGTTCCTTAGTGACCAGCTTGAATTGCTTAGAATCAATCCTCAGGAGCACTGCTCTCCATTACTCCGTGCAAAGGGCGGCATCAGTTCTAGGGCTACAACTATATTGAGCTGAAGTGATCTGGGTTCCTACCCTTTTGTATTTGTTAACTACTTTATTAAGTACAGAACCCTGTTGTATGTTTAACAATGTTCTGAATCATTATATCAAAGCTGTTTGGCATGCATGGGGAAATTTGGCTTTGCAGACAAAATTACGATTCCCATCTGTTTTCTAACAAACGTCTCCAAGTGTAGTATACAACAAAATCAGTCTAGCCCAAATACACATATTTGAACTTTTTTTTTCCCTGATAGTCTAGAGAAGATGTTACGAGGCTGCAAAATCCTCTGCATTTCTGTTAAATCTGAGATTTTACTTAAAACAAAATATTAACTAAAACTGCTCATTATGTATGCTGGAATTTCACACTTATTCTAATTTATTTTCAATTACATCTAACTATTACAATGCACAGCTGTTAAAAAGGCAAATGAAGATAAACCAAATGATTTTGCTGGTCAGCCTTCATAGACATTTTCTTGCGTGATGTGCAATAGTTGATAATGGTATCTCTACATAAACACATGAACATATTTTTAAAAGATCCCTTGGACGTCAGATGTCTCATGTTCAAAAGGTCACCGTACTGTATTAAAATATACGTTCAAAAATTTACTGGGGACATAATTTTGAGAAGTGAGAAACCCAGCAGATACAGATAAAACACAGCAGCTCAGAGGCAGCTCCCCCTCAGAATTATAAGTAGATCTGTTCTTTTTTGACAATCGTTCTTTAAGATTTGCAGGGAATTTCCCAATACACACTTCTCCAACTTATAATATCAAGTTAGGCAATCAGAAAAACGATCTTTGACTTGCACAGGTACCAACGTAGTAACGTTAGGTCAATCAATTAAGATGAAGAACATTACAGTATTAATGAATGTGAACCAAAAACAATAAGAAGAGCAGTGGCGGAATTATTAGTGTGCGGGCCCCGGTGCAGCCGCAATACTAGCACCGCGGGTCCATTAGGTAGGGAAATATTTTGTACAATTTTTTTTAATGCAGGCGGCGAGGCCCACTGGGCAGCTGCTTTGGGCCCCCCATGAGTAACTGGGCCCGTTTGCCCCACGTTAAAGACGGCCGTGGTGCCGCGTGGGAAGGAGGAAGGAAGCAGATAGGCAGCAGAGAGGGAGGGAGAGAGCGGCTGCAGGGAGCTGCATCAGATCGCACACTCACCCTCATCAGCCTCAGCTAGGAGCAGCAGGACCGCAGGCAAACCACCTTCCTGGACACAAAAGGTAAGCAGGAGGGTGGCTGTAAATATAGAAATTATCACATGTACGTGTTTATGTATTTTTGATTGTATTTATGTATATCTGTGTCCAGGTCTGTGTATGTATTAGTGTGTGTCTTTGTGTGTGTGTGTGTGTGTGTGTGTGTATGTCAGGGTGTGTATCTGTTTCAAGGTCTGTATGTATGTCAGTGTGCATGTGTATGTGTGTGTGTCAGGATGCGTGTCAGGGTGTGTGCATGTGTCAGTGTTTTTGTGAATATGTGTTTATGTGTCAGTGTGTTTATATGTGTTTGTATATATATATATGTGTGTGTGTAAGTATGTGGCAGTTTATGTGCATTATGTGCATACATCTAAGCAATCAATCACCAACACAACATGCAATAATACCCCTGCAATCTAACACAAATATTACATACAAATACACCCCTGCATTCAAACTTCAAAATTATATACAAACACACCCCTTCACTCAAACACCAATACTACACACATATGTACATCTGCATTTAAATGCCAACATTACATCCAAACACACCCCTGCGATCAAACGCAAACGTTACATACAAACACACCCCTGTATTAAAACACTAAAATGATATACAAGCACACCTTCAATCAAACAACAACACTACACACAAAAGCACACCTGCATTTAAAAGCCAACACTACATACAAACACATCCCTGCATTCAAATGCAAACACTACACACAAGTGAACACATATACTTTATACAAAAACATGCTTACATTAAAATGCGTGAGCACTGCACACAAAAACAACACTGCAATGATCGTCAAATGGTAGATCCCTAGCTGACATAGCAACGTTGGAACTGTATGACAGATGGGGGGACTCTTACACTAGAGAGGGGGGACCAAAGGATTTTCTTGCATCGGGGCCCTCTCTACATTAGTTCCGCCACTGAAGAAAAAAAAATAAAAATAAAAATAAAAAAAATAAATATATATATATATATATATATATATATATAAAAAATCCAAATAGGTTATGGTGGGGAAAAAATTGTGATTGAAAACCCCTTCCACCTGAAGTCTGTGGATAGTTAATACAATGTTAAACAAAAATCTGCACACCAGTCAAGCCATAAGAATTGATTCTGTGGGAAAAGCAAGTCTAATGGATTGACTGTTGTGCAGATTTTTGTTTAACATTGTGTATATATATATATATATATATATAATCATAGAATGTGACAGCAGATAGAACCATGCGGCCCATCTAGTCTGCCCAATTTTTTAAAATACTTTCATTAGTCCCTGACCTTACACCCTGTTCCAAATTATTATGCAAATTCTATTTAAGTGTCACAAAGATTAAATATTTTGTTTTTCAGTTTAACTCATGGATGGCATTGTGTCTCAGGGCTCTTTTGATCACTGAAAACAATCTCGGACATCTGTGATAATTAGATTGCCAGGTGAGCCCAATTTAAGGAAAAACTACTAAAGGAGGGTGTTCCACATTATTAAGCAGAGCACCATTTTCATACAATATGGGGAAGAAAAAGGATCTCTCTGTTGCCGAAAAGAGTGAAATAGTTCAATGCCTTGGACGAGGTATGAAAACATTAGATATTTCACAAAAACTTAAGTGTGATCATCGTACTATTAAGAGATTTGTGGCTGATTCAGAGCCCAGACGGGTTTGTGCAGATAAAGGCACATTGAGGAAGATTTCTGCCAGATCCATGCATCGGATCAATAGAGCAGCTGCTAAAATACCATTACATAGCAGCAAACAGATATTTGAAGCTGTTGGTGCCTCTGGAGTCCCACGGACATTAAGCTGTAGAGTCCTCCAGAGTCTTGCAACTGTGCATAAACCTTCTATTCTTCCACCACTAACCAATGCTCACAAGCAGAAACGGCTGCATTGGGCAGAAAAATACATGAAGACTAATTTTCAAACAGTTCTATTCACTGATGAGTACCGTGCAACCCTGGATGGCCCAGATGGATGGAGTAGTGGATGGTTGGTGGACGGCCACCCTGTTCCACCAAGGCTGCAACGTCAGCAAGGTGGTGGTGTAGTCATGTTTTGGGCCGGAATCATGGGAAGAGAGCTGGTCGGCCCCTTTAGGGTCCCCAAAGGTGTAAAGATGACCTCTGCAAAGTAGTGGAGTTTCTGACTGACCACTTTCTTCCCTGGTACAGAAGGAAGAACTATGCTTTCCGTAATAAAATCATCTTCATGCATGACAATGCACCATCTCATGCTGCAAAGAATACCTCTGCATCAATGGCTGCTATGGGGATAAAAGGAGAGAAAGTCATGGTGTGGCCTCCATCCTCCCCCGACCTCAATCCTATTGAGAACCTTTGGAGCATCCTCAAGCAAAAGATCTATGAGGGTGGAGGGCAGTTTACATCCAAACAGCAGCTCTGGGAGGCTATTCTGACATCTTGCAAACAAATTCAAGCAGAAACTGTCCAAAAACTCACAAGTTCAATGGATGCAAGACTTGTGAAGCTGCTATCAAATAAGGGGTCCTATGTTAAAATGTAATGTGACCTGTTAAAATGTTTAAAAAGTTAAAATGTTGTTATAAGTTTTTAATTGAAATAGCATTTTGAAATTACTAAATATGCTGCAAACACAACAAATGACAATTTTCAGTTCTTCACACCCTATAAAGTGTTTTGAAACTTACTGTGCGTAATAATTTGGAACAGTGCATTGTAAGTTTTTTATGTTTAAAAAAAAAATACTGTTATCATTAGGAGGTTTGTTAAATAAAATTTGAATTGTATTCTTAATAGTTGATAACACGAGAATTATGCTGACTGTTATTTACATCAATTATTTAGGTAAATGAGAAAAATATAATTTGCATAATAATTTGGAACAGGATGTATAGACTGTGTCCCTCACTAATATTGGCACCTTTGGTAAATATGAGCAAAGAAAGCAGTTAAAAAGTGTGTCTTTATTGTTGAACTGTTCACAACATTCACAAAAATACTATTTTCTTGTGGTTATTAAACAACTGCAAACACAACACAGGTTCATAAAAAAAAATAAGTAACTTACAATATTTGTTAAATACATGTGCGGCACAATTATTGACACCCTTTTAGTTTATACTTTGTGTTACCTCCCTTTGCAAAGATAACAGCTCTGAGTCTTCTCCTTTAATGCCTGATGAGGTTGGAGAATACTTGGCAAGGGATCTGAGACCATTGCTTCATACAAAATCTCTCAAGATCTATCAAATTTAGAGGTTGGTGGGGGGCTGGAGATTGGCATGGCCATGGCAGGACCTTCATTTTGTGGTCAGTGAACCATGATTATGTTGATTTTGATGTATTTTTTGGATCAGTGTCTGCTGAAAGATTTAACCACAGTCCTTTTTATGCTTTCTGGCAGAAGCAGTTAGGTGTTCATTTGAAATTTGCTGATATTTGATAAAGTCCATGATGCCATGCCATGTATCCTAACAAAGTCTCCAGTTCCTTTGGCAAAAAATTGTGTTGAGACAATATAGACACATATCCTCTTCCAAGTTGATTCATAACATTTTCAGTTGACTGGAACTTAACCCCTTAAGGACACATGACATGTGACATGTCATGATTCCCTTTTATTCCAAAAGTTTGGTCCTTAAGGGGTTAAAGGACCAATATAGGCACCAAGACTACTTCAGCTTAATGAAGTGGTCTGGGTGCCAGGTCCATCTAGGATTAACCCTTTCTGCTGCAAACATGGCAGTTTCAGAGAAACTGCTATGTTTACCTATGGGTTAATCCAGCCACTAGTGGCTGTCTCTTGCCGCACATGCGCATTCAGCCGATGACGGGGAAAGGAGGCGGAGACTCTCCACCGTAAGTGTTTAACCCCTTCCTCATCCTAGAGCCCGGCGGGAGGGGGACCCTAAGGGTGGGGGGGGGGGACATAGAGACCCTATAGTGCCAGGAAAACGAGTATGTTTTCCTGGCACTATAGTGGTCCTTTAATTATTGTACAGATGGTGTAAATGGGTATTTTCAATGATTTTGCTATTTTCCTATAGCCACTTCCCATTTTGTGAATCTCAACAACATTTTGCCGCACATCACAGCTATATTCCTTGATCTTACCCGTTGTAATAAATGGCTGAGGGCATTTGGCCTATGTGTTACCTCATATTTATACCCCAGTGAAACAGGAAGTCATGGTTGAACAATTTCCTATTCCTAGTCACAAAAAAAATTAAAATATCAATAGGAATATACTTCAGATATATTTTCTTATAGAAAGGTGTATCAGTAGTGAGATTAGGTGGTGAAAAGTAGGGTAGCTGGCCCCCGGCTCATCGGGATCATTCCCCCCTCCCGCGGTCCCCACTGGAGCAGGTTTGGTGTGGGAGGGGGGAGTGAAAAGGGGGAAGGAAGAGAAAAAAAGAGAGAGAGTGAAAAGGGGGAAGCAAGAGAGAGAAAAAGAGAGATAGACAAGAGGGATACTATTATTTTTTATTTTTTTTTCTTTATTTTTGCTTGTGTATGAGAAAAGAACATTTTGGTCTACTACGCCACAATAGCTGCAGAAGATCATTCAACAACAAGTAGTAACATGGCATACAGATTACAGTACACAATTTTTAAGTATAATACAGGTTAAGACCAAGCTTGTCCTAGGAGGAGAACACATAAGGAGTGCTGATAGCTTGCTCGAGCTCAAAATCGGTCTATTGTATTGTGGTAGGTTACATGCAGCGAGTATGCGAGTAGCGATCTGTTTAAGAAAAAGAAAAAAAAAAGAAAAAAAAAAGAAAAAATGTACATAAGATATAAAATTTAGATACTATGCCTATTAAGTAATGTAGACTGCTTGGCTCTAGAGGTTAAGGTATAAGCACTGTGTATGTTGAAGAACCAATGTAGCATGCATGGGTTTGAACTAGGCTATACATGGGTATGTTTAGCTAGTGGTCGCTTGATCTCGAGTGATGCCACAGGGGGGCTGTGATCTCCTGTTGGAGCAATCAGAAGGGGCTTGCAAGGTCAATTGCATGCATACAGTCGGAGTTCATCCAAGTTATGTGAAAAGAAAACGAATTAAGGGAAAGAACAAAAATACAATTAACACAAAAAGCAATGTAGTATCACTAGAGGGACAGAGATTACTTCGTGTCTTAATGTCAGGCATGGTGGTGTCGGGACGAGGGTGGTATGGTCCGATAGTCCAGCATCAGGATGCCTGTCAGTAGGGTCTGCAGTGCACACATCATTATATCCCAACATTTAAAGAGTTTAGTTTATCAAAATAAAATAAAGTATAACCATAACATAGGGTATGTAGTGTCCATGGCAATTGGCAATAGGAGCGGTGAGGTTTAGGCATATCGCCGCAACTTTGAGGGTATTATCTGGTAGGCATAGTTCAGTCATTACTTCTTAGGTTTTGCATAACTGTCCTGAGCGTGTCTTTATGAAAAACGGGGTGTGTTCTGCTTTGAGCAGCTGGTAACTGTCGTCTCTCCGTCCTGTTGTATCCTCATGTTGTGACCGTGGCATAGGTGGTCTCCTGGGTTCTCCGGGGTACGAAGGCTGTGACATTCACCGGGTCCCAGTTGTGCTGTGTGTTCGTCGTTTGGTGCACGGCTTTGAGGATTGAGTCGGGTGGGAGGCCCAGGTTCCCTAGGATTGCAGCCGCGTCCTCCAGTTTATGAACCGGGTAGGAGTTCCCCTCGTGGGTGAACATCA
Source organism: Pelobates cultripes (assembly GCA_933207985.1). Lineage (NCBI taxonomy): Eukaryota > Metazoa > Chordata > Amphibia > Anura > Pelobatidae > Pelobates > Pelobates cultripes. The sequence continues at coordinate 56,442,375 of OW240918.1, read as the reverse complement.
GGGTTTGGGCTGCCCGCCACCGGTACGTGATGGTGCGTGAGCCGAGCAGCGTTGTAAGAGGCTGCATGGATCTTCGCCACTTTAGCGTTTCCCCGGATAAGTCCGCATAAAAAGTGAGGGAAGAGGTTTCAAATATATAAGGTGAGTGTCCTCATAAGGCAGTCATTACCGCCGCTTTGTCCTGTTTGGTCTGGAAGCAGACTATCAGATCCCTGGGGGCTTCATTAGGAGCTTTCTGGGGTTTAGGTATTCTGAACATGCTCTCTAGTGTTATCAGTTTTGCCTGTTTCAGGGGCAATATTGAGCACAGGAGGCATCTTACGAAGTGCGGTAATTCCGTGTCCGGCACCGTCTCTACCACCCCTCTGATCTTGAGGTTCGTGGATCGCCTTGCGTCCTCCATGGACATGACTTTTCTTTCCAGGGCAGTATGTTGTTCCCGCAGGGACCGCAACTCAGATTGTAGGCGAGTTGCCTGTTTGGCGTTGTGGGAGTCTGTTTCCAGAACTCCCATGCGGCCTGTCAGGCCTTGAAGGTCGGCGCGGAGTGCATCCACGTCCGCCTGTATGTCTCGTCGAAGGCCCGCCAGCAGCTCTTGCATGTCGGCCTTGGTTACCGGCGATGAGTCGTGTTTAATCGGGGGTGGCGCTGGGGTCACTTTTGGTCGTGGAGGATCCAGTAAGAGGTGGTCTCCGGACTCCAGGGTGTGATCATCCGAGAAGTCGGAGCTGTCGTCGGCTCCATGTGCCTGCCGCCATAAGTCTCCAATGTTCATGCCTAGGTTAGGTTTTTCAGCTTTTTGCTTCTTAGTTTTGCGCCCCATGACGTCGTGTGTGATCGGGGGTCCCGTAGGGTTGCTTTCGCAAGATTTTGCCGGGTTTAGTGCTTATTTCAGGCCGAGTTTACCGGAGCTCAGAGGAGATGCGACCGTTCAGGTTGGATGCTAGGCTCCGCCCTCCGAGGGATAGTATTTTTGACTACATGGTTTGGTCTTGGGTCCTGCGGTGGGGTGCTTTGGCTATGGCGCAGTTAGGTGGGGTGGCGGTGTTTACTTTCCGTGTGACCCCGTTGTGGTGTCCTGTGAATGGTTGTCCTTTGTTTAGAGGCTGCTGGCTGTCCAAGAGTCCCATATTTTGTGTAATGTCTTTGGGGTGTCATGTATCTGGGCTGACAATTTGTGTAAGTGGTACATTTCTCTAAATTTACGTTTTACTGTTTCTAGGTTGGGTATACGTTGGTCTGCCCAGAGTTCTCCGGTTGCTCGGTGCACTGACAGTCTTATTCGGGCTATCAGTTTATTTTCACTCCTGTTGAGGGATTCTGTTGGTCTGGACCATAGCATTGTCCATGGTTCGGACAGAACAGGCATGGTGAGAGTGAATTTGTGTCCAGAAAGGTTTGAGTTTTGGGCACTTATATCAACAGTGGAGAAACGTGTGATGTCAGTACACACATTGTGGTGCGTTTAATTCTCAGTTTCTTGTTGTTCCAAATTTGTCGATGGCGAATTGAAGCCATTTAAAATCTGTTCATATCAGGGGGATTGTCAAGGTTTGGAAGAGGTATAAGAAGCATGGGAGCAAATTCATTTTGATCGCTGTGACGCGGCCTAGACAAAATATGTTTAAGGATTGCCATCTTTGTAAGTCTGTGTAGGCTGCGTTGATCAGTGGTGTGTAATTTAAGGAGTAGGCTTCTTCTAGGTTGGATAATATGCAAATTCCTAGGTAAGTGAGAGGGGTCTGTGTGATTCTAAGTGGGAAAGTGGCTCTGATGACACATAGTTGCGTGTTGTCTATAGTCAGTGGCATCAGTTCGAAATTTGAGAGATTGATTTTATACCTTGTAAAGGTGGCATAGTGTGTTTTTAGTGTGAGCGTGGCGTGGATAGAGTCTACCGGGTTCGTCGGTGTATGCAGGATGTCGTCTGGGTATGCTGCGATTGTGTATGTGTCTTGTCTGATTTGTATGCCAGTGATATTAGGGTGGGTGTGAATGACTTGTAGTAGTGGCTCAAGGGAGATTGCGAAGAGGAGGAGGGAGAGGGGGCATCCTTGGCGAGTGCTGTTACTGATCGGGAAGGAGGGTGCTATTACATTTGGAACTAAGAGGTGTCCTTTTGGGCGGTCGTAGAGCGATTTTATAATGTTGAGGAAGTTGGGGGGAAATCCTATGTGTGCCAGGACTTGAAATAAATAGGGCCAGAGGAGGCGATCAAATGCCCTTTTGGCATCTAGGGAGATGATAGCCATGGGAATATTGCATTTACGGGCATACCAAATTGTGTTGTATGTTCTGCACGTTATCCGCTGCCTGCCACCTGGGGATGGAAGATTTTTGGGGAGGAAGGGGTTAAGCCTGTTTGCAAGAAACTTTGTGATGATTTTCACGTCTATGTTTAGTAAGGAAATTGGATGATAGTTGGTTCTAGGTGGTCTTTCCCTGGTTTGGCGATGAGGCAGATGTGTGCCGTTTGCATGTTTATGGGGATCGCGTTACCTTGTAGAAGTGTGTTAAATAGTTTGCAGAAATGCGGTATAAGTTAGTCAGCGAATGTTTTGTAATAAAGTGCCATGAACCCATCCAGTGCTGGACTTTTAAGGGATTGAGCAATTGTACAGCTTGTTTGACCTCTTCAGCCTCAATGGCGGCTAGTGCTTCTTTGGCCTCATTTGGGAGTGCAGGGAGATTTAGGGACTCCAGAAAGTTTGCTATCTAAATTGCCCTTGCGGGTGCCTGTGATGGTTTGGTTGTGGTGTCTTTATATAAGGAGGTAAAGTATGTTTGGAATGTAGATGCAATGGCATCTGGGTCGTTCGTGGTCTCTCCCATGGGGGTGTGTATTTGTGAGATTTTTTTTATTTCGCTCTGTGGTTTGATGCAATTTGCCAGGAGTTCATCGGCCTGGTTGCCTTTATCGTAAAATTTCTGTTTAGTCCATGTAAGGGTCTTTGAGACGTCCGCCGTGGTTAAGGTATTCAGAAGGTCGCGGGTTGCTGTTAGTTGGTTTAAGGTTTGTTCCGAAGGGTTTTGTTTGTGTGTTGTTTCTAGACTTCGTAGGTCCATCATGGCGTCTGTAAGTTGTTGTATGCACTGTTTTTTGAGGGCAGAGTCTTGGGAGATCAAGTGACCGCAGATCACTGTCTTGTGGTTGTCCCATACCACTGCTGTGGACATGTCTGGGGTGGTGTTCGTTGTGAGAAAGCCTGCAATCGCGGTTGTAATTTGGTGCATTACCGTCCTATCGTGGAGTAACAGGGGATTTAGTCACCATGACCATGGGCAAACGAGGTTGGGGATCGCGATAGGAATGGAGACGTCTGCATGGTCAGACCAAGCTATGTTCCTTATAGCGGTGTTCATGGTCCAGGGTTGTGTGTCCAGGGAAATTAGGATTCCATCTATTCTGGAGTATGATTGATGCGTGTGGTAGGGTGCTGGGCGCACCTTATGTCTATAAGGTTCATTGTGGTGAGAAATTTACAGAATATTTTATCATTCTAGTTGGGTTGGGTGAGTTGGGTGTGTTAGCCTGTGATCTCCTGTCTGTGGTCGAGGAGTGTGTGGCATTGCAGTCACCTCTAATAATGAGCTTAGAAGCCGGTAGGGTCGAGATGTATGTTTGGAAGTGGTCCCAGAATTAGTTGTCTGGGATGCTTGGGACATAGAGTGTGCACACTGTGATTTTATTGGTTCCTAACCATCCCGTTATGGATAGATATCTCCCATCGGGGATTTTCAAGGCGTTAATATTGGTGAGTGGGCAGCTGTTCCTCACTATAATGCCTACTCAGTTGGATTTAGGTTTTAGTGAGTTGGCTAGGTAATATCGTTTAAAGTGCCTCTTGGTCCGGGGGAAGGTGCGTCTGTCCGTGTAGTGGGTTTCTTGGATCATGATGATATCTGCCCCATGTGGGTTGCCCAGCGCATTAGTCTGTGACGTTTGGTGGACATGTTGAGGCCTTTGGCATTTATGGAAAGGAGTTTGATGGTTAATGTGAGGGGAGGCATTGTGTGTAGGGCTTTGTAAAAGAAGGGGTGAGGGCAAGGGAGATCGATAATCTCCAAAAAGGAAAAAGAGCATGGGGGGAGAGAAAGAGGAAAAGCAAAACAGCAACAACAAAAAAAAGGCAAAAAGTGGGGAGAGAGGAACCCGAGGCCCAGCGACCAGTTAGTCTTGGGTAGGGATAGAATGGGGGTAGAAGTGAAACTGGGCTTATCTGTCTGGCCAGTTATGGGTCCTGTATTCTAGGTCCTCTTAAGTCTTGCCCTTAAGGTGAGTGAAAGAAAAGGAGTGTTATATTAGTTTAAAGAGGTTGGTAAGAGAGATGAGAAAAACAAGTGATGTAAAGCGTGTGCAGGAATAGGCCGCGTTTCACATCCACCCTGCTAGGTGTGCTGGTGTGTGTCCGCAGGGTGGGGGAGGGGAGAGGAAGGGGGTTGTCGTTGTCCCTTTGTTGAGGTTTGTGGCAATGTGTTAAGGTTATGGGATTTCTATAAAGTTGGTGTTGCCTCAAATGCGTTGGGGTGCGGATGAAGCGGAGGCGTTAGGCCCACTGGTGTGACTTTGGATTTTTATGCTGGTCTATATCACTGTCTATATGCTAGGTCTCTGAGGGCAATCTGTTTGCTAGTGTGGTCAATACAGTAGCTTGTCTTAAAATTAGTTTCTTAATACTTGTCTCTCTTAATACCGTATATACTGGTGTATAAGTCGATCTCATGTATAAGTCGAGTGCAGTTTTGTGACCAACAATTGTGAAATATGCTATGCCTCGTGGATAAGTCGAGGGTAAAACTTGGGGCTATGAAATTCTGTGATTTGTATAATTATATACACACACACACTCATACAAACACACACTCTGCATTATATATACACACACTCTGCATTATATACACACACACACACTCATACAAACACACACTCTGTATTATATACACACACTCTGTGTATATAATGCAGAGTGTGTGTTTGTGTAGTGTGTGTGAACTGGGTGGGGAGGGCATTTTTATTATTTTAATTTTTTTTATTTTAATATTATTATTTTTTTATTATTTTAATTTTATTTTGTCCCCCCTCCCTGCTTGTTAACTGGTCAGGGAGGAGGGCTATCTTAATCCCTGGTGGTCCAGTGGCATGGGCTGTGAAGTGGGGGGGCCGGCAGGAAGCATTTACTTACCTTTCCTGCAGCTCCTGTCAGCTCCCTTCTCCTCCGTTCCGGTCAGCTCCACTGTAAGTCTCGCGGTCTGGTTGCCGCGCGGATCGTTGCCATGGCTCTGACGGCCGCGGCTCTCTAAGTTGCCATAATACAGACAGTGACTCGAGTATAAGTCGAGTGGGGGTTTTTAAGCACAAAAAATGTGCTGAAAAACTAGACTTATACTCGAGTATATACTGTACTTGTCACATGGAGTGCTTTGGTGGGTTAATATCTTAGACCATTTCTGGTACGTGAAAGACACCCTCATGGTAATACATACATTCCAGGCTAGTGGGTTCTCTATATGGGAGAAAGGAGGGTGCCCCCCACGCTTAATGTGTGTACAGATAAAGAATCTCCCTTGTTCAAAACTGGAAGGTTCTATGAATCATTCCTGTTCCCTACAGGTTTTATCAGACAGGTCTGTGTATTTTTGCAGACAATGCAAAGTCACATGACAAAAATGCTGGGCAAAATAAGTTCAAGAAAACAAAAAGTTTGGCAGGTCCATAGCATTCTTCTTCAACAGGAAATGGACTGCTGAAAGTAGGATGGGATATCATGGTATTCACATACACAGTACTATATGGAGAACTGTCATTGAAATCTTTGGAAACATAGACAGCAATTATATCCAGATTGCACTGGACAGAAAGAGGAAAGCGACTGGCAAAATATTGCCTACAATAAATCACAAGATGAGAATAATACCCCAACATTAGACAAAAATTATAAAAACTAGACTGGAAGTGGTCAGTGTATTTTTTTAGTCATAGGCCCATGGAGGTGTAGGAGCAACTGAACATCATACTATGATGGAGCTAAAACACATGATGACTAAAAAAGGAGAATGACAAAAAAGTAGGAAGAGAGAAGAAAATGCTCAGGGAAATTAATGTATAAGCAAGCAATGTATAACTGGTAAAAAACAGAGAATGAGGGGTGAACTATGTATAGAAGGGAGAAGGTTAAGAGGTGGGGTATGTTGGGTTACATAAGTAATGCTAGAGAGTCAAGAGGCTCTTGTTAGTCCACAATCAGTCCAGGAGAACAAAGTAAAGCTATATGTTCGATGTCTTCCAGAGGGTAGAAGAATCATTTACTCTGTATACTTAACACGTGGGGCTGAGCCTTCTAGCTACATTCACAAGTCGGACCAGGCAGTATTTGCATTAGGCATTAGTGAAGCAGGGAACATGATGTAAAAGAGAAACTTTGGGGGGAAAGTTTTCAAGGGAAAAGATAAAGGAAGAAGAAGGCAACGTAAAATAATATTATGGATGTGGTGTCTAAAACATGATATTAAGTTCATCCTGGATTTACTCTTTCAGTTAATTAATTGTAACAGAACAAACATTTATATACATATTGAGATTCCACTTCCTAAATTGCTGTTTGGAAGTCCATCATGCCAACAGGGATTTGTGCATGGTCCATTCAGCATATGATACGGCACATTTGATCCAAACCAATTATGATGCATTACGCCGATTATTGTCCTGTAATAAATCCCACCTTCTGACCATACGCTATATTTAAAGCTTGGCATGCGTGAGTATCCTTTCTGTTTTCACAGAGACTGTCCAGTCTGATTTTATCATGATGGAAATGAAAGACACAATTTCCCTTCAAGATAAACATTTTTTTTCTTTCTAACTGCCTGGCTTCTTATCAGAGATGTTACAATTCTCTCCCAGGGTTAACAGACTTCTCGTTTTCAGCACACAAAACAGAAGGGGCCACATTAACTAAACAGTCATCCATGACAATACCCTTGTCCATGCCAACACAGAAGAGACCATTCCGTACATAAAATTATTATTTCTTTTATATATATATATATATATATATATATATAATTAACCACAATTAAAAAAAGTGTTACGTATTATTCATAATATAATGTGGCAGCTAATATGATTTAATAGCAACATATTGCTGGGAATTCAGAGTGAATAAATCGTGAATTACAAAATTTAGGCCAAAATAGCTAATTTAGAAAAAGAAAATTAATTCTGTTTTAATTTGAGTTATTTTGGCCTTACATTTGAAATCCACTTAAAACTCACTTTGAATTCCCAGCAATTCTCACTTTAGTGAATAACTCTGAAAGTGTTTGGGTTTTATTTGGTGTAGTTTTGCTTACATTTTATAGTTGTAAGTTTGTATCCTGTGACCTTTTGTATGTATTTCTATTCCTTCCACAACAGTGAGATGGTCCTGTGTATATGTGTATGTATATATATATATATATATATATATATATATATATATGGGAACGGATCAGTGATGATGCTGGAAGTGTATTGTGCCTAGTTCTTCTGTTCATATACTATACAAGGTATGTGACTGCATTGTACCATGTAGCACAGATTCTAGAATCTGGACTCACCCAGTGCTGTATTCACTTTTTATGTTGTCATGCTGTGAGCAGGACTGTGTTGGCTTAATGGTCCGCACAGTATCATAATGGGGTTTCTGGTCCAATCAGGCTAACTGCACATGGGGAAAAAAGAGACTGGCTCCAAGCCCAAAGATGTGTAAGACCAGAGTTTCAATATTTGGTGTGTCTGTAAGACAACGACAGATACCAATAACGGATAACCTGTGGTTGTCTGATACAGATGTATGCAGTGATTAAAGATTGCACTCACCAACACTTGCTTTAGTAAACTTTGCGGTTTGAGTGCTTATATGGCGGGAGTCTTGAGTGAACTATGACCTGGGTAAACACCTGGGTGGCTGGCAGGGAACAATATCTGGGCAAATGCTGCACAGACAGAGACCTGGTCAACGTAACATTTGATAATACTTGATTGTAGTGAAATTAATGACAACACGTCATGTATTAGTTATCTGATCCAACATATATATTAGTGTTATAAACATGTGTAATCTTTAATCACTGCATACATCTGCATCAGACAATCACAGGCTATCTGTCATTGGTATCTGTGTGTGTGTACAGTCATGGGAAAAAAGTACACTGTCTTTGAACTCTATGGTTTTACATAACAGGACATAAAAACAATCACTTGTTCCTTAGCAGATATTAAAATTAGGTAAATGCAACCTCAGATGAACAACACATGACATATTACACCATGTCATGTGAAAAATAAAGCCACAATGGAGAGGCCATGTGTGAAAACTAAGTACACCTTATGATTCAATAGCTTGTAGAGCCACATTTAGCAGCAATAACTTGAAGTAATGATTTTATCTCACATTGTTGTGGAGGAATTTTGGCCCATTCCTCTTTAGAATGTTGTTTTAGTTTATTGAGTTTGCTGGCCCTTGTTTATACACAGTTCTTTTAAGGACCTGCCACAGCATTCAATTGGGTTAAGGTCTGGACTTTGACTAGGCCATTCCAACACCTTGATTATTTTCTTTTTCGTCCATTCCGTTGTAAATTTGCTGGTGTGCTTGGGATCATTGTCCTGTTGCATGACCTAATTTAGCAAAGCTTTAGCTGTTGGACAGATAGCCTGACATTTGACTCTAGAATACTTTGTTATACAGAGGAGTTCATGGTCAACCTAATGACCGCAAGGTTCTCAGGTCCTATGGCTGTAAAACAAGCCCAAATAATCGCCCCTCTACCACTGTGCTTGACATTTGCTATGAGGCGTTTGTGCTGATATGCTGTGTTTGGTTTTCACCAAATGTGGCGCTGTGCATTATGGACAAACATCTCCATTCTGGTCGCGTCTGAGCAAAAGACATTGGTCTTTTGAAGTTTACTGCTTTGTTCAGATGCAACTTTGCAAACCTAGGCAGTGCTGCCATGTTTGTTTTTGAGAGAAGAGGCTTTCCCCTTGCAACCCTTGCAAACAAACTATACTTGTTCGGTCTTTTTATAATTGTACTGTCATGAACTTTAACATTTAATGTACTAACTGAGGCCTTTAAAGTTTGAGATGTAACTCTTTTTGCAATTTCTCTGAGCATTGAATGGTCTGACCTTGGAGGAATTTGCTGTCCACTCCTGGGAAGATTGACAACTGTCTTAAATGTTTTCAATTTTTGAATAATCTTTTTCACTTTTACAGAGGTGATCACACTTGCTGATGATCAGTTAATCAAGGTAATTTGATTCATAGCACATGTCTGCTACTTAGCCTCTTAATTAAGTAAAGGTGTACTTAGTTTTTCCACACATGAGCACTTTCTGTCAGAAACAGACGATCCTTCACCCATGATCCGCTCAGCCATGGAGGTTAGGAGGCACGGGGGGGATGAGATCAAGTATGAGACACATGGGGAGGGATGAGACACATTGAGTTGTTAGAGGGGTGACACATGGAGGGGCTGGGGAATGTGCATGAGACACATGGAGGAACTGGTGGGAGAATAAGACAGATCTAGGGCTGAGTGGGATAAGACACATGGAGGGGCAAATGGGCAAGTGAATCTGTACCTAGCGAAACAATCACCCAACCCCTTTGAATAAGACACAACACTACTATGTATGGGAAAAAAAACTTGTCCACAGCTTTTAGTGAACATAATATTTATATAATACATAACAATAAAAAGGCATTGCCCCCACCTATTGCAGACCCAATAGGATAATGACTACAACCATAAATAACA
>OW240918.1:56372572-56427572 GCA_933207985.1 Pelobates cultripes | reverse complement strand
GAACATACTATCTCAAGCCTAGATCGCAGAGCATTAACTATTTTACTTCCAAGGGTTTTTTTTCCACCACATTGCAACGTGACACCTGTCAAAGAGACGATGATCCAGTTTGAAGAACATATAGATGCAATCTTGTTTTATCTTATTTACTTAATCAGTCATTTCAAGTGCTCATATTTTTAGCTCATTTAGGAGTTTTTTGATTAAATAAAGTAACGTCAACATTTCTTGACTCTTTTCAAGATTGTGTTTCTATTCTTATTTTGGCATCCATATAGCTCAGTCCTTTCATGTACGGTACATTACTTATAGAAAAAAAGTGGAATTTGGGCAAATGATTGATAATTCACATATAGCTATAGAAGCAATATTCTACTCGAGAAAGCTTGGCCAAGACAAAGTCACACGATAATATTAAAAATAGGCATATTCACAATACCTGAATGGTCTTGTTAGAAGTACCTTGAAGAAACAAACACAGCAATGTTCACACAGAACAGAATAAGTTATTGACCCCCATGTAACCTGTTAGCTGTTGACATTGCTAGACTAACAATGACATCACAATTTAAGCCAGGTTTTAAAATTATAGTTTTCTGACATTGATGGCATTGCCAGTGGAAGAAAAAGCTGTAATTTAGATTGTTATTGCTTTGATAACTGTGTGGAAAATCAGAAACATACAACAGGACCACTCCAGAACACCCAACAAACATAACTTTCAACTCCAAAAGGCAGTTTTTACATTGAAAAGCCTGCAGGAAAAGGCTATAGCACCAGGACCAGTACATTAAGCGGCCGTGGTGCTGGTGATCATAGTGACAATCACAACTTTCCTGTAATTCAGTAATGAGGGTCTCCCCACCCAATTGCTCACTGCCCACCAGGAGATCTTCAGTAGCATGATCTCCTAGCCAATCCAATGCTTCTCATAATGAAGCATTGGATGACAAGGCCTATGGGCGGCAATAACCACACTGTGAATGCAATGCCTTTCACAGAGAAGCATTTAATCCAATGTTTCTCAAAGAGAAGCACTGCTTTCTGATTTGTGCTGGGTAACAAAGTTGCTGTATGATTGCCAGTTTGAGGGACACAACTTGACACCTTGATTAATTTTTCTTGAAATCAGCAATTTTAAAAGTGTGACAAAGGTGACTCTCTGTTAACCCCTAAAGCACTTCAACAAACATACTGTTCCTGTCAGAGGCAATTGATTGATTAGCAATGTAGGCCTTATTTTCCAGGTAATTTCCCACTCACCTGAACAACTCACATACTTGGGAAAAATGTTTAAAGTCTCACACAGTTTCAAGATGTCCACAACTTCACTAGCAAATGTATTCATTTCTTCATTTGCTAATGTGACGGAGCTGCTGTACTCCAACTGTGTACCTCCATCAGGTCAGCTTCTTCTCTGCCACCAGGAGCTCTGGAGTGCTTCAGACCCAGTCGTCAAAGCTTGATTGTGATCTCTGAGACATCTTACCCAGACCGAGTTGCAGTGATTATAGCTCGAGCAACTTTCTCTCCTATAGAGCAGTGATTATAGTAATTCAGTGATTATAGCCATATTGCCCCTTCCACCCAAATACTAATTGAGACATAGCATAGGGTGAAACACAACTGACCTTGATGGAAAACAGCACATCTATTTATACCCCTAACAGCCTCATTTACATACAGAAGGGTTACAGTGGTACACAAAGTTCCACTCCAGGACCTCCACCGTAACTCCATCACAAACAGCATAGCGAGCCCAAGTCAACCAATAGCAGTATGGATTTAGGATAGCAACCAATTACACTACAAAGATTAATTACATTGCAACTAATGTGAATGGAGCACTGTGGCTACGTGGAAGAGTGGGGGCAGACAATAAGAAAGGCTGGGGAACACATGGGAGATTTAAACATTACACTAGTAAGTGGGGAAAAGTGGCAAATGCATACCGGGGGAGAAGTAAATAGTCATAAAATTGCCCCCCCATTCCCACTTCAACAAAAACAGAACCCCTCTCTATGCCAAGGCCCACAGTTGGTGGAGAGTAGGCTGGCCCATAGTCCACTCCATGTCCCAGCATAATGGAGGTTTCCATTACAGTTAATAGGTACTACATTTTTTCAATACTTAGCTAAATATAAATAGAATAAAACTTATTTTAAAGATTATAATTTAAAGACCGCTTTAAAGCAGACCTGTTATTTTTTTACCTAACACATTTGGACCTATTCACTAGGCTATTGTGGAGAATTATCCAGGAAATTACAAATTTTATAGCAAACCACCCAAGTCAAAACATAACAGTTGGATAAGTCATCTAATTCTGAAATTCTGATGTTTTTTTGTATCTGTAACGCACAAACTGCAAAACAATGTCAGAATAATTCACTACCATATAAATTGTAAAAAGTTCAAATCAAATTAAACATTTTAAAGTAAAATAGCCAAACTGAAGAAATTCTCTAAAACAGCTATGCTTTCAGTTCAGTTATACTGGCCTATAGATTGAAATTCACTTTGAATTTATATTCCATTCGTAATATATTCCACTTTCTAATTAAAGCTGTGTAGGACCACGGCAGAGGCTATTCACGCTCTTTTGTCTGGTCTGTCAGAGCTGTTCGGAGAGCTCAGCCAACAGTGAGTAGAGAGGTCGGGAACTTAAAGTCATATCCCCCCATCTCTGGGATGGACAGAGATAGAATGCATTGTAAACAAACTTAAAATATGGTGGTGAACAGACAAAGAATGAGGGGTGGAGAGAGAATTGGGGATTGGGAGGTGAATCAACAGAGAATGTGGGTGGACACAGGGCTGTATCTACCACGAGCCAAACAAGGCATTTGCCTTGGGCGTTCTTTCCGTGGCGGCAAAAAATGCCGCCCCCAAATGCCCAGGCTAATGCATTGTTTGCCTCGTTTTACAGGGGCCCAAGAGCCCGTCGGCAGGCCACCTTTGGGCCCCCCCAGGCAGGCAGCCATCTGTTTCCCAGGTAGTAGGCAAGGAAGCACTTTCCCCTGAGCTCTCCTGCTCAGCTCCCTCGCACGACCCGCAGTGATGCCGGAAGCTGGAATATGACGTCACTCCAGCTCCCGGCATCACTCTGCAGAAGGCAAGGGAGCCGAGCGGGGAGATTACAGCTCCCTTGCTGACAGCTAAGCGCGGCCGCCCACCAGCCTGCCTGCAGATCCGCCCGCCTTGCTGCCCAGCAGCCCCACCGGACCAGGTGAAAAATCCACCCAGCTCTCCCAAAAGTAGGGAGGCAGGGTGGATAAAATTATAATAATTGTAAATGTTGGGGGAAATGTGTGTGTGTGTGTTGTGTGTGCTTGTCAGTGAATGTGAGTGTGTGTGTGTCAGTGAATGTAAGTGAGTGTATCAGTGAATGTGAGTGTGTGTGTGTGTTTCAGTGAATGTGAGTGAGTGTGTGTCAATGAATGTGAGTGTGTGTGCGAGTGAATGTGTGTTTGTGTGTCAGTGAATGTGTGTGTGTGTATGTGTCAGTGAATGTGAGTGAGTGAATGTGTGTGTGTCTGTCAGTGAGTTTGCATCTGTCTGTCAGTGAATGTGTGTGTACTCTTCCTAAACAGGGAATAACCCACAGTATGCAATATGTGGAAAGAAAAATATAGGACTGTAAGGTCTTAGGCAGGAGAGTAATAGAAATGGGAAGTAGTCCCTACCTTTAATAGTCCTAAGGAAGAACCAGTATAAAATGAAGAGGAAAAAATAGGGAGGTAAGGGTAATGGAAGAGATGTGTCAAAACACATCAAAACCCAGACTACTATCCAGCTAAAAAATGCCCAGACTAGTCCACTTGATACTGTTCAGGCCTAGGCTACATTAAATCAAAGCTAAAGGATAGCAGTACCCTGGCGCTGTTCTCCAGGAAATGTTTGCAATGGTTTGTGTCTGTCTCTGAGTCCTGCAGGGTGTTGATCCTTCTGTAATGCTGGCTAAATGGTACACAGCTTCTGCAAAGCTGAAGATGCCAGAAACCATTTCTTATGTTTATTCATTGTCCAAATAAAAAATAAAACAAAAAAATCTTACCTAATGAAGAATACTGTTCAAGGCTGCAGCTAATTAAAATGGCATTTAGGACTAAAAAAAAAAGAAATTGTGAACTTTTAGAGAAAAGCATTATACAGTGACTTTAGTCTAAACAGAAATGACTAAGTTGTAACTACCTTTTTGTTGCACCTCTAGCTGGCGCGCAGCATTTGTTGCCTCAGGGCCATTCGACACGCCTCTCACTTCACTGAGGTCACCAGGTTGCCATGTTTAAAAAAAAAAAGCAAAACTGTCAGTATCTGGGAACTCTGCATAATTTGGTGACATCAATGTTGGGGGTCTGATGGCCAGGGGTGGGGGTGCTATCCCTAGTGAGTGCTGACATCCTCTCCAGGTAATTTTTTGGTGATTTTCCAGAATTTTCTGTTATGTCAATCCTTGTGATCTACATCCTGTGATGTCACGCATAAATAATTATTTATGCAAATTAGTATGGCCGGTATTTTTTACAAGAAAGGTGAATTTCAGTGAAACATGAACACAGTCAAAATGGGTATTTCCTAAATATGTTATTGCAGGGGGAGGTGTGACCGTGCTGCTCTAAAGTTACAGGACTCTGCAAAACACTACATTTTCATAATAAAAATTATAATTAGGGAACACTTCCTGCTACCTTCCCATGTCACACCCCTTTGCGCAGGGTGTTGATACTAATCCAATGGTGTTTAGGTTCACCCTATATATATATTCCTTTTTGTGGTAGTAGGTGCCCTGTCGTGGTTTCTGTTACCTGAGAGTGCATTTTGACATTGACTATTATTCCCATTCCTAGTGCAGTGTAACCAAGAGACCGCTAGGATGCCCATCCTATTCCTCACACTATGGCCAATTTTAAGCTACATTTCAGGACAGAGTTCAAGTTTTTGAAAAGAGTGGGTGGGAGCTAACAAGAGGGGGCTGAATCTACGTGTCGGGATGGAGAATAGCACTGCACACCCCACTTCTCTACAGAGCACCTGGGTGGTCTGCAACCACCCAGGATCATCTCTGGCCATAGAAATGAATAAGACAAGATCAACGCTAAGTAACAACTGGATTCCATTCTAGATGGTAGAAGTTACCGAAAGGTTAATACTCATCTTTATTCTTGGTTCAGTTTGGTGCAAGTTAGTGACTGCAAACTCTCAACAGTATAGGTCCTACAGGGATAAGACATGTATTCTATGTTTCTGTACGTTTGAGCACTAAATCCTCCGTATAATCATGGTGTTTGCAGTTTTCATTAAATATTCTAAATGTGGCAAGTCAGTTGTAAACAAACACTTATGAGTTTATTCAGTAAACAGCAAATTGTAGTGAATGGAAAACCATATTGCAAAATTTAGGCTAAGTTAGCCAAGCTATGACTGTAAGAGAGTTGGACATTTTCCCAGATCAGCATTTATTTGACTAACTCTTTCAGTTCACTATGATACGCTGTTTGGATAATAAAGCTTCAAAGGCAATTTGCTCAGACTATTGCGGGAAAAATGTCCTGGTGGAGTTGCTGTGACAACTAATTTAAAGGTATGTCTAATTTAATTTGGAAAATGGTAAACGCTAATTAGTGTTTGGTATTGGTGGAGGCAGACATGAGTAGCATACACATGTCAAAGGCAAGGATGGTCCATATTTTCTTAGCTGCAAATCTATTAGCTGTTGGTATTCATGAAACTTAAAGTAGCACTCCTGGCATCATAATAACATCATCAACATTAAGTTGTTATGGTGCCAGGAGCTCCCAAGTGTTGGCTTACCTTTAGGTTTCAACACTGTTTAGGGGTTAAGCCTGATTCTGTCCAAGCCTTCTGTTAGAAATTTCAGAAAGCGATAGGACAGGGCATGTGTAGCAGAACAGCACTGGAACATAGAATTTGGAGTTAAACTTTTGTGATGATGTTGTTATGGTGCCCAAACTGTTCCTTTAATGACTGCTTTTTACAGACAAACGTAGGAACAAACCCAGAGCTTATTGCAGTATGTCAGCAGGACTGCATGTGGAAAGGGTTAGGCTAAACACCCCTTTACCCTAGAACAAAAGATAATGTCCCATCAGGCCGTCAGCAATATTATATCATAGGGAGAGTATATAGGGTAAATCTGAAGAATTCTTATGTAGTCATTTCCAAAATTACTTTGAAAAAAAAAAAAATTATTTTAAAAGTGATGATTTAGGCCAATTATATGTAAAGAAAAGCTAAATTCCAGAAATAAAATGAGAAATAATTAACTGTGAAAATGTGTATTTTTCACTACTTTTTTTTTTTTCACCGCCAATCATCTTAGGGTGGGACGGAGCTAGAAATGCCATATTCTATTCATCTTTGCGGAGTTTCAGTCTATACCAGATAAACCCACTCGTTTCTTGGAAAACATATAACTTTTAAATATAGGGAGAGTCCCTTATGACAGCAAAAACAAACTAAGGACAGTAACATTTGTACTTGGGTTACTACAGATTGATTCCCACAGTCTGATTTTTAGATTTTATGTAAATGTTAAAAGTCTAATTTTGACAGAGAAACCTGCTTTCAAGTCTGGCGGCAATGCCCTCAGATTCCAAAATGTTGGGTTCACATGCTCACTTTGATCAACTCTGCTTTAAACATAAAACTTATTTGTGACTCTTGTATTGTTCTTTTGTTTAGGTCATCTAAAATATATACACGTAAATTCACTAAGAGACTTAAATAGTTACACCGCTGCTGAAGTCATTTTGAACTTGTCGCTGTTTACAGCTTTCAAGAATAAGTATACAAGAAAAAGGCATGCCAAGGTCTGTCGGATGTGAACACAAAAAGGTAAGGATAGTATTAGACTAGTGACCTATTCTCCTCTTCCTATGTTATTTCCTGTCCATTGATTACCTCCTCTTTCCCTATTTAATTACAAATATTTTCAGTTTTACTGAGCTACTAATTTACCAAGCATTACATTTAAAGTAATCATTGAGTGTCCAACATATTTAGCATCATTTATGGCTCCACCATCATTAACTCCACAAACATTAAATGGACCATCTAAAGAACTACTGTATTGGTTATACTGCTTAGTGGGCCCTGGTGGCATACCAATTTAATATTACATCGTTTAAGAATAGTTTGATATAAACAGAAGGTCTTCTCAGCACCGAGAGTGCTCCTATATCAAATGCATTCACAATATGGATTTAAACATTCACATATTTTATCAAGACCAGTTTCATCCAATCTAGATCACATTATTCACCAACATTTTCAATTATTGCCTAAATTATCTAA
Organism: Pelobates cultripes; assembly: GCA_933207985.1. Classification (NCBI taxonomy): domain Eukaryota; kingdom Metazoa; phylum Chordata; class Amphibia; order Anura; family Pelobatidae; genus Pelobates; species Pelobates cultripes. The sequence goes on along the minus strand of OW240918.1, from coordinate 56,420,255 downwards.
ATTTTATTTAGTTCAGTACCTTGGATACTCATTTATATGGTAGTTTGGCTCGTCCGAATATTGTCAATGAAAAAGATTCAGAGAAAAATTTTGACAAGCCAAAAAAATATGTGTGAAGGGTGCAGCGTGTGTGTGTAAGAAGGGTGCTGTGTGTGTCAGGGTGTTCTTATCTGCCATCACATTCTATGAGTCTAATTCTCTTTGTCTGTTAACTCACTGAGGGTTATTTTATATATATATATATATATATATGTGTGTGTGTGTGAGGGTGCTGTGTATGTGTCTGATGGAGCTGTGTGTGTGAGGGTGCTGTGTGTGTGTGTGTGTGTGAGGGTGCTGTTTGTGTCTGAGGGTGCTGTTAGTGTGAGTGTGCTGTGTATGTGTCTTATGGTGCTGTGTGTGCGTGAGCGTGCTGTGTGGGTAAGTATGCTGTGTGTGTCTGAGGGTACTGTGTGAGGGTGCTGTGTGTTTGTCTAATGGTGCTGTGTGTGAGGGTGCTGTCTGTGCGTGAGGGTGATGTGTGTAAGTGTGCTGTGTGTGTAAGTGTGCTGTATATGTATGAGGGTACTGTGGGTGTCTGAGGGTGCTGTGGGTGTGAGTGAGCTGTTAGTGTGAGTGTGCTGTGTATGTGTCTGATGGTGCTGTGTGTGTATGAGGGTGCTGTGTGTGCATGAGGGTGCTGTGTGTGCGTGAGAGTGCTGTGTGTGCGTGAGGGTGCTGTATGTGTGTGAGGGTGCTGTGTGGGTGAGTGTGTTGTGTGTGTGAGTGTGTTGTGTGTGTGAGTGTGCTGTGTGTGTGAGGGTGTTGTGTGTGTGTGAGGGTGCTGTGTATGTCTGATGGTGCTGTATGTGTGAGTGTGCTGTGTGTGTGTCTGATGGCGCTGTGTGTGTCTGATGGTGCTGTGGGTTTCTGAGGGTGCTGTATGTGTGAGAGCGCTGTGTGTGTGTCTGATGGCGCTGTGTGTGTCTGAGGGTTCTGTGTGTGTCTGAGTGTGCTGTGTGTGTGTGTGAGTGGGCTGTGTGTGTGTGAGTGTGCTGTTAGTGTGTGAATATGTCTGGAGGGATTGTGTGTGTGTGTGGGGGGTAAGATGTAAATATGTCAAACACTGATACTAGCAGCATCTACTGACAGTTAAGAGGAATCGCCTAACATCAGTTGTGTAAAAGCCCATTTAAAAAAAAAAAAATACATGTTTGTTTTATATTAAAGGACCACAATAGTGCCAGGTAAACATACTCGTTTTCCTGGCACTATAGTGTACTGAGGGTGCCCCGTCTCTGGAAAGGGGAAAGGGGTAAAAACTTATCTTTTTCCAGTGCTGGGCGGAGAGCTCTCCTCCTCCGATCCTCCTCCTCTCCGCACATTCGGCTGAATAAACACGCGCGGCAAGAGCTGCGCGCGCATTCAGCCGGTCGCATAGGAAAGCATTTGCAATGCTTTCCTATGGACGCTTGCGTGCTCTCACTGTGATTTTCACAGTGAGAATCACGCAAGAGCCTCTAGCGGCTGTAAATGAGACAGCCACTAGAGGATTTGGAGGAAGGATTAACCCATTTATAAACTGTTTATAAAAAAATAGGTTAACCCTAGCTGGACCTGGCACCCAGACCACTTCATTAAGCTGAAGTGGTCTGGGTGCCTAGAGTGGTCCTTTAATCCAAGTGTAACAGTTTTAATTTTGTTCTTTTTTTTAGATTGTTTATTTGCATGTGATGGTACATAGACAGTCATGAAAGGAAAGCGCATAGTTTTGTACAGACAATATTGTGTTAAACACAAGAACAGTCCAACGCACACACCATGGCATTATATTCAAGATTAAAAAGTAAGAGGAAAAGAAAGAAAAAAGATAAATAAAGAAAAAGAGAAAATAAAGGAATATGGAAAGGGAGAGAGAGAGAGAAAAGTGGTGTGCTTCCTCTGTTGGGCCATGAAAAAGGGATCCAGCACAGAGAAAGAGAGTGGCTCATATTGCAAGAGGCTCCTCCCATCGCCACCATACCTTACGAAATATTGCAATGGTTTCACTTTTACTCCTGTTAAATAATACTTTAAGGTTGCTAGAAAGCTACAATATATTTTAAAGATTTCTTCATTATTTAAAATGTTCCATTGCATTCTGAAATGAGTAAGCATCATGTAAATAATTTACAACAAGCATAATTAAGCATACAGGAATAAAAGGTGACGAGGTGACCCCTCAAGCAAGCTCACAATCTGAAAGAATTATTCAAACGGCAATAAGGAATTAAAAATACACTGCCAATCAATCTAACTAACCTGATTATTCACATCAGTAATATAAACCAAGTGACACATACAGTAGTTGCTGAGTAAAATCTAGTATCGGGGTCAGAGCAGACCTCAGGAGGACTAGGTGTGTGAGGTGATATTAGGTGAAGTAGGAGTACATTGCTGTAGGTGTAAGACTTAATTACTTATTGACAAACTTTCCCAAAGAAGCTGACGTTGATGAATGTTTTTAAGCATTAGGAAATTCTAAAACACAGGGAAGGGCATTCTGTATGACCTGAACAAGATGTGCAGGTGGGAATGAAAACACAAGTCTCTCAAAGATTGTCTGTAGAGCGGAAGGACTTGTTTTGGAAAATTGTGTTAATTTAAGGTTGTATATTCTCCCAGGTACAGAACTTTGTAGGTAAGATCCAGGATACAAAATGGAATCCTAAAGGACAAATGAAGTCAATGTAAGATGTAATAGAGAGTTGCGGTAGAAAGAAATCAATGAGTTAGAAAGACAAGCCTTCTAGCAGTATCGATTATCAAGTATGAGTTCCAAGGTCATTCATTTATTTGGTAGCTTGATAAACATAGGCTTGCAATAGTCCGCATAACAGTTAAAGTGTAAGGCATTTAAAGCAAAAAAATGAATTCCGTAATTTTTATTAATATTTTTAAATGTGTTTTGGGGAACATATCTAGTAGAGGGACAGGAAAACGTAATCGCATTTTATAATTTTGCAGACTTGTGCGTTCGGTTACAAGCAAATTGCTTTTCGTATGAGTTTTGGACAATCAACGGGTCATCTGAATCCTGTAGCTCTGATAGCCATATGACACAATAATGAATCAAAACAAAATGGAGAGTGGATGAACAGTTTTGTGTGATTCATTATTTGCATTTCATTCTGTTGTGCCAAAAAAAAATAGATGATTGATGGGGAAAAAAATGATTGATTATTAAGTGACAGGTACTAAAAGTTGATTTTATTCAGCGATCAAGTGAGAAGTAAAAACAAGGGAAACAGTCAAATAATCCATATTTATATAATATGCATATATAATATACATTATTAGATTGTTTTTGTGCGCCTCCTCTTTTCCTCTATTGGTTACTTTTTCTCATTTGATCTGTGTGCCAAATAGAGGGGGGAGGGGGAATCAGTAGATTTAGAATATGTTTATTCTTTGCAGTACACTGATTTACCTTTTTTTTGCATCTTTTTGATTCATCCAAATAATTTCCCCCAAAATTGTTGAATCGTCAAAGTTCTACAAACTAAAAAAAACAGCCACATACATTTTTTTTTTTTTTTTTATCAGACAAATCAATTCAACCAAACCACATTTTTTACAATAGGCTTACCAATAATATCCAAAAAGAAAAACACAAGACATTGCTCTAGAGTCTAGACCAGGGATAGGCAACCTTCGACACTCCAGATGTTGTGGACTACATCCCCCATAATGCTCTAACACCCATAATGCTGACAAAGCGTGTTTTGTTTACTTACTTGGATGTAGTATATGCTGTATAATATAATTATTTATATACATATATATGTATATTTTATTTATAATCTTTATATAACTATTCCTCTTTTGCAGACTCTCCATTTAAATATTAGTAGGTAAAATACACGATAATAATGGTTAAATAAAAAGAGTATTTTAGATAAATATTCCCACAGAAGAAAGTGTAGGGCAATGTTTTTTTTACCTTTTTGACAGGAACCCAATTTGCACACTCAAAGGAGGAGTCTGGTAACTTATTCATTAATTGTAATATAACATATAAAATACATTTTTCAAATACGTTTTATTAGACCCTTTCGTTTATCAGAGGGTTCTCTAAGACTATACAGCAGTGCTGCTATAATAAACAATTTATTATGGAAAAGTATTTGGAAAACCACAAATTTGGTCATAGATTAAGAGCCGCTGATGTGGTAGAATCCTGATTTCACAAACATTAATTCTCCACTTTGATACTTTATTGACAGAATGTCCCCGCCCAATCCAATGCTCCTCAGGCAAAATTGGTAATGTACGGCCAGCCCTGTGCTTAGCCAATAAAATGAAGGTTTGCCACAAGAGCCAAGGTTGACTCAGTTCTCACTCTGTCAGGAAGACTGCCACTAAAGCCATATTTAACTCTGCAATATAAGCGTTGCTGTGTCTACTATTAAATTAAACTACTCCTGCACCCAGGCCACGTCATTGATATGATATGTTCTGGGTGCCTTTAGTGGTCTTTTAATATTATACCTTATTGGGTATGTTATAGAATGATGTTTAATAGTAGACATAAGCGTTGCTGTGTCTACTATTAAATTAAACTACTCCTGCACCCAGGCCACGTCATTGATATGATATGTTCTGGGTGCCTTTAGTGGTCTTTTAATATTATACCTTATTGGGTATGTTATAGAATGATGTTTAAAAGTGTGTTAGATATCTCACTGATAAAAATATGTCTATAGAGTTGAAACAAGACATACACATCTTTTAACTTCTCCAATTAACAGGACCAATAACTGGACTCTTTCAGAATGAAGGATTACATTTGTTGGCATTGTAATATAATTGCACAATTCTTGACAGTATCTGCAGTAAATATATATCTATTAGTGCCATTATCTTCTGCGAGAGCAAAAACTCTACAAAACCAGTCCTGTGAACATATGTCCAAAAAAGATAACTGAACATAACCAGCCACAACATCTATTATGTTCTTGAGTGAGTTGCCATGAAGTATTGTAATATGGCATCTTATTGGTGTGAGTACCACTGAAGAAAAATTGGAGATTTCTATAGCACCTACTCATGAGTAACAGCAGGATAGTCAAATGCTGTTTGGTTTATATTTGAGATCATCATTGGTAGCTGCTGGTGATATGTAGACATCTTCAGAGAGTCTTTTATAAGCTTACATTTTATATTATAGGAATCCTTTTCTACAATTTACTATTCTTATACAATAAATACTATAAGGCATATTAATAGAAACATGGAAGCACTTTACTAGTATTATTTATATACAGTTTGCTCTGGAAATATTTGGACACTGACAAGTTTTGTTATTTTGGCTGTTTAGCAAAATAAATTCAAGTTAGAGTTATAGAATGAATAATAAAATAAAGGACTTAAAGTGTAGTCTCTCAACTTTAATTTGAGGGTATTCACAAATTGGAAGAAGGGTTTAGGAATTAAATATAATATGTAGTCCCTTTATTTAAAGGGACCAAAAATAATTGGACACTTGACTCAAAAGCTATTTAATGGAGAGGTGTGGGCTATTCCTTCTCTATTTCTTCATCTATTAAGCAGGTAAAAGGTCTGATGTTAAATCCAGGTGTGGCATTTAAATTTGGAAGCTGTTGCTGTAAACCCACAACATGCAGTCAAAGAAGAACACAATGCAAGTGAAACAGGCCATCTTTGGGCAGGAACATTAGGAATGGTCAAATCAACAATTTGGTACATTCTGAAAAAAAATGCACAAGCGAGCTCTGCAACGTCAATGGAAGACAACACTCGTGGATGACTGTAGGATTCTTTCCATGGAAATAAAAATTCCCCTCACAACATCCAGCCAAGTAAAGAGCACTCTCCAGGCATCGGCAGGCATATAATTATCCAAGTCTACCCTAAAGAGAAGACCTTCACAGGAGCAAATACAGAAGGTTCACCACAAGGTGCAATTCCATTCATAAAACTCAAGAATAGAAAGTCCAGATAGGACTTTGCCACAAAATAAAAAGCCAGCCCAGTTTTGGAACAGCATTTTTTTGGACAGATGAAACCAAGATGAACCTGTACCAGAAAGATGGGAAGAAAAAAGTATGCAGTGAGCTTGGAACAGCTCATCATCTGTAAAACACGGAGGAGACATTAGGATGGCATGGACATGCATAGCTTCCAGTGGCACTGAGTCACTAGTGTTTATTAATGATGTGACAGAAGACAGAACAGCAAAATTAATTCTGTGTATAGGGATATATTGTCTGCCCAGATTCAGCCAAATTCAGCAGTTGATTGGATGGCACGTCACTTTACAGATGGATAATGACTCAAACCATACTGCGAAAGCAACCCAGGACTTTTTAAGGCAAAAAAAAGTGAAATATTCTGCAATGGCCAAGTCAATAAGCTGATCCCAACCCGACCCAGCATACATTTCACTTGCTGCAGTAAAGGTCTGACAAAGCATCACAAAGGAGAAAACCAGCGTTTGGTGATGTCTATGCGTTCCCGATTTAAAGCTGTCATTGCCTGCAAAGGATTCTCGACAAAGTATCACAATTTTTTATTCATGATTGTGCTAATTTGTCCCATTACATTTGAGTCCCTATATTAAGTGGACTGTGTATGAAAATGGTTGCAATTCCTACAATATTTTTGTTCAACCAGTTGAATTAAAGTTGAACGTCTGCACTTCAATTGCATCTTGGTTGTTTCTTTTAAAATCCATTGTGATGGTGTACAGAGCCAAAATGATGAAAATTGTCAGTGTCCAAATATTTCCGGACCTAACTGTACATCCATCATGTTATCTAATATATATGTAGCAAGTGATTTGTCAATCTCCCACCCCAAGAAAATAACAAAAAAATAAAGCAAAACAAGGAAGTAGATAGAAATCTTGACCTCACAAAAATGCAGAAGAATCATATATTTGATGTGAATATAAGTCATCGCATTTCATTATTTATAAAATTAGATTTTACTGGAGCGTCGGACTCAATTGTCCTAATGTGGACCTATAATCTGAAGCAAACATTTTAGAGTAATCAATATAACACTGGCCTGGTTGCATGTTGAATTTTCTATAAAGCTATAATAAAAATAAAATAAAGATAGCTTTAATGACCAACCTGCCCGCGAGCTGGCAGGTTGGAGCGTTGCCGTGCGTTACCATGGCAACGCTCCGACCTGCCTGCTGTTCTCGCGAGAGGAGAGCGCCTGTATCTTAGAACATTTCAGAAAATGTATTTTCTTCTATTTGGTATCTGTTAAATTTTTGTTATTTCTTGACATGGATTTTATTTATATGAAGTTGTTTAGTTGTAAGAGCAGCAGCACAGACCTTGATGTAATTCTGTACTAGGCCCAAATATTATAAAATGCTTCATGTTCCTGTTCACAGGCTTTGCGGAAGCTTGTAGATTGTGCAACCAGGAAGTAACAGGAACGGTTGTTTGACTGACAGCTGGAGGGGTGGGGGTGGAAATTTATAAAAGAGCCATTTTCTATTGAAATCTGCACTTTTTCTAAAATGAAAACAGAGGGCTCATTCTTCACACATAATGCATTTCAGAAACCTAAAGTGCTTTAAGTATTTGGAGTGTTCCTTTAAAGCGGCTCTGTTAACTCACATAAAATGTTGAGTATGTCATAAAGACAGAATATCTATAAAATACTCATATTCCAACTGAGTTGGAATTTCATTGACATTCTAGCACGGTCAAAAGTCAGTTAAAAGATACCATAAGACAAACCTGGTCTTATGTTTCATAAAGCAATGTTAATTCCCACATGCGTCGCTGGCGACAGCTGTGAGAATCAGGCTAATTCTCGCAAATCACGAGAGTTACTGAGTTAGTTACTAAAATGAGCATTCAGAGTGAATTGCAAAGTTAAGGCCAAAATAGACAAATTGAAAACATTATCGAACTCAGCTATGCTATCAGTTTTAGTACTCTGGTCTTAAAGGGACACTATAGTCACCCAGACGACTTCATCTCATTGTGCAGTGTCCCAGTCCCATTTAGTCCTGCAATGTAAATCATTGCAGTTTCTGAAAAACTGCACTAATTACATTGCACGACTAAGACCGCCTCTAGTGACTGTCAATCAGACAGCAAGTATGGCACTTCCTGCTTGCTAGGCAACTTTAGGTCACCTAACTGACGCTGGACATCCTCACGCTCTGCATGAGGACATCCAGCGTCAGTCAAATCCCCATAGGAAAGCATTCAAAGCAAAGCTTTCATATAGGGAGGGCCTAAACCAAGTGCAACACATTAGTCTCCCTCTCAGGTGGCGTCAAAAGAGACGGATTGCTGACTAAATGAACCACAAAGGAGGAGGGGTATGGGCAGGGGGTCAGATTTGTATCCCTTACACTATAGAATCCCTTTAAATTTGAAATTTACATTAAATTTCCTTTGAATTCTCACTTTTGTGTATAAACGTGTTAGTCTATGGAGGCCTTCTGTGAAAGTACAGCACTGACTGGTTCAGGAGCCTCTATGGAGCATACCAGTTTTTAATTGGATTGATCTGCCAAAAAAAGTTGAATATTTTTAAAAGAGAAACCTCCAGTTTTTATATTTTTACAGAAAAAAAACACAGAAAAAATAAAAATAACAAAAGGCATGCACATCTAAAAAAATTATTTAAAAAGTAGCTGATTCAGAAATAATGGAAATATATGTTCACATTAATTCTGTTCACAGACAGCTTGCTTCAGCTTGTAAAACGAGACACCTCCCTCAGAAAGCACGAATCTTAGGAAAAAGCAGAAACAACATTTCATGCAATATTTACAATTTAGAGATTTGGTGAAACATCAAAAGAGTTTTTTAAATTAATTTTGGTGTTATGCAATGTAATTATTTAATCTATTCCACTTCTCTCTGGGTATTGTAACATGATCCCCACCTGGTTTCTGGTTCGCGATCTATTAATTCAAAACTTAGCTGTGATACATGTATAACATGTGTTAACAGCATCTTCTAATGTGATGTTTCAACAACATATAATAACTTTAAGAGGTCTATAATGATTTTTTTTCACACGTGAAATCATTTTTATATGTATCTTATTTTCCTTTTTTAAGGATCAATAATACGTTTTTTTTACGAGTCGATCTCTCAGATATATTAATGCGTTAAATAATATCATTGGATAATTCTTAAGATGTAACGTCCCTGGAAATGCTTACCTTAGACTGTGCTAGTTTGTTCATAAAAATGATAAAACAACTACAATACTTTCATTAGCTATTTTACATTTTTTACAATTATTTCATCCTTTAAGAAATTACTGTCTACTCATACTTTTACACTCTTTTTCAGCTTTATTATTGGTTCCTCAGGGTAACCCCGTCCTAATTGCCTTCTACCTCATCAGTTCTCTGTCTACATATTTTAACATTCTTCATAATTCTATAAGAACTGTCTCTTTTGGAGTGACTCAACGTACTCTTAGCAGTGTGCCTTCATTTTCTGAAAGGTTGTTATGATCACTAGGTTTTACATAATGATCTGGAGCAGGGCCGGACTGGCCCACCGGGATACCGGTGCGCGACCACCTAGTGTGCAGTAGCCCGAGCCGCAATTACAGGATGACCGGCAGGAGGGGATGAGCTCCCCTCATTCCGGTCACAGAATGTAGCGTGGCCGAGCAGGCAGACTGCGGTAGGGGAGCTTCTGTTCCCCTACCCGGTCTGACAGGAAGCAGGAAGCGAGAACGACTAAAGGTAAGGGGGTAGGGGGTAAAATAAAGCTTTTTTTTAATATATATATCAATGCTATAACCCCCCCATACACACACTACACCTCCTCCCCCCCACCAACAGCACCCCTCCCCCCCACCAACAGAACCCCTCCACACACACACAGAACCCCTTCACGCACACAGAACCCCTTCACGCACACCGAACCCCTTCACGCTCACAGAACCCCTCCACGCTCACAGAACCCCTTCACGCTCACAAAACCCCTCCACGCACACACACAGAACCCCTTCACGCACACAGAACCCCTTAACGCACACAGAACCCCTTCACGCTCACAGAACCCCTCCACACACACACACAGAACCCCTTCACGCACACAGAACCCCTTCACGCACACAGATCCCCTCCACACATACACAGAACCCCTCCATGCACACAGAACCCCTCCATGCTCACAGAACCCCTCCATGCACACAGAACCCCTCCATGCACACAGAACCTCTCCACGCACACAGAACCCCTTAAGGCTCACAGAACCCCTCCACGCTCACATAACCCCTTAACGTTTACAGAACCCCTCCACGCACACAGAATTCCTCCACGCACACAGAACCCCTTCGCACTCACAGAACCCCTTCACGCACACAGAACCCCTCCACACACACACAGAACCCCTCCATGCACACAGAACCCCTCCATGCTCACAGAACCCCTCCATGCACACAGAACCTCTCCACGCACACAGAACCCCTCCACACTCACATAACCCCTTAACGTTTACAGAACCCCTCCAGGCACACAGAATTCCTCCACGCACACAGAACCCCTTCACGCACACAGAACTCCTTCACGCACACAGAACCCCTCCATGCACACAGAACTCCTTCACGCACACAGAACCCCTTAAGGCTCACAGAACCCCTCCGCGCTCACATAACCCCTTAACGTTTACAGAACCCCTCCACGCACACAGAATTCCTCCACGCACACAGAATTCCTCCACGCACACAGAACCCCTTCATGCACACAGAACCCCTTCACGCACACAGAACCCCTCCACACAAAAACGGCACTCTCTCCACACACACACAGCACACACACACTAAACAACTACACACACTACACCCCCTCCAAATACACACCGCACCCCCCACACACTGAACCCCTACACACACTGCACTCCCCACACACTGAACCCCTACACACACTGAACACACACACTGCACCCCTCACTGTAGTCTGTGTGTGTGTGTATTCACCAGTCTGTGCGCGTTCACCAGTCTGTGTGTATATTCCGCAGTCTCTATATGTGCGTATTCAGCAGCCAGTGTATATATTCAGCAGTCTGTGTGTGTTTTTTGCGGTTTGTGTGTATTTAGCAGTCTGTCTGTGTGTGTAAGTATTGTATTTGTTGGAGGTACCAATAAATATAAGCCTAATTTTATTGATAATTTATATTTTTATTTCTTTGAGTGGTTGCGTAGTCAGGGCCCCAGTGCATTGGTTTGCCCAGTGGACTAATATGCTGTTACGATGGCCCTGGTCTAGGGTATGTGTGTGCTCTGATGATCATGCTCCTACAAAATGTAAATGAAAAGACACTCATGTGAGTACCAGGAAGGGGATGAGCTGTAACAACCAATTCTGGCCAAGAAGAGATTAAAAACGTATGTATTTCTCTGTTTTGTTTTGGGTTTTTTTAGCAATTTTTGTATCGCTAATGGGTGTCCCATTTTTATATTTTCAAAATCTGGTCACCCTAGACACATGGAAGTTTGAGAGGGGGCAAAGGGACACATGCAGCAGGGCTGGGAGAGCTATATGGACACATGGAGGACTGGGAGAGAGGGCTAATGGGACACATGTGGGGCCTACTGGATTATATGCAAATGCACATCTGCGTCTGCTTACAATAAATCTGCTCTGCTTTATTTTGAAACCCTATAAGTGCTTTCTTTCATGTTTGAGTGCTAGTTTTCAGTTTTTTTCCCGCTTCCATATGTGCGCACTATACTGGCGCGATGCATTACGGGGCTGGTATGGAATTTTTTTCCAGGGCTGCTTTTCATTCCCAGTCCGGCCCTGATCTGGAGTCAGTATATGACTATCATTGTGTAAAGTGGTAATTAAATCATCACTCTCCGTATCACTGACCTTAGAAGTAAACGTAGTTGTACTTGAAATACCATTCATATTTTTTAAAAAAGGACCTTAAGGTAGCCCCGATATCAAAGACATGCTATTATTATTATTATTTATTATTATGGTATTTATATAGCACCATCAAATTCCGCAGCGCTCTACAATGGGTGGACGAACAGACATGTAGTTGTAACCAGACAAGTTGGACACACAGGAACAGAGGGGTTGAGGGCCCTGCTCAATGAGCTTACATGCTAGAGGGAGTGGGGTAAAGTGACACAAAAGGTAAGGATAGTATTAGACTAGTGACAGTTGCAGAAGAGGAATCAATCAGGAGCTATTAACAGTTTAATTTGATACGCTATTGATGCATCATCTGAAATACAAATTCACATTCTCTTTAAAAAAAAGTATCTTCATGTATTTTTCATTGGAGTCCAACCCTTTTACCTGGCACTGCAACCTTTCACCCACCATTGGTTGAGGATAGTGGAAATATAAAGAGCATTAAAACACCCAGACAAACCAACATGAAATGTGTAGAACCATACCTCATTGTACAAACTCAAATATCCATAATGGTTTCCTCTGATTTTTGAGTAAAATTACTGTGATCTTTCTCTACTTATTTGTATTTTAGCAGAGAGTACATTTGGGCTTCTTCAAAAAAGTAAAGTTCTGCCAGCAGTGGGATCCACAGCAGAGCATTTCAGAGAAGAACTTCGAGATTTAAAAAAAAAAAATGTGGTACCTGGTTTCTCATACATATTGCCTTTAGTTTCATTGCTTGCTGCCCCATTAATTTGACGTACGTTTCTCTATATTCCATCATCTGTGATTTGATCGGTCCATCCCACTTATTTTTATTTCACCTTTCTATCTCTTACCTCACATTTATTTTCATATTTCTCTCAACTTTCCATTACATCTTGCCTTTGTTTAATCCTACACATTTCTTCCAGTTATTCTACCACCTGAAGCCTTGTCAGGTTTCATTATGATGGTTGACTGAATTTGTGTCAAAGCTGTTTTCCAGGAAGCCACATGCAGTGCATTAACTCCCTATATCTTTGGTGGTATAGGTGCCAAAGCAGAGGCAGCTATGCTTTCCCACTGCCTGTCTCGACTCAGGTGTGGGATCCAATTTGTTAAACAAGAAGGCTATAATATGAAGTTACACATGTGATCTAATAACGGGCATACTGCATGTATGATGATGTCAGTATGTAAAATGATTTCTAAAAATTACCATCCCCAAATGCTTTACTTTAAGAGTGAACATTTGCCCCATGCCCCCTGCCATTACTCAGCCAGTTGTTTGATAATTTTAAAGAAATATTATTATATCAAACAAATGTAATCTATTGCTACAGTAATTTACTGGATTGGGCTGCTATCTTCAAATAGGAAGTTGTTTACAATGAACCTTAAAGTGAAAGATATAGGTTTGCTGTTTTCTAACCATCTGGCTTGACTTGTGTTATACAATTACGTGTTTATCCCCTTCATACTAAATGCTCATAGTTTAATTTATTTCCATTACCCCTGTGTTCTGCTGAGAGCATCAATCATGTTTTCAGTGGGTGTTACACTTGCTATAAAACACAACTATCCTGTATGAGACTTGCTTCCCATAACAGGTTAAAAGTCCCTAATACTTTATGTTGGCTTTCTATAAATTAAACTGATCTGTATATCCATTCTCAGATTGCCTGACCAAAGCTTCTGCAGTAAATCATTCTGACTGTTTCTCTCCTCTCTTCGTGCCGCTGATGGTGCTGTTCTCACACTGAGCCTGGCCCTCCTCCCTGCTTCCCTTTGCAGACTTTGCTTTCCCTTAGGTTGAATTCAAGCAGGAGATACACACCAATGATAGCAGACATGTAGAGCAGAGCCTTCTTATCTCTGTGCTGATTATCACAGGTTCCACATAGACTGAACTGACAGAGAGGAGCAGGTAACTGATTGATAATGTGTTCTGACTTGGCAGTTATCAAAGTGATCAAAACCCAAATATTTCAAGATTTTTTTTTGCCGCTGCTAACACCACTGAAGTCAGAAAACTCTTTTGAGTTAAAACTGGGTCTAAAAGGTGATTTCATTGTTAATCTTGCAATGTTGGCACAACAAGAAAAAATGAAGGTCGCTTCGACTGGCTTTCGATTACAGAGAGCCAAGTGCTTGGATTTAGCTAATAAATGACAGATGTAATTGACTGAGTAATTACTCAAATGGAGTATTCAAAAGGCAAAATCTGGACATTGTTCATGCTATTGAATAATGTCAGGATTTTGCAGAGAAGGCTCTGAATGAGCCTGAAAATTGTCTGTAGATTATTCAGACTGAATACTTGTTGGTTGAAGAACTCGATATGAGGATTTTTAAAATCCAGGCCTGGTTTTAAAATGTCCAAACTTTTGAAATCTGGCAATGATTGGTACGCACTAACCACAGCAGTTTATACACATCATATATAATGATTTCAGCCACCCGGTAGTGTTCAGGATCATTAAAAACCCCACCCTGCCATGCCGCGGGTGGGGTATGTCTACTAAGCAATGAGCAGCCATTGCTGCCCAGTCGCTATAAATGTTAATGCCCACAACAATTTTAAAAATAATGTCCGAATACTTTGCATAGGATTTGGATGCGTAAGGCACTGTTTTTAAACTAGATACTGGCAATTGCAGATCGTGCCAGGTTGGCTGAAATCCAACCAGAAATAGCTTTAGTAAATACGAGTATCAACATTCTGTTCTGAATTCGGCCATGATCAGTTTGGACAAAATCTGGTGTTTAATAAATGACGCTGTAAGCCATTATGTGCCACATGTATGTTGCAGTATGTGTTTCTATAAGGCTTTCAAATAGACATTTTGTATAAGTAACGGAACTCCCTGTCCCCAAAGTGGGTACCTCCACCAAGGACCGCTTCCTAGTTGGAACAGGGGACAAACTGCAGCACTTCTTGCCCTCAGTCGCCGTAGCTTGACTGTGGCCCTGGAACCTCCACCTCCTTCCTGAGATCAGAAGGGAAAATTAGCTCTGACACCTCTAGGCACTCAGTCCTGAAAACTCTGGAACCGAATGGGGAATTAGATCTAGTCCTTACAAGAACTTTCCCCGTTGAATCCCCTGCAAGCTGGAACAGCAGACACAGGAGTAAATCTTCTTTCCCTCCAATAACAGGACGACACACAGTTTTGGAGTGTACGCTGGAATCTCAAGTTTAATGGAACACACTGGCCTTTTATACAATTTTCCAGGCCAGAGGAACACCCTGGACCTGATGGGGCAAAGGAACACAAAGGACATACATTTTGTGACACGCCCATATACAGCACACAATTCCTCCACTCTGCCTAGGAGATAATTGAGTAAAGTCCTGTAAGTAACTCAATTATCTCCTGGCAGAAAAATCACATTTTCACAAAGTTCAGAAATTACCCCAAAATCCATCACATCCACTGATAGCCCTGATCTGGGTGAACAACATATCCAAAATCACCTAGATCAGTTCAGGGGTTCAGGAATTTCCTGGAAGTCATAGTTTTGACAGACAGCAAGCATGGCCCCATGCCCAAACCAGTTCCATGAAATCAGTGCTAACAGTCGGTCAAGTTTGGTAGTCTTTTACAGGTTTCCCTGCAGGGCCCATAGTCCTCCAGGAGCTTGTGGCAAACTCACTTGAAAAGGGGAGTTTGTCACAGTGTACATGTATATTTGTTGTGCTATCGATTATTAGTAGTTATAGTTTGGTTAAAATGCTTATTTGACAAGTCAAGAGAATTACATTTTCAAGCACTATTTGACCAGTTAACATTCCAAACCCCATAAAACCTGTACATTGTTCTTATTAAATTTAATAAAACTATTAATATTGATATCGGTGAAAGGGCAATTTTTGTGTGAGAAATGCAAAAAAACATATATGAACACTAACTTTGGCCAGGGTTTGTGACTAAGCAGCTCCTAAAAAAGACTGGACATATCCCATTTTACATACCCTGGGTTGTCTCCTTTAGCAAATGGTATGCTATGATGAGGGTCATTTTCAATCCTGGGCTGCCATACGGTTTCAAATGCAACATAGGCCCAGCAAACCAATCTGGTAAATTTCGATGTATATAAACAGAAAAGGGAAAAGCCCTATATCTGACCCTGTAACTTTCCAAAACCACATAAAACATGTACATGGGAGGTACTGTTGTACTGGGGGGACATTGCTGAGCATAAATATGAGTATTTCATTGCAGTAAAAACAGTATTATAACATTCACAGTTAAAATGCCTTGTAGAACTTGAAAACTAACAAAAAAAATCTTAATTTGAGATTTTATTCATGTTACATTGTGTTCCATATATAAATAGTTGATGTAAAATGAAAGTCCTATTTCTCCTGAATACAATTATATATAATAAGTGTGGGTGCACTTAATATGAAATAAGTGAATTATGGTTGAACAGAAATATAGCTCAAATTCTAGGTTTTGTTTCGTTTGAGAACTTAACCCCTTAAGGACAATCGGATCCGTCCTTAAGGAGTTAAACTCACCTGTTGTCTTTTGGTTGTATTTAGTTTTTGTTTTCACTTTCGTTGTATGTATTGGGGATGGCTGCCACCCAAGAGTAGTGTGAGTTTCATTTTGCGACTAATTTTCTGTGCCTTTCTATTTACTTTTCTATTATATAGCTATGCCCATCCCATTTGTGTCCTCTTAAAGGACCACTCTAGGCACCCAGACCACTTCAGCTTAATGAAGTGGTCTGGGTGCCAGGTCCCTCTAGGATTAACCCTTTTTTTTATGAACATAGCAGTTTCAAAGAAACTGCTATGTTTATAATAGGGTTAATGCAGCCTCCAAATCCTCTATTGACAGCCGCTAGAGGCGCTTGCGTGCTTCTCACTCTGAAAATCACAGTGAGAACATGCAAGCGTTCAGCTTTCCTATGAGACCGGCTGAATGCACGTGCAGCTCCTGCCGCGCATGCGCATTCAGCCGAAGAGGAGGATTGGAGGCGGAGAGCTCCCCGCCCGGCGCTGGAATAAAGGTGAGTTTAACCCCTTTCCTCGCCATCCAGCCCGGTGGGAGGGGGTCCCTAAGGGTGGGGGCACCCTCAGGGTACTATAGTGCCAGGAAAATGACTATGTTTTCCTGGCACTATAGTGGTCCTTTAAAGTTTAACAAATGTGCAGAGGTTCATTAGAAAACCCCTTTGTGTCTTATTAAAGATTTTGCCTTTTTAACCATCATGGTGACTTGTTACCGTAGAGATTTGCCTTAACACGGCAGATGAGCTTACATTCACAGTTGCAGTGGTACTTAGAACCTTTATTATTTCAAAGTGTATATGGATTTGGGATAGCTCACTGATAAATTAATTTTAGTTTTGTTCTATGTATTAGAGCCGAAGAACCATAGTCATTTCTGTCACCCAGGCGTAGTAGTAGTAGCAGTTTGAGCACATGGCTAATTTCTGTGTTTTATTTCCATAATAAAAGTTATGTTTGCTTGAAATGCTACTGCTTGACCTTTAGTCATAGTGCATAGTGGGTGTGCACACTAATACAAAACTCACTTAAAAGCACGGGAGAAAACCTTAGCTGAAAATATTATTTGCCATATTCATTCAGCAAACACAATGTATTGATAAAAAAAAAAAAACTGTCCTGTGACAAATATTCTGTTATGCTGACTAATGTTCCGGTTCTGAAAAGTGGGAAATTGCATGTAAGAAATAGGAGGCCAAGCACTAAAAAGAAAAAAAGAAGAAAGAAAACGTTTAAAAGACTTTGTGACCTGTTAAAATTAAATAAAGCAAAAATCCGGAGGAAAAACCTGTCTGGCAACTTCATAAATTTCCTGCTGTCAAGGAATGGGATGGTTAATTTAGCTTAGGGGGAAGAATGTTAAAATAGCCCAACTCTTTGATTTTCATCAGCCTTGCAGATCCTTCGAAAATAGTCTTTACTCGTGTGACGTAAAACGCAATGATTTAAAGGTGATGTTTGCGTCCAAGTAAGAGGGAAGGGTAGGAAATCACCCAGCACAATAAAACTGCACTTTGAACTACTTGTTAACTCTTCTGGTTGCCAGAAAAGAACTGCATTGGCCTCATAGGGTTAAAAGGACACACCAATCACCATAAACACCTACACGTCTTCCTTAGTTTAACTGAAAAAGTCTCTTTTTCGTTACACAGAATTAATTAGCACCGCTGCATTTCCCTGTGATAGTAGGTCACCTCTCCACACTGTCCTGTCACATGAAATCTATAACTTCCCCACACCTGTAGAAGAATGTGAACAGCATGCACTTGTAATATAGACACAATTCGTACAAGTCCCTAGTAACTGTATGGGCTCCCTATATCTGTAACATTACCTGCCCGAAATTCAGGGAGCCATCCCATTCTAGGACTGTTGGAGTTAATTTTGCCTCTAGTAGGCATTAATTTTGATAAGAATGCTGGACTGTCGTGCCAAGTTATTTCCATTGATACTTGCATAATTTTTGCTGTATGAAGATGCCATCATGCATCCAACTGAGAAGTACGAGGCCGTTCTAGCGATGCAGGATTGATGCAGCTGATTACCCACATACACTTTTTTGACCCAGCCACGTTTCTGTATAGCCTGACAGCAGGCCATTGATATGATGAAGTCCCTCTGCTATTTGGCCTTTGCTACCTCTTGTATTTGTTGACTTGACTCATTCTGACCTGGTTTATTTATCTGTTGCTGTGACTTCTGATGTCAATGACCTAGGCTTGTTCTAACTACGATTCCTCTGCTTCTTCAGAAGTTCTTTGCATTAAGCCCGGCCAAACTAAAGCTCAGTAATACATCTCTATATTTTCCATCTCTTCCTTGTGTGTAGGATCCTTAGGTAATCCCGAGACTGATCCTTTGGTAATACCTTAATAAGAGAGACACTAAAGCAGTCATGCACAGGCACAGCCCATAGTCGTTTTATTCATGAAAAAACACACTAGAATAAAACTATTTTCCTGAAGATAACAGCTTTAGGAAAACTTAGTACTATGACAATTGTCTGCCAAGTACTGTGAAATTGGTCGATAAGCTGTTCCACTAGATCTACTTGCAATCAGGTGTAATATAATTCAAACTAGCTACCTCCTATTAATGGCTTCAATGTGCATATATTGTATAGTTATTGTATACAATTATCGAGGATGGCAAGGTTGAAGTGTCCCAAGTATGTATTGTTCAAACCTTAAAAAATCATCTTTCACTTTCATCTCTTAAGCAAATCTTTACCCCTTGTCCACAGTGTCCAATGAAGCAGGACTCTGGTGGGTGGGGTGAAAGGGTGGGCCACTGACATGAGTCACATAATCATCACCACGCAAAGGAATGGACATGCCTAGAAATGGCTGAAGAACTGGAAGGTCAGTCTGCTGTGAATGTATCATGGAGGCTGGCAGATTAGGGGCGTACTACGCAGACAGCAAACGATGCACATGCTCTATGCTTTCTAATTACTTTCCTTAGCACTCACTTGTCGACTCCTGTCCTAATCTTCTAGTCAGCAGGCAGAAGCTCCTAGTATACAGTTTGGAACAGAGAAAAGATGGATGTAGTGAGTGTAAAGGAAAGATGACATGCTACTATGCTAGAGAGATCAAAACACAAGTTTTTTTTACATTTTATTTATCAATGGGCTTATTCCATGGACAAGAGCCTGGCTCGTCAGCTCCATCAGGTCCTATGTAAATCCAGCCTTGCACACACCAATAAGAATGGACAATATTTGCAGTGCCAACAGACTAGAGCTATGATACTACTTTCAATCAACTAAATACAACAAACAGTCTGGCTACACAGGAGATCTGGAACTCTGTTCTATTAAAACTTCCTCTATCCACTCTCCAATCCATCATGAATATATCTGCTACTGCTCCTTGTTCACTTCAATCATCTGCTTCTCCATTCTGTCAGTCTCTCCACTGGCCCTCTAACAGTTTCAGAATGAAATTCCGAAACTTTGCCTAACAAGCTTTAACTAAAACTGCTCCCCACTACTTCTCTGGTTTTATCTACAACGAATCTCTCATCCATCTTCTTTCTGATCAGGACTTGAGCCTTGTTTCTACCCTTGTAACTTTCTCCCAACCACCCTCTCCAAGATTTCTCTATGGTTCTCACAAGTGCATTGCTTTCTATAAAAACATATAAAATTGGTAAGGGCACTAAAAAGACATTCAAAAGGGTTAAACAAAATGGGGGGAAAAAAACACTTTTAGACGATAACAAAGACAAAACACAAAGATTGAATTGATAAAAATGGAAAAATATTGATAAGCAGCTATACACTTAAGTGTCTTACACCATAAGGGGGAGAAAACACAAAACACACTGTTACTTAAAAGTGTATATAAAGTGGAGCGCAAAAAGATAGAATATAAATGAAAAAATATACTTATGTGGGTATCTTTACTTCAAGTTTGGGTGTTCCGTATATTTGTGTAAAGAAAAAAAAAAACAAGCTAATAATGTAATCCTGCTAAATATATAGCACGTATATATTGCGTGATATATATATATATATATATATGTATATATATATATATATATATATATAAATAAAAGGAGGATCACTCCTATCATTCTCATATAGCCTCACACTGAGGTGATTATATATAAATCAGAAAGGTGTGCATTTCATCAACTTTATTAACAATTAGAATAAAACCAATTATATAAAATATACATATATATTGCACAAAATAGGGGATTAAGACTGGCTGCCTCTTACTGGATTAAAGTAAGTGAGTATATGCAGCACTTCCGCCACTGCTCACGAAAGCCCATTAGTTGGTCAAAAGTGCTCAGCAGTCTCTATCTCCTGTCTCCCCTCATGCAGCTCCGTCTTTCTCTGGAACAGTTTGATTCAAAGTCAAATATGCCGCCAACTTCCTAGCCTCCGCCCACCATCTGGCGTCACTCCGCACATCTACACGTTTCGCCTAGGGCTTCGTCAGGACATGATTTGCGATGCATCATGTCATGGTATATAAGGGCAAAACACTACCGTCTATCTGAGTTCTTAAACTCTTATATATCCACATGAATAGAAACCCAGACAATAAAAACAAATATTTAAATGTTTATAAACAAGCCTTTGTTCTCCTTATAATTTTATCATTTCATACTACAAATATCCTGCTAAAAAGGAGGAAAGAAAAGAGGGAGAAGCATAAGTATAGTTAAATATACATTTCAAAAAAAGGTGGCAATATATAGGTGTTGAGCAACAATTGCCTTAAAAAGACCAATTTGAAGAGGGGAAAAAAATACAATTCATAATAAACAACAGGATAGATTAGAAATACATATAGAATAAATGAAAACAGTTTTAGAGTACAATAAGGATGGGACAGCACATTCAGCAGAGATGGAAATGTAATTTGTGGCGAAAATAACCTCGCCACTGGGTTCTGGAGGGCTGCGCCAAAAGGAATAAATAAGTACTAAAAGACAAATAATAAAATTTTTTATATAAATACAGTTAAGAGTACTTAAGAGTTGTAAAATACTTAAGAGTTATAAAATAGTCCCAATATATATTGGAGGTTGAACAGTAGTGGAAAATGTCTTTGGCAATACTTTAGATGATGGGGTCTCTTCTCTGTTTATAGTAGTCCTGTTCATCTCGTGATATAGAAGACACAAGAAGAGAAGACCAATCGTGCGGAGTGTAAAAAGTTAATATTTGTGAATAAAAAGTATAAATATTACACTCACATTTACATGAGCTATAGCCAGCTCAGGTGTAACAGGCATACAGCGGAACAATCCCCGCTTATGGGATATATGGATGCTTGTCCTCCGGAGGAGAATGGTGTCCAACTCTCAGGGAAAAGGGAATATAAAAACAACTGATAGTGCTTTCTGTTGACACGATATAGGAGATCTTAAAATAAAATAAAATGTACTCACAAGTAAAGTGCAGGCCTGACTGCACTCTGGTAACAGCGTTGGTGGTATAATCCCCACCTCAGGATAAGCTTGTTTAATGTTTTTTATAAATTGTGTATTTTATATAATAAAAATATCTTTGGCTATTTTCTGTGCCACTATCCTTTTACACACAATTTTATTTGATTTTTTCCTGGCATTTATTTGATTTTAGAACTTACTTAAAAAAGCTTATCCTGGAAATCGAAGTACGTTCGACTATTCGAACGCCATGGTATAAAGGGATATTTTCATGAATGGCGCCCGTTCATGCATTCGAATGGGACTTAGTCTTTTTTCTATGTGAAATAGTTGGTTTAAATAGGACTTCCACCTATCTTTTAAACCACTGGCCCAAATTGTATGATTTTTACATATGTTTGTATACTGATTATGCTGGTTCAGAATATATAACTTTTATGAAAATAACATGTATAGTTGGGAAGTTATGAATATTGTATAAAACTGTATATTTTCCTGCCTGTGATAATTAAGTTAGCCCATTGTGTTCAGTAATTATATCACAGGCAGAGGGGAGGGTTTGTGTGTAGTATTTGGGAGTGTTTAAATGTACAAGTCTGTCCTGATTGGTTTTTACAACATTATGTCCTGTATTCCACAATGTCCACGTGGGTGGTAACCTTGTGGGAAAACTTGTATATAAGTGCCAATAAACCCTCAGACTGTTGAGTTCCTGTTTTACACTCAACATACCCTCAATATAAAGCCTCGTCTCATGTGTGGGGGAAAAGGCTGCATCTACACTGGGGATTGCTATATGATATATACCTGGCTATAATCACTAAGCTCTTTTAAGAGCTTATTCCTGCTTCGCTCTCTGAAGGAAGAGTGGTTCACCCACTGGAGCCTGGTCGTAGGTCCAGGGTGGGTAGGAGACGGCGAGACCCCAACCAAGCTGCGGCGGTTCGTGGGGTCTGCAGTGCTTATGGTGTCAAGTGGAGTGCTTGGAGCCCTCGGGAAGTACTAGGAGCATCCATCAACGGAGGTACCAAGTCGGGGTGCCAGGTGATCCGTTACATCATTTATTAAATCAAGCCACATATAAAAATATATATAAATGTAAAAAATATCAATATATCTAAAAATCCATAAAATATATTAAAACTATTATAAAAAATTACAAATTTCAAAATCATTGCTTAATCCATTCAGGGTTAAACAATGTTGTAAAATCCTCCCCTCTCCAATTGTGATTCACCTTTTGAATGTAGGACAAGAAAGGTCCGCATTGTGGTGATCCTGAAAATGTACTGATTCCTGATGTTGTGCATATTTCCTTTTATTGTTATATATGTGCTTACATACCATAGTTCTTAGGAGCCTGATGGTACATCCCACATAGTTTAGGTCACATGGACAATTGAAACAATATACTGTATATAACACCATTTGAGTTACAAATGATACAACCTTCAATAGTGTATTTTTTGTTTTTATTCTTGTATTCCTTGATATGATGCGTATTGGTTTCTCAGCATGCTTTGCATTTCCCGCATACAAAGAAACCCTCATATTGTTTCGGAAAATTCCTACTTGTACTGTTTTCTTCCTGTTTATTCAGTACATTATTGGTTACATTTCTTTTTAGATTCGGTAGTCCTCTATGTATAATTTTTGGTTCTGATGTTAAAATTTCATTAAGGGTATGCTCTTATAATAATAAATGCCAGTTTTTTTAAACTACATTTCTTACTCTAAAATTGTGGCTCCCTGAAAATGGACAAATAAAGGGAGTTTTGTTTAATTGTTTATTATCGTCCTTATTTTCATATTTTAAAAGTGTGGACCCATCCGTATTCTGTACTTGTTCCATGCCTATTTTAAGAGAAGTAGCACCATAGCCCCTACATTTAAAATCCGAATTATTTTAAAAATCATTAATATTTGTACAATTCCTTTTAATCTTGGTTAATTGACTTTTCGGTATATTGTCTAACCAGAGGCTAAAATGACAACTTGTTTTTTCAATGTAACTGTTTACATCTACTGCTTTAAAAAAGGTTCTAGTTTTGATTATATTCTCTTCTACAAAGATGGTAAGGTCTAAAAAGTACACTTGAATCCCACTATAATTAAAATTAAAGAGACTCACCAATTATTAGAGTTGACATACTTAATAGAATCCTTAAGAATAGCCTCACTTCCCTTCCAAATAAAAAACAAATCTTCGATGTATTGCTTATAGAGCTCCAGGTTTGACCCCCAGTCAGCCTCTGGATTCATATATTGTAATTACCAATATGCCATAAATAAATTGGCATAGCTGGGGGCAAACCTGGTGAACATCACAGTTTTGGAGTGTTTTGAAACCAAAAATGGTTATTGTTGAAAATCAGTTCTATAGCTTCCAAAACAAATTGAATTTGGTTATCGGGATATAGAGAGGATTTTCTTAGAAAATATTAAGTGGCTTTAATGCCTAATTCACGATTAATAATGGTGTAAAGTGAAGAGACATCTGTGGTGACTAATAAATAGTCTTTCTCCCATTTAATACCTTCTAAAACTTGTACAACATGAGTAGAGTCCCTTAAATATGATATGCAGTATTTTACCTCCGGTTGTAGAACCTGATCTACATATTCTGACAATCCACTGAATATTGAATTTATACCACAAATTATTGGTCTGCCGGGGGGTTTATTAAGGTCCTTGTGAATTTTATGCAAAGATTAAAAAAAAATGGTATTCTCTCTTGCTTGCTATTAAGATACTGTACCTCTTTCTTGTTTAAAACTCCCAATTAAACACCTTTATCTATCAGTTTAAAAAATGTGTCTTTCAACTCAGTTGTTGGGTCTGTTTTTTATATACAGTATGTCTCATGACCCTTGAGGAGTCTAAACGACTCTTCTAAATAATATGTACGGTTCATTACAACCACAGCGCCCCCTTTATCCGCTGGTTTCACTATGATACTACTATCGTTTCTCAAATCCTTTACTACTTTTTGTTCCTGCAAAGTTAAATGTAGATGGAACATATTCAAAGGTTTTATTTGAGTCATATCATAGAGTACCATCTATTGAAATGTGACCATCTCATTAGACATAAGCTACTTTGAATAGAAAGAACATTTTTCTTTTAGGATAGTATATACCACACTGGAATGGTATTCCTCATTTTCTGAATTTATTTTTAACTTAAGAAAGAATTTCTTTAAACACAGGTTCCTATTGAACCTTTGTAAATCTATATAAAACTGGAACTTATTAAGGCCTTTTGTTGGGGTCATATTTCAACCCTTTTCTTAATAAATTAATGTGATCCTGATTCAAAATTTTGTCAGATAAATTAAAAATACCAAAGGATGTTTACATCTTGGTTATCTTCTCTTTTCTAATGTCATCTTCTCCCTCCCCTATTCCTTCCCTCCTCTTGCCTCTTTTTATACCAGAAGGAGTGGATGGGGAATTTATCCACGTTCTCCTTCTCCTCTCTAAAAAAACTTTTTGATTTGTATTCAAGTTTGACAGGGGTCAAATTTATTTTTGATGGAATGGCACTGTTCACAGTTGAATCCTTTCTCAACCTATTGTTTCCCCTGTCATGTCCATCCCCATTTGGTTTTTGGGTTTGTCAACTTGGTGTATCTGGATCCTTCCTACTACGCGTGTTAAAAGGGACACTATAGTCACCAGAACAACTACAGATTATTGCATTTGTTCTGGTGAGTAGAATCATTACCTTTAGGTTTTTTTACTGTAAACACTGTTTTTTCAGAGAAAATGCAGTGTTTACATTACAGCCTAGTGATAACTTCACTGGCCACTCCTCAGATGGCTGCTAGAGGTGCTTCCTGTGACAGTGCTGCACAGTAAGCAGCACTGCAATTTAGTGTCTCCACCCTCTGCACGCAGACACTGAACTTTCCTCATAGAGATACATTGATTCAATTAATCTCTATGAGGAGATGCTGATTGGTCAGGGCTGTGTTTGACTTATGTTGGCTCTGCCCCTGATCTGCCTCCTTGACAGTCTCAGCCAATCCTATAGGGAATAATTGTGATTGATTCAGACCACCACTTCTGATGATGTCAGCAGGCAGGGACAAGTCTGAGGCAAACAGGGGCTGAGCCAGGAGCTGAAGACTTGAATACAAGTGAGATTTTACTATATTTAGGGAGGCAAGATAGGTCCAGGGGGGAGTAGATGGTGGTTTTATAGGGTCAGGAATACATGTTTGTGTTCCTGACCCTATAGTGCTCCTTTAAATTGAGTGTTTTCTTTCCTAGTCTTCCTTGAACTATGAAATTGATGAGCTTGATGTACCCCCATAGTGCCTGTAACGCCTTTATACTTGGGGAAATATTTGTTTTTAGTGGGGTAATAATTTTCATTAGTATTTCTTTACCTCTTATTTTAATGCACATACGCAGTTTTTGTGGTATAATCATTTATATCTCGTTGGTATTTTTTTGTTTAATGGATAATACATCCTGTTCTAATTGATCAAGCATGGCTTTCTATGTTCTTAGTGTGTAACTGCATAGTTCGTCATACCTGCCATTTTTCAGAAGTATAAAATCAAGACGAGGTGGGAGGGTCTAAAGGTGCATGCCAGTGATGTCCCTTGCCCAAAATTGTTGGCCCCATTTGGAGAGCGGTTATGGCCCTCAGAGCATACCATACAGAGGACACTGCTGAAGTATAACGTGTCTTAGATTTTCTCGCACTGCGCCGGCTGGTACCACTTTCCTGTCCCCAGATGCAAGATAAGAGGGGGCAACATTGGGACAGGAGCCCCAAATTAGGACCGCTTGGCCAAAATAAGAACAGTTGGGGCAGCATGGTGTATGTTATGTTAAAATTGTAATGTAATGTCGGTTAAAGATCAACTTTTCTGTATTCCTGTTATGTTTTATAGCAAGCCATGGCATTACATAAACAAATAAATAATAATAAATAATAATACTTTTCTGAAGGTCTTG
Source organism: Pelobates cultripes (assembly GCA_933207985.1). Lineage (NCBI taxonomy): Eukaryota > Metazoa > Chordata > Amphibia > Anura > Pelobatidae > Pelobates > Pelobates cultripes. The sequence continues at coordinate 56,393,473 of OW240918.1, read as the reverse complement.
GACTAAAAGTCTAATAGACTGCTTGACTAAATGGGCAGGCTGAATTAGCAAGAATGTATCAACAATTCTTACCCCATTGTTCCATAAGTATTTATCAGTTGAATTCATCATAGAGCATAACATTATAAATAAATGCTATACCGCATGTTGTAATATATTGTATAAACATGATTGCAGAGTTCTAAACCATGTGTCCATGGGAAAATCAACCCCTTAAACTCCGGAGGGGAGATAGAAATGAACTGTCTTCCCCACTCCCTTTACTGAGCTTGCATACATTAACCCACACAGTTTTGTAATGCATTACACCATATATCATCTCTCTACCAAATCTTATCACTTTGGAGCTTATTCACTAAACAGTGAATTGTAAAATTAATTAAAAAATATAGTCCAAAACAGCGGACTGGAAACATTTTTCATCTCTGCTATTTCAGAGTAAAATTTGCAATTTCCTTATAAATATTCCACAATATTGATTCAATTAATAAAATCCTTTGTATATTTTGAATTTAAGCATGTGCAGAACCAATGCATCTATGTATATTTTTTTGTATAGCATCACTTTGTATCAATGGAAGTATGCATTTGCATGTATTACAAATGTTTGCAAATGCATGGTATTTACCTTTAGTGTAAGTGTGTGCATGCGGGGCTTGTGTATGGTACCACAGTTTGAGAATGTAGTGTGTAGTATGTGTGCTAACGCAAGCATACTGTCTAGTGCCAGTGTGTCTGTAGTATCAGCATGTGTGAATACAGACTTCTACATCTAGGTAGTAAGGGGGTATGTGAATGTGGGGTTCTGACTGTGAGAAGTACAATTATATGTGTGAATGTAGGTGGGTATATTTATCGCATGTCAGTTTCTGTGTGTGTAAATATAAGGATGAAATTTTATTAAATTGTGGAAATTGTATGTTAGTAAATAATGTTTGTGTAAATGCAAATATTGCAAATGTGCATGCATTTTATTTTTTGGACTCATTAGCCCCCACACCCCCCCAGTTTTGTGTCGTCTTATCTTCTCACATATCTTCCTCCCTTATGTCTTCCCATTTGTCTCTCCTCCATTACTCCCCAAGTGTTTCTCCCCATCTCCTTCCCATCTTTGTCTTTCTACCACTTGTCTATTACATCCATCTCTTTCTCCTGCTTATCTGTTTATCAACCCTCCCTCACTGGTAACTCTGACCTATCCTTTGCGAATACTGCACCTGCCACTCTCTACCCCCCTCCCCCCTATCCTCCACCTTCATTCTTCTATCCATAAGTCTCTCCCCCATGTCTAATCCCTCTCTCTTCCCTTGTCTTTAGTACATTTCTAAGCCCTTGTGTGTCTCCATTCTCTCTGTCTTTCCTCCTGTGTTAACCTCTATTATCCCAGTCTCTTTTCAATTACTACACTGTTTCCCCTCCAGTATCCCCCTATCTCTCCCCCATTTCAAGGCCCACCTGTCACACTGTCTCACACTTCTAGTTTTCAGTCACTTTGTGCTTTGTTCCCACCCAGAGTGAGCCCCATATTATTAGACTATTTTTTTTCCTATTCATATGAAGTGTGGCCTAGCGGCAATGCTCTTAAACTTCCTCTGCGCTTCCACGCAGGGCTCTTCAGAGGCAGCAGTGCTCTGTGTGGGAAAAAGGAGACAAAATATAGCTCACATGTCATACTCTGCTTCCACACCAGAAAAGCTCTGCAAGGGCAGGGCTCGAGTCCCGCAGGAAGGCGTGGGAACGGCGTTCCTGCGCTGTTTTCACAGCAGGAACGCTGTTCCCCCTGCAGGCACTAACCAGGGTGTGGCAAAAATTGCCGCCACCAAATGCCCTGTGTTCCCCTTGTCATGGGGGGCCACCTGATGGACCCTCCAGCAGGCGGCTGTCTCCTTGTCACACGAGGTGAGGGAGCTGTGTTCTCCCAGCTCTGCTACATCGCACCATATGCTGATGCAGGGAGCCGGAATATGAAGTCATATTCCAGCTTCCGGCATAAGTAGACAGCCCGCGCGACGAGAGGGATCAGAGCAGAGAGGACACAGCTCCCTCGCCGCATGTGACAGGGAGACAGCCGCCTGCCTCACTGCAGCTCCACTGGACCCCAGGGACCCATCTATGCCAGTTTTCCCAAAAGGTAGGGAGGGAAATATCCTTTTTCATCTCCCCATAAAATATCTGTTGGGGGGTATCTGTCTCCACATCTTCCCACGTCCAACACCCATAGATGTAACAGAAAAGTATCTCCCTGGACTGAAAAGGAAGGGAGGGCATGACTGCAGGCCAGCAGTAAGGAGGGGTGGCTATACTGGATAATTTGTTGCAATATGGAATATAAAGCAGGACAGAGGAGGGGCCTTACCAGTTGCTCAGTAAATTTAGGATTGAGAACTTGCTAATTTTAAACCATAGTATAGGGCCTAGTGATTTACCTATAGTTAGGTTTGGAGCAGTTTTAGTTAGGTTTGCAGTAGTTCTTATTTCACTATGGCATCTACTTCAACAACGGTGTCCCAGGAGGCGCTGGTTGCAATGCTACAGACTTACCTGGAGTCTCATGGCTCAGGCGCCCTGGATGCAGTGATGGCCGGCGTCGCTGGAAGTTCGGGTACTTTGATGTTGGAGAGGACGGCTGAAGACCCCCGTGCAGACGGTCGGAGGGCCCGGAGGAGCCCGGAAGGTTGGTGAGCAGAGTTCCGGTGCGGATCGTGCAAAGGAGGCCCCCCAGGTGAATGCCAGGCGCGGGCGCTCCGTCATTGTGTCGGGGACAAGTGCCCAAGATGGTGCCAGCAGGGAGGTGCGGTCATGGAGTCCGCCTTCTCTTCCGGCAAGACCAGAAATGTCATCATCGCGTCCGACGCATGGGCGCAGAAGAGTGACATTGGACGCACCGCCGGGGGGCGCGTACGTGACGCGGGCACAGCCGGAAGCTGCCACGTCACAAGCCCCGCCTCGACTTCCTAGTTTCGTTCGGAATAGCCCAGCAACTCTGCCGGAAGCCGGCAGGAGGGGCAGAATACACAGAGGAGAAGCCAGAAGCCCTGCCAGAAGCCCTGCAACTCTGCCACAGACAGGCAGGAGTACCAGGAGCCCTGCAGCTCTGCCACAGACAGGCAGGAGCACCAGAAGATCGTGGGGATGACGTATCTAGAGGCGAGGACTCCAGTGAGCGTCACAAGGATGCAACCGTGGCTCGACCGGTATCCCAATAGACGTGCCGCGGCGGTTCTTTTAGGGGGATTTTGGAAGGGTTTTTGGATCCCCTTTGTCCTGTCTGAGTCCTTTTGTTTCGTGGAAAACTTGAAATCGGTCCGCGGGATGGAGGATCGGTTACAAGACAAATTGGATAAGGAGATTCGACTGGGGCGGATGGCCGGCCCCTTTGTCTTTCCCCCCTTTCACAATCTCCGCGTGTCGCCACTGGGCTTAGTCCCCAAGAAAGATCCCGGCTCCTTCCGTTTAATTCATCACCTATCTTATCCGGCTGGAGGTTCGGTGAACGATGACATCGGAAAGGAGGTGTGTCGGGTTCGATACGCATCCTTTGATAGGGCTTTGGAATTGGTTCGGGCCGCTGGTGCCGGTTCCCTGCTAGCCAAGTCAGACATTGAGTCTGCATTTCGGCTTTTACCAGTACACCCCGAGTGTTTCCACCTCCTGGGTTGCCACTTTCGTGGTAGTTATTATTACGATATGTGCCTGCCCATGGGGTGTGCGATTTCTTGCTCATACTTCGAGATGCTTGCTTCCTTTCTCGAGTGGGTTACTGTTCAGCATTCAGGTTGGATCTCAGTCATGCACTACTTGGATGACTTTCTGTTTGTGGGCACTGCGGGGTCCCAAGTGTGCGTCGACTTGTTGTTTTCCTTCAGGGCGATAGCTAAGGAGTTTGGGGTCCCGATCGCCGAAAATAAGACGGTGGGCACGGTGACTGTGCTATCGTTTCTCGGTATCGAAATCGATACCGTGAATATGATTTTTCGGTTGCCTGACGATAAGCTCACTGTTCTTCTGGAATTAGTGGACCGGGTCAAAGGAGCTAAAAAGGTTCAATTGCGGCAGATGCAGGTCCTTTTGGGTCATCTGACCTTTGCGTGTCGGTTTCTGCCCATGGGTCGGGCATTCTGTCGTCGACTTTCGTTGGCCAAGGTCGGTATTCGGGAACTACATCATTTCATCAGGGTAAACAATCGCATGCGTGAGGATTTACGCGTCTGGAGTTCCTTTCTGGGCACCTACAATGGCCACTCATATTGGCTCAGGGAGGTTGCATCCAATGCATCATTGGATCTCTTTACGGATGCTTCCGGCTCCGTGGGATTTGGAGCGTTCTTTCGTGGTCAATGGTGTGCGGAGTCATGGCCGGTCGGCTGGAAAGGTAGGGATATCATGTGCAACCTCACCTTTTTAGAACTCTTCCCAATTGTGGTGTCCTTGGAACTTTGGGGTGATGAGTTGAGTGGTCATGTTGTCGTTTTTCATACTGACAACTTGAGCGTTGTTCACGTGATTAAGCGGGCTACCTCTGCCTCCCCTCCGGTGTTGGCCCTGCTCCGGCATTTAGTGCTGCTAAGTTTACGCTTTAATGTCTGGGTTAAGGCGTGTCATGTCCCTGGGGTATTGAATGTGGTGGCTGACTCTCTTTCTCGGTTTCAGTGGGACCGGTTTCGAGAGGCGGCGCCCGGAGCAGACCGAGTGGGTCTGTCCTGTCCTCCATCTTTATGGGACCTGGTTTTGGAGACGGTTGTTGGCGGATTCTCTATCCCAGGGGTCATGGCGGGCCTATCAGGAGGTATGGTCTCGCTGGTTGTCCTTGGCCGATAGGACTGAAGGGGTTTTATCGGAGGAGGGCTGGTTCGAAGCCAATCTGCTTCTCTTAGCCTCTTTGGAGTTTCAAGGTAAGTCCAGTGCGGTGGCGGTTCGTGCTATGTCTGCCTTGTCCTTTTTCTTTCGTTTTCTGGGTTGGAGGGATCTGTCCAAAGAATTCATTATTCAGAGGGTGTTGAAGGGCTGGAGACTTCGAAAGGGTAAGGATCGTCGTAGACCGATCTCGGCGGACCTGTTGGAGCTTTTGTTAAAAGTTCTTCCGAAGGTAGGTGCTTCTGATTTTGAGGTGTTACTTTTTCGGGTAGCCTTTTCTTTATGCTTTTTTGGGGTGTTTAGGGTGGGGGAGCTGGTGGCCCCTAACCTACGGTCGTTATCTCCTATGTTATTGTCGGACGTGCATCTGTCGGCCTTGGCTCTGGATCTTCGGGTTCGTCGGTCTAAAACCGACCGTGCTGGGTTGGGTGCCTGGGTGCGAATTGGTGCCACCAGCGGCCCCTTCTGCCCGGTGCGATTGTTGGAATCGTACTTAGCAGTTCGTGCGGGCCGGGTGGGCTCCCTGTTGGTTCATGCTGATGGGGCACCATTAACTCGGTATCAGTTCTCAGCTAAGCTTAGAGCGGCTTTATTGGCCATCGGTGTGGACGTTTCAGGTTACTCGGCTCACTCCTTTCGGATTGGGGCCGCTACCCAAGCAGGCATGTTAGGGTTGTCAGAGGCCTCTATTAAGCGGTTGGGCAGGTGGGAGTCGGGTCGCTTCAAGTTATATATTCGGCCGCATCTGTTGTAATGTTCTTTCTTGTAGGTTCCCCTCGTTTTGTCTGGATTCTGGGTCACTCCTATATTTATTGGGCAGCACGCAGAGCCGAGGAAAGGTCCTACGGGAGGAACTTAGGCTTTCCCTTTGAAGTGGCCAGGGTTCGGTGGCGTGGTGTTCGGGGTCTCTCCTGGGGCCAGTTTTTCACGGAATGCGTTCAGTTACGGAGGTTTGTTTCTGGGCCTGTTACGTTAGTGATTCACGCGGGAGGTAATGATTTGGGTCGGGTTAGGACGGTGGATCTTCTCTGGATGATAAAGCAGGACTTGGCCAGATGCATGGCACTCTTCCGAGACCTCATGCTTATTTGGCCCGAAATGGTTCCGCGCCCCTGTTGGCGGGCATTTCCGCACGCCCGCGGGATTGAGCGGGCTCGGCGAAAATTGAACATGACGGTTGCCAGGTTTGTTCGAAGTCTCGGGGGCATAGTGGTTCGGCATATGGAACTGGAAGGGGATAACACGAATTTGATGCGGAGGGATGGGGTCCACCTAACCAGTATTGGGCTTGATATTTTTAATTTGGGATTGAAATCGGGAGTGGAGTTGGCGCTGGCTGCGGGGGGCGCGATGCCGACCGGAGGGACTGGACGGGGTCGACATCGCGGTGGCAGTGTTCCTGGCCGGCGCATTGGAAATTGAATTAAATGGATGAGTCAACTTGGGGAGTCGCAGCCTGCCGAGGGCTAATGGCGGTAGGCAGGCTGATATGAACTCATGGACAAATAAGTGGTATCTGCCTGTTGGGAGAAGTCTCTCAACAGCTGGCAGTTGGATGGAAAGCTGGTCTGGGTCAAATAATTAATAAAGCTGTGGCCGTTGCCCTTACCCATAACTCTGGTGTAGTGTTATTATTTACGGAGGGCAACGGGGGGGATTTGGGGGGTGTTTTTCTCTGGATCAGCAGTCAAGTATCTCCCTGGACTGAAAAGGAAGGGAGGGCATGACTGCAGGCCAGCAGTAAGGAGGGGTGGCTATACTGGATACTTTGTTGCAATATGGAATATAAAGCAGGACAGAGGAGGGGCCTTACCAGTTTCTCAGTAAATTTAGGATTGAGAACTTGCTCATTTCCCACCCACCCTCCCTTATGGTGTTTTTTGACTGTGTATTGCGTTTGTTTTGGTATGTTTCTTGGTTCTGGTTTGTTCTTTCTTCTCGTTGTCACAGCTGCAGCGGTGTTCCTGGCCAGCGCATTGGAAATTGAATTAAATGCATGAGTCAACTTGGGGAGTCGCAGCCTGCCGAGGGCTGATGGCGGTAGGCAGGCTGATATGAACTCATGGACAAACAAGTGGTATCTGCCTGTTGGGAGAAGTCTCTCAACAGCTGGCAGTTGGATGGAAAGCTGGTCTGGGTCAAATAATTAATAAAGCTGTGGCCGTTGCCCTTACCCATAACTCTGGTGTAGTGTTATTATTTACGGAGGGCAACGGGGGGGGTTTAGGGGGTGTTTTTCTCTGGATCAGCAGTCAAGCTGTAATGAACAATGTTACTGTTATACCTTAGAAAAGTGGCTGAAAAAAAGCACACAAAAAAAGCAACATATGTTCCTAGAATACTTTTATAATGAGACATTATCTTTATCACATAAAATATATTAACTGCCCGGAAATGTTTATCAAGATGTAAGATTTCATTAGAAAAAGTTTTTTAATATGGGGTGTACCTGTTGGCTGCCCATGGATTCCGATTCTTATTGTTACAATTAGTATCAAAAGATATTATGGTTTAAATATTTAGCATGATTTATTTGATATATTTATTTATTTAACAGTTCTCATATAGCATTCTTATCCAGAGAACAATTTATACATCAAGAACATTTATAATTATACAAACAGGTAATAAATAATTAGACATATTAATACAAAACCCTCCCTTTGGGCTTAAGCCTCCTTTATAAGAACTTTTAATACGTGTCACCGGATGCCGGGAGGATTCGGCGTGCCCTGCTCGGTCCCCAAATGCCACGTGTCTCTCCACCTACCGCTGCGACCGCACCACGTGGATTGCGGTGTGCGGGGGAAGGGACACAAACACTGCCCATGTACCTCTCCTCCGGCGTACGGACCAAGTAGTGTATGTGCCATGTCCCCCACACTGTCCCAGGATTCCCCCCAGGCTAACAGAACCCTATGGCACCCATGCTGGTTTACCTGGAAGCAGTGTGGGTAACAGTGACTTTCAGCTAACAAACGGACATAGCATCCCACCCACATAGGGAGGTGTGAACAACTTGTACGCCAGCGGGGCCTTCCACTTATATAGGCCCTTAGACTCCTCCTCATGGGCTTTCTCTGTTTAAGCACAGACCACCCTAAGGTGTGTGCTCAGTTGTTTAGTTGTTCCCCTAGAGTACAGAGCCAGATCCTGCCTTAAAGGACCACTATAGTGCCAGGAAAACATACTCGTTTTCCTGGCACTATAGTGCCCTGAGGGTGCCCCCACCCTCAGGGACCCACTCCCGCCCGGCTCTGGAAGGGGGAAAGGGGTTAAAACTTACCTTTTTCCTGCGCTGGGCGGAGAGCTCTCTGCCTCCTCTCCTCCTCCGTTACGCCCCGCCGGCTGAATGCGCATAGGAAAGCCTTGGTTAAACCCTGCAACCCTGTTCCAGCCTTAATTAAACACTGCATCCCTGTTCCAGCCTTGGTTAATCCCTGCAACCCTGACCAAGCCTTGGTTACCCCTGCATCCCTGTTCCAGCCTTGGTTAACTCCTGCATCCCTGTTACAGCCTTGGTTTAACTCCTGCAATCCTGCTGCAACTTTAATCAGGGGAGGGCTGGCAGCCTTAGGCCTGGGGGGCAAATCCAGTCAAGTGGGCCATTGCAACACAGACACACACAGCGAGACTCACTGACAGGCACACAGACACACACACAGAAAGACACACTGTTACAGGCATACTGACTCAGACAGACAGACATACTGACACACACACACACACAGACATACTGACACACACACACACACACACAGACATACTGACACACAAACACACACACAGACATACTGACACACAAACACACACAGACATACTGACACACACACAGACATACACCCAAACTTTACACTTTTTTTTTTAAATTCTTTATTTTTGTTGTGCAGGTGGGTACAAGATACCAACAAACGCCACAACGGCGTATTGCAAGATTTATACATGTTAGACAGTGGCATGAAGAGTCGCACATATTTTGTGTTTTTTATCCAGTATCCAGTATAACTAAACGATTGTAGTGCCCTAGTTAAGGTAAATGAAACAAGTAGAAACTATGTATGTGTGACAGTACTAGATGAGCTGTATTAGTGTGGTTAGATCTATGTGCTGAGTTACACGCTAGTTGAGTCGTTATCGTAGTCGCTTATGTAGATGCTATTGGTTAGCACAGTTAGTTTATCCCATCCACACTTGTATAGGTGTAAATATTGGTTGTGCGGCTACCTGTTGTATGGACCGGAATAAGTATGGACATGGATACTCTACACGTGCATAGGACATCAGCTTATCACAGTTGCAGAAAACATTTGCTTGTAACAATTGCATAAAACCTTTGCATATACTATTTGCATATAACATGTGCGAGATAGTTAGTAAGAAAACGTAGTAGGGTATTCAGCTTAGGAGCGGGGTCGTGTGTGTGATGACAGCCTGATCTGCTAAGAGGGTGTGTGCACTATGGTGTATATTGTGTGCTCCTAGATTACCTCTCGACTTGGGGGGGGGGGTTGTCGGTCAGATAGTAGGCAGTCGGGATCTACTCTGGGCCTCTGCCTGTCCATCAGTGGTTGTGGTCTGATGTGGGGGGGAAGTTTTTAGAGTCCCTCATAGTAATGGTGATGCATGGGGGAATGTCCAAAAAGTCTTTTGGTGGTCTTCTGGTCTGGTTCAGGTCGTGACCGCTGTGTATTGTTCCACTTGAGGCCTCCTTGGCACGAACTCCGGTGCTCTGGTTGCATCCCGCCCAAGGGGATATGTGGTTCTCGCTGGTGGTCCCGCTGGTTGAATGGAATTCAGGGGGAGGTCCAGAGTGCCTAAGACCTCCGTGGCTTCATGTATGTTGCTTACAGCGTGTGGCACGTCTCCCCTCATGATGTGTAGGACGTGAGCTGGGCCCCAGCGGTACCTGATTTGGTTGGCTCGTAGCACTGCAGTGAACTGTTGTAGAGATCTCCGCCATGCTAATGTTCCACTTGAGAGGTCTGGGAAAAATGACAGGGTCATGTTTTCAAAGGGGTATGCCGTTTGCTCCCTGGTGGCCGCTAGGACTGCAGTTTTGTCCCTCAGGTTTTGGAATTGGAGCACTATGTCCCTAGATGCGCTGGGTGGTGCCCTGGTCTGTCTCGGCAGGTGGAATATGCCATCTAGCGTAATCGCCCTGGCTGTTTTCGGGGGCAAGAGTGCGGTGAGGAGCCGCCTGGCAAAGTGTGGGAGCTCTGCGTCAGGGACTGAGTCAGCCACCCCCCTAACCTTTAGGTTTTTGTAGCGTCTTTTATCTTCCTGTAAAGAGAATCGCTGGTCCTGTAGTTGGTTCTGTTTTTGCAGTGCACTTATTGCAACTTGGAGCTCAGTTATTTGAGTGGTATGTGTTGTGGAGATTCCCTCCACTGCCTGGAGTCGGCCTGTCAAATTTTTCAAATCATTTCTTATCATAGCCACATCGGCCGCGATTTTCCTATGGTGCTCAGCCATGAGGTCTCCTATGGCTTCCAAAGTTACCGGCTTGGGGTCGTTCACGGGTGGCTGGGTCCGTGTCTGCACTGGTTGTTTTAAGGCTGGGGCTGGGGCTGGTGCTGGGTCTCCCTCCATGTCGTCCGAGGACCCCTCGTAGAAATCCGAGCAGCCGCCGTGCAGGGACGCCATTTTGGAGCCCGCGGCTTCATGAGCCTGCCGCCAGAGGTTCCCGATATCCATGCCGGGTCGGGGCTTGTCCGGCTTTTGTTTTTTCATTTTTCTCCCCATGTGGTCCGGGGGGGTTCTGGGCTCACTTTGCGGTGGATTCCGCCGATGCCCAGGTGTGGAAAGGGTGAGTTTTGCTCTGGCTTAGTCCGGAGCTTCTCCGCCATGCGTCCGTCTGCTTCCCTGGCTTAGCTCCGCCCCCCTCCTTGCCTTTTCCAAACTTTACACTTTTAAAACCAGTAGACAGGGTCTGAATAAAGGGACAGGGCTGTAGTGGGGGGACAGGGGCTGTATTGGAGGGTATAAGCTTTACTTGGGTGTTTAGAAAATGTAGGGGGGGGGGTGATAGGGGCTGAGGAAGGGGACAGGAGCTGACTGAGGGGACAGGAGCTGACTGAGGGGACAGGGGCTGAGGAAGGGGACAGGAGCTGACTAAGGGGACAGGAGCTGACTGAGGGGACAGGGGCTGACTGAGGGGACAGGGGCTGAGGAAGGGGACAGGAGCTGACTAAGGGGACAGGAGCTGACTGAGGGGACAGGGGCTGAGGAAGGGGACAGGAGCTGACTAAGGGGACAGGGGCTGACTGAGGGGACAGGGGCTGAGGAGGGGAATAAAAAAACTAAAGTGTATTCCCCCCCTCCCTAAATCCTACCTTAGGCCAGGGAGGGGTGGGCAGCAGCCAACAGGAGCAGCAACCAGCATACAGCAGCAGCAGTCAGTGAAGTCGGCCTCTCCTGATGTCAGGAGGAGGGGGCGTGACTGACTTTGCTCTTCTCCCAGACTCCCCAGCGGTCCTGTGAGAAGAGCAGTGGAAGTCACGTCCCCTCCTTCTGACATCATCAGGAGAGGCCAGCCGACTCCACTGGCTGCAGGCTGCAGAAAGAGTGAGGTAAGTTGAAAAATCTGAGTCCTCAGCCAGAGGCAGGGCCGGAGCCAGAGGCAGGGGATTCTGATTTTTCCTTTTTTTGCTGGATTCGGGCGGCCCTGGGTTTGGGCGGCCTGGGGGGGCAATTGCCTCCCTGCCCCCTTTCCCAGCCCGCCCCTGACTTCAATCAAACCTGTTATCATTTGCCCAGTGCTGAAACTCTGGTAAAATACTTTATTTTTCCTTAAGGAATTTTTCCCTTATTTCCCTTATATATTCCCTTATTTTCCATTTCTATTTTGCATTGGGACTTTTCCATTATACTTATTTTCTTAAAATAAAGACCTATAATTCAGTGACTGTGCCCGTATAAAATCTCTGCATACCAAGCCCATTCACCCCAAACCCATGACAATATGTTAACTTTGCAAATGTAATCATTCTATAGATATGCCATTGCTAGGCTGATGATTATGAGGTATGTAGAGCTAAGGGACCCTCAAAGCTGGAACTGACCCTTTGTTTTAAGTCATATAGATAATGCAATAACACTATATTAACACTACACTAAAAAAATACAAAATAAAAAGATACATCTGAAGATTTGTAAATGTCTAAAAACTCACAGCTGAATTTAAACTCAGAAATGTAAAGCGGCACTGTCACCATCTGTGGACTTCGACAGTGACATCGCTGCTGGGGGTCCAGTGGCCAGGGGCAGAGAAAGGTGAGTTCTACTTATCTGAACGTGTCCCTCACAGGCACTGCCATTTTCTTCCAGTGGGTCCTCATCAGATCCTGCACAAGAGTACAGGATTGCAGTCTATGGAGGATCCCTCTAGACCAGTGGTCTCCAACCCAGTCCTCATGGACCTCCAACAGTCCAGGTTTTGTCAGTATCTCCATTGGAATAAGGGAAATACAGAAATCCTGGACTGTTGGCGGTCCATGAGGACTGGGTTGGAGACCACTGCTCTAGACTGTTGGATCCTCCATAGACAGTAAATTCCATGCAGTCGTCACTGGTTTATGTCTGGGGGATTGACACTTCTAGCTCTGGTGGCAGCTCTGCTCAGTGTCTAAGAAAGTCAGGCATAGGGAAAAACATATAAGACAAAGTAGTCCCTACTAGGATGCTAAGTATAATTTATTTTTCTTACTGATGTTAGATGCATTGGGCCTTTTCTCACTGATAATATGGTGACGGGATAGGTAGATTTTTTTTAATTCTTGGAGAAGTGGCTAAGAGCTTTTGGACCCCCAGCCGACCACAGGGGTGCAATTGGAGATTATTTGGGGGGCTGGACAATAGCATGTCCACCCCGATTCATTATTAAATTGTCCCCATCTACCCAAGTTCCTGAGGGGGTTCGGCTTTTGTTTTTTTGACAGAATCACCAATCTGCCCAAATTTGGCTGAATCACAATTCTTCTGAAATTAATTTTCCAAGTCTACTATGTACATTATTTTATTTAATGTATTTTTTGTTTTGCATTGACTCGAATGGCATAGGCCAGTGATGGCGAACCTATGGCACGCGTGCCACAGGTGGCACGCCGGGCCCTTTCTGTGGGCACGCGGCCACAGATTCGCCATCAATGCAGGGTAGGCACCTGCCTGCCGAAACAGCAGGCGCCTACTCTGCTTCCGGGTCGGGAGGCAGGGGGAGGGATCTGTGATGCAGCTCCCCTGTCCTCCCGCGCGATGCTGTGTGTAGCGGTGCCGAGCGTTACCATGGCAAAGAGTTGTTTTTTCTAAACTTAAACCTCAGTATTTGGGTTTAATTGCCGTGTTGGCACTTTAAGGAGAAAAAAAGTTAGTGTAACGGACCGTTTTGCACACAAGGGGTAAAAACCGTTTAGGCGATCGGCCCCCTTTCCAGAGATCCAGGCACAGCTACTGCAGAACACCAAAACTCACGAACTGGATACAAAATAGCACTCCAACTCCCGAACTGGAACCTCCCAAATAGCTGCTAGCAGACGAACAGGAAAAGCAGACAGCTTACACTCCTGGCAATCAGTCTCTAACAGCATACAGTGAATCCCCCCAAGAGCGAGACAAGGCTCCGTGTTGAGGGTCAAGCAGTGGTCTGAGGTGCTGGCACACCCAGCCTGGTTTTTATTACAGTCTTGCAAATACAGGACCGCCCACAGGGAGGTATAAAACAACCAATCACATCACAGTTACATCCCACATATTCCCTCTCCTTATCCTGAGAGGAAACTCAATTATACATACAGTTAAAACATACTTTCTACCCAACTTTCATAACTCTAAAACCATACATCACATTCACATAAAATTACATATGCACAATCAATCCATTCAGGGGAACAACATATTCAAAAATGGCACAAATCAGACAAGGGGTTCAAAAGTTAGTAAAAAGTCCTTTGTGACTAAATGAAGCATGGCTTTCTGGCCCAAACCAGTTTCAGAGTCTTCTATCCTGGAGATAAGTAATTCAATTATCTCCCAGGATAGACACAAGACTCCATTAAGCACATGGTTGCAAAAAGGCACAAAACACTTTAAAATACATAAAGTCACATTTATTACATAAAACACAGACATGTAACATATCCCCAGATAGCTCAGGTCTGAGCGCACATTATTAAGTGAATGGCGCTCAGACCACACGAATACAGTGTAATCGCCATGGAGCCAAAGTCTTTACAGTCAGTTTCATACAAATGGGCTCCATAGGATTCCTATCTGGGGTATAACACATTCAAACACATCTACCGAACCCCAGGCAGAAAAGCACGAATACAGCTTTTCTGCAGGCAAAAATAAAGTCTTTTAAAAAGGGGGCCATAGTCCAAAGGCAGCAGGCGAGCAACCAGGCTTCTCCAATGCAATGTGGCGAGATTGGTCTCGTCACATCTCTCCCCTTTTCCAAACAGACTAACAGGGTATCTGACCTCCTGCCGGTCAGTGCCCTTGTTAGTCCAGCAGCCCACCCACAACAAATAATCAACAGCACAGCCCACCCACAATAAATGGTTACTACACCTGGGTAGAGGAGAAACTTGTCCATGTCCAGGTGCCTCACCACGGCTGTGCTGGGTACGGGTACGCTGACTTGGTGGGTTGCTGCGTGGGCAGAGACCAGCGGCACTCTGCCCTGTTGCCAGCGCTACTGGGAGGGTAGCCTGGTGGAAGCCTGGTTGTTGGAGGGGGAGAACGACTGTCTCCCCTTTAAATACACCGCTCTGCTGCTGCTGCTGGAGACTGACTGTCTCCCCTTTAGATGCACAGTCCTGCTGCTGGAGACCGACCGTCTCCCCTTTGGTTACCCATCTCTGCTGCTGGAGGGGGAGACCGACTGTCTCCCCTTTGGCTAAACAGCCCTGTCGCTGGGGGCAGGACCGACCGTCCCTACCCCCTGTGCTGGCAGTGTAGAGACTACGGTCCCATCTGCACAGTTGTGGGGCTTACTGTCTCCCCCTGGTACATTAAGCTGCCGCTGGGGAGAGGGGGTAACAAGCTCCTCTCCCATACATACTTCCAGCCGCGGGGGAGGGAGACCGACTGTCTCTGCTCCCAATGCAGAGTCCTGCTGCTGGGGAAAGGAGACTGGGCTCTCTATTCCCGGTAGGACACTCTGCCGCTGGGGAATGGAGACGGGGCTCCCAATTCCCAATGATCTGTGCTGCCGCTGGGGAATGGAGACTGGGCTCCCAATTCCCAAAGCATCATACTGCCGCTGGGGAATGGAGACTGGGCTCCCAATTCCCAAAAAATCACGCTGCAGCTGGGGAGGGAGGACACTGCTCTCCTCTCCCTGGACTTCACACTGCCTTCCCGGCATATCACTTGGCTGCTGGGGGGCAGGAACAACTACCTCTGCCCCCTGTAACTCAGCCTGCCGCTGGGGAGGGAGGACACTACTCTCCTCTCCCTGCACTTCACACTGCCTTCCCGGCATATCACTCTGCTACTGGGGGGCAGGAACAACTACCTCTGCCCCCTGTAACTCAGCCTGCCGCTGGGGAGGGAGGACGCTGCTCTCCTCTCCCTGCACTTTACGCTGCCTTCCCGTCATATCACTCTGCTGCTGGGGGGCAGGAACAACTACCTCTGCCCCCTGTAACTCAGCCTGCCGCTGGGGAGGGAGGATACTGCTCTCCTCTCCCTGCACTTTACACTGCCGCTGGGGAATGGAGACTGGGCTCCCAATTCCCTGCAGGACTGGTGGAGAGACCTCGGTCCCATCTCTACCGGCCACCTGGGGTTCTTCCCAGTAAAACCGTACCATCTCGTCCCCTCTGAATGGGTCTGGCTCTGGGTCTGTCATGCTGCTCTCCCGCTGCGCCTTCTCACTGTATTGGAACAGCTGCTGGTAGCCCTGTTCTAGCTCCATCTCCCGGGTTACCAGGTGGACCAGGTCTTGCTCAATTTCGTGAGTGTCGTCCCAGTCATACCTGCTCTCCCTCCACTCCAAGAGATCACTGAACCGGGCTTGTGTAGGGCTCCCAAATTCAGGCTCTGAAAAAGCCTCCCATAACAAGCCAGGACCATCAAACTCCTCTCCCTCTGGCTTGTCATGCTCGGCTGTCCAGGGTAGGTACTGTGCCCCATACCACCAGAGCGCCTGGTAGGCATCTTCCAGCCAAATCTCCTGCCATACCCGGTGCTCCAATTCCTTCACCCATTCATCCAGGGGCTGTTCTCCCAGGAAGGGCATCCGCAGGGCTACTCGCTTCTGCAACCGCTGGTCTTCCTTGGGGAGTCTCTTGCCCCGCTGGTACTCCACAATACCCAGTGCCTGGTACCAGATGCCTTTACGGACTGCATCTCGGTCATCCATGGCACCCTCGTCATACTCCACTGCTGGTTCCATGCTGGTGCTGTCAGGGTCGCTGTACTGGGACATGCGTTGCCCTCAAATTGTAAAATCCAAAGAAATGGTGTCGCCTGTAGCTGTCCTTCTGGCTGTAGGAACGATCCCGCCGCTTGCCACCAATTGTAACGGACCGTTTTGCACACAAGGGGTAAAAACCGTTTAGGCGATCGGCCCCCTTTCCAGAGATCAGGCACAGCTACTGCAGAACACCAAAACTCACGAACTGGATACAAAATAGCACTCCAACTCCCGAACTGGAACCTCCCAAGTAGCTGCTAGCAGACGAACAGGAAAAGCAGACAATCAGCTTACACTCCTGGCAATCAGTCTCTAACAGCATACAGTGAATCCCCCCAAGAACGAGACAAGGCTCCGTGTTGAGGGTCAAGCAGTGGTCTGAGGTGCTGGCACACCCAGCCTGGTTTTATTACAGTCTTGCAAATACAGGACCGCCCACAGGGAGGTATAAAACAACCAATCACATCACAGTTACATCCCACATATTCCCTCCCCTTATCCTGAGAGGAAACTCAATTACACATACAGTTAAAACATACTTTCTACCCAACTTTCATAACTCTCAAACCATACAGCACATTCACATAAAATTACATATGCACAATCAATCCATTCAGGGGAACAACATATTCAAAAATGGCACAAATCAGACAAGGGGTTCAAAAGTTAGTAAAAAGTCCTTTGTGACTAAATGAAGCATGGCTTTCTGGCCCAAACCAGTTTCAGAGTCTTCTATCCTGGAGATAAGTAATTCAATTATCTCCCAGGATAGACACAAGACTCCATTAAGCACATGGTTGCAAAAAGACACAAAACACTTTAAAATACATAAAGTCACATTTATTACATAAAACACAGACATGTAACATATCCCCAGATAGCTCAGGTCTGAGCGCACATTATTAAGTGAATGGCGCTCAGACCACACGAATACAGTTTAATCGCCATGGAGCCAAAGTCTTTACAGTCAGTTTCATACAAATGGGCTCCATGGGATTCCTATCTGGGGTATAACACATTCAAACAAATCTACTGAACCCCAGGCAGAAAAGCATGAATACAGCTTTTCTGCAGGCAAAAATAAAGTCTTTTAAAAGGGGGCCATAGTCCAAAGGCAGCAGGCGAGCAACCAGGCTTCTCCAATGCAATGTGGCGAGATTGGTCTCGTCACAGTTGGCATGTATTGCGGTTTGGGCACTCGTGCTCAAAAAGATTCGCCATCACTGGCATAGGCAGTGCATGATCACACTATATACATATCCGGTGAGCCCACTCAGTACCTGTTAGTGAAAGTTAGAAAATAGTGATGATTTTTCCCAGGATGGCCACTTCCACACTGGAACATTGTGAAATCTTCAAGCTGAAGTTAATATAGTATGGTTAGAAAAAAATAACATGAATCTGTTGAGTATATTGTTGAAACTGATTCAGAGGGAGAAGATTTCAGTGATAACCTCATTTAGAAAACATATCGGGGAAAGAAAGAAATTAATACCCTCTCATTCCAACAATGTAATTTAATTATACTCCACAAGATATAACAATTGTGGATAAATTATAACATTCAACAGCATTTAATGCAAAATCATATGTTTACATTTATTTGTAGATATTTCTGTAAGGGCCGGATTCTATTGCGAAAGATAAACCAGATTACCAGATTCTAGTAATTGAAACACAAATTTCCCATTGTCAGCTATGGGAAAATTGCTGTTCATTTACTAGAGATATGCTTATCTCTTATAACAGAATTTAGACCTAAAGCTGTGAAATCGCCAAGTCAGAGCTATGCTTTGTATTCATATTCTGGTGGGTCTTACAGAACATTACACTAAAAGTCCTATCACATTGCTTCCTTTTGGGAGAAAGCCTCGTGTAACCATTTGCTAGGTCGGCGGAGGAGCTTTCTATGGCCTCTCTTGGGCATATGGACCAATAGAAAAAGATTTGGACTCATTGGATTGTATGCATGCCTTTTAACCAACTGTCCTCTCCTGATCTCTCCCAGTCCCTCTTGACTAGTGTCTCTGACTGCCTCTCTGCTGTTTCTAACTGGATGGTTGCCCACTTCCTTAAATTAAACTTGACTAAAACTGAAATTCTGGTCTTTCCTCCCTCAAGTGTTGTTACTCCTGTGTCTGTCTCCCTCCAAGTCAACGGTGCTACCATCAGCTCCACCACGCAGGCTCGCTGCCTAGGTGTTCTCTTTGACTCGGACCTCTCCTCCAACCCTCATATTCAATCTATCGCCAAATCCTGTTATTTCCATCTAAAAAACATTGCGCGCATCCGCCCCTACTTAACGCTAGATGCGACTAAGGTGTTGGTCCATTCCACTGTCCTTTCTCGCCTTGACTACTGTAATCCACTTCTCAGTGGTCTTACATGCTCCCAACTAGCGCCGTTACAGTCCATAATGAATGCGGCAGCAAGGCTCATCTTCCTGCGCGCCCGCACCTCCCATGCCTCACCCCTCTGTCAATCCCTACACTGGCTTCCTATAAAATATAGAGCTCAATTTAAAATTCTGGTTCTTGCTTTCAAATCGCTACATAATGCTGCTCCCACCTATCTATCCTCCCTTATACACAAGTATGTCCCGTCTAGGCCCTTACGATCTGCTGAAGACTTACGTCTATCTTCTGTCCGTACTCCCACCTCTGATGCTCACCTTCAAGATTTCTCGAGGGCTGAACCGTTCCTGTGGAACTCGCTTCCCTCCTCCGTTAGATCCTCACCCAGTCTCCACTCCTTCAAAAAATCGTTAAAAACCCACTTCTTCATAAAAGCGTATCAATTAAACTGTTAATAGCTCCTGACTGATTCCTCTTCTGCAACTGTCACTAGTCTAATACTATCCTTACCTTTTTGTGTCATTTTACCCCACTCCCTCTAGCATGTAAGATCATTGAGCAGGGCCCTCAACCCCTCTGTTCCTGTGTGTCCAACTTGTCTGGTTACAACTACATGTCTGTTCGTCCACCCATTGTAAAGCACTGCGGAATTTGACAGCGCTCTATAAATATCATAATAACAATAATAATAACCGAATTCGGTGGGACAGTCCTAATTTTCGGGTCCCGCTTTTGGGGACTCCAGAAAACTGTCTCCAACGATCATAGCACAAGCTCATCAAAAGACATACTCGAGCTATATTTAGAGCACTTGAACCCTGCATGGAGCACAGTGCTTCCTGCATGTACTACTCTCAGTGCGCTTGCCTGAGTGATGAACTTCTAATGATGGACCTCTAGGCAGGTTTTCTCCAACCAGAGTTCAGTTCCTGTTAACCTCCTATGTCAAGAACTCCCTCTCCAAATGCTCAAATTCAAGGCGCTGGCTAGGATAAACTTCCACTACAGCAGCCTGTTTGTACCCTGACAGGACCATGCTTTGTTTCTCCCAGTGCCCTCTCAATCCTCATCTGCAAGCCTGTATTAAATGTGTAGAGACCAAGGTTGGTAAATTAACTCCATCCCATCTCTTAAGGTCCCTTTTCTCCTCCTCCTGCTCAAAATGATGAACAACCATACCCCGGATCTACGCACCAACTGTGACACTGAATAATTCAACTTGCATCTAGCTTTCTCTAGGGCCGTCACATTACCCAATGAAAACTAGCCTGGACAGTGTAACCCAAAGTAATCTGAGAAAATTAAGCAAAAATCCTAGCTAAATCCATCTTTATTGCCCTTACTAAATCTACTGAATGCATATGACCCAGGTCATTGCCATTAGCCAGGACCGGATTAACATAGGGGCTGATGGAGCTGCAGCTCTAGGCCCATGCCTATGGAATAGGCCCATTGATTTTTACTTTTCACATGCTCTTGCTTAAGTATGGAAAAGTAAGAGGGATGTAGGAGAACAACAGTGATGTGGACTGGCTGACAATTAAATTAGTTAAAGGGACACTAGAGTCAGCAGAACAACTTTATCTTAATGAAGCAGTTTTGGTGTATAGATCATGTCTCTGCAGTCTCACCGCTCATTTCCCTGCAATTTAGGAGATAAATCACTTTGTTTATACAACCCTAGTCACACCTCCCTGCATGTGACTTGCACAACCTTCCTAAACACTTCCTAATCTAATGTTTACACTTCCTTTATTACAAATTCTGTTTAATTTAGAATTTTTTATCTCCAGCCCTGTTAATAGCTTGCTAGACCGAGCAGGAGCCTATTGTATGTAATTAATGTTCAATTTACAAAGCAGGAGATAAAAACTTAAAAATTTAGTTACTAAGAAGGGGGGGACCTAAGGTCCTCCCCCCTGGCTCCCACCCCTGAGCGGTGGGTGGGGGCCCTAAATACTAAAAATGGGGGGGACCTAAGGTCCTCCCCCCTGGCCCCCACCCCTGAGCGGTGGGTGGGGGCCCTAAATACTAAAAATGGGGGGGACCTAAGGTCCTCCCCCCTGGCCCCCACCCCTGAGCGGCGGGTGGGGGCCCTAAATACTAAAAAGGGTGGGGGACCTAATGTCCTCCCCCCCGGCCCCACCCCTGAGCGGTGGGTGGGGGCAAATAAATCACAATGGGGGGGACCTAAGGTCCTCCCCCCTGGCCCCCACCCCTGAGCGGCGGGTGGGGGCCCTAAATACTAAAAAGGGGAGGGGACCTAAGGTCCTCCCC